>CM066319.1:183646360-184246360 GCA_033807775.1 Saussurea involucrata | reverse complement strand
AAGAGTAGATGAAATAATTTCCACTCAAAAGGAAAGACTAATAGAACAAGACAGTCAAATTAAAGAATTAGAAAAGAAAAAGACTGAGTTCGATATTGGTCATGCGTATTTTCAAAGTCGAATAACTGAACTATCAGAAAAATTAATGAGTTCGGAAACCAAGAATAGTGAGTTTGAAAATCTTTTACATGCTTATAAAGATAGGAATAATGAGCTGTGTGAAAATGTCAAAGGTCTGGAAGATAAACTGTACAAAGCAGGTCAAACTGAACAAACAATTCACATGCATAAGCCAAGCAAACTCAGGTATTTCAATTCTAAGTGGGGTATAGGGTATGACAATCCACAATACCTAAGGACTGCCTTACTAAAATCCCTCACTCTTTATAAATTTGAATGGTTTATGCTTGCATCACATCCTAACTATCAAATCAAATGGCTTAAAATGGATGGTGAAGACTATGAGGCTGAGGAAGAAATAAAAAGAAAAACCACTGTTAAAATGCAACTTGCTTTTTGGTACGGTCCAAATAATGCAAAGGCATTAGATAACGAAACAACCTTACCAAATGATTATTTTGAGAGTTATATTGTTAAAGAACCGGAGGAAATGGAAAATACTCAAAAGGATACTACTGAAAAAACAATTTTGGAAGGTAAAAGGTATTTTCCACCAATGGTTCTTGAATAGAAACTCATGGACCTCGAAAGCAAGATCAAAAGTACTATTCAAGAAGTCAGAAATGACGAGAAGCTTGCTTTTGAGATCGAAAAGGAAGTTATGATCACAGTGTTTTCGGAAAGTTTAAAAGAAATGAAAACAAAACTTGAGGAAATATATGAAGAAAAAGTTTCAAAAGAAAAGCATTCTTCAGATTCAGATGTTTCCACATGCAAAACTTTCATGGGAAATACTGTGTTCAGGAGTTTGACAGTTGATGATCAAGATGATTCCGAATCTTGGGATTTGGAAAGTCAATTTGTTAAAGATCCTCCTGAAATGCATTTTTATACAGAAGAAGAATTTTTTTTTGAAAAAGAACAAAATGAATTTCTTTATCCGAAGTCTTATGGTATTTTTCACACTTCATTGGACAGTCAGTCTGATTGTGATATCCAGATTATTTGTGATGGGAAGAATAAACAACTACAAGAAATTGCTGTTCAATTTGACTTTCACACAAAGCTTCCAGATCACACAGATTTTATAATCAAAGAAGAAGCACCTAAGAAGAATTTCTTTAAGGGTGAATCTTCAAAATCAGTTGAAAACCCTTCTGTTAATGATTATTGTTCGAAATCTAAATCCAAACAATCATTACAGAATAAGAAAAGAAAAACAAAAAGAAAGAAGCATGTTAATTCTTTTCAAGCTCAGAATTCAAAAGCTTACAACTCCTATTTGTCTGGTGTTTCAGATCGTAATTTGAGAAACAACACGCGCCTTGAGTGGAGAATAAAGGAGTCCACACAGGATGTGGCCCAGATCAAATCATCCCACGCTGTTTTAAATGTTTTAAATTCCAAGAAAGACAATTTTGTTTCAAATGTTATTAATTATGATGTTGGCAATAGACGAAAACTTGTAGTTCCTTACTAGGTTTATTCAATGCGACAACTGATTAATTTGGCACGTGATCAAATTTGTTGTACTTCTTGTGGTGTGGATGATTTTATCTGCAAATCTGACTATAACTGTTGGTTTTATTCAAATGATTATATTAACACCGGTTATAGAAAACATAATGTCAAGTCCAAACCTACTAATCAAAAAGGACCCATTTGGCAATGGGTACCTAAAACCGTCTAATTTCCATTGTGCAGCCCAGTCATGTATGGTACTTAGATTCAGGCTGCTCAAAGCACATGACTGGAAGAAAGGAGATGCTCGTTAATTTTGTGGAAAAGGATTGTGGTAGGGTTAAGTTTGGAAATGATCAATATTCTCCAATTTTAGGTTACGGAGATATTGTCAAAGATAATGTGAGGATTACAAAAGTCAATTACGTCGAGGGCTTAGGACACAATTTGTTTAGTATTGGTCAATTTTGTGATAAAGACCTAGAAGTCCATTTCAAGAAGACCTGTTGTGCGGTTCTTACCGACGGAGGAGATGAGCTTCTAGTTGGTTCAAGGAAATCCAATCTGTATACTATTGACCTATCATAGCTCAAGCCTAAGAATGACGTATGTCTTATGTCGAAAGCGTCTTTGGAGAAAAGTTGGTTGTGGCATAGACGACTATCTCATCTCAACTTCCGTTACATTCAAAAGTTGACGTTGGGTGATTTAATCATAGGTCTACCAGTTCTGAAGTTTGAGAAAGACAATTTATGTACTGCTTGTGAGAAGGGGAAGATGAAGCGTGCTCCTCATCCACTGAAACCAGAGCCCAGCACAAGCAAAGCTTTGGAAATCCTTCATATGGATCTTTGTGGTCCGATGAAGACTCAGAGTATTAGTGCCAAACGTTACGTGTTAGTTGTAGTCGATGATTCTCGAGATACACATGGGTCAAGTTTCTACGCTCAAAAGATGAAACACCTGACTTGATCATCTCATTAATCAAACAGCTTCAAGTGAATCGTCAACAAACAGTTCAGACCGTCAGATCAGATAACGGGACAGAGTTCAAAAACAAGACTCTTGATGACTTCTTTAAGTATTTAGGAATAACTCATCAATATTCTGCGGCCAGAACACCTCAGCAGAACGGAGTCGTTGAAAGACGAAACCATACACTCGTTGAAGCGGCCAGAACGCTGTTGTCTTATGCTGATCTACCTCTGTTTCTGTGGGCTGAAGCTGTTGCGACGACATGCTATACACAAAACCGTTCAATTATACATCGACGGTTTGGCAAGACTCCATACGAATTGATTAACAATAGAAAACCTGTAATGCACTACTTTCGTGTTTTTGGATGCAGGTGTATTATGTTGAACGATAAGGACAACTTGAACAAATTCAGTCATAAGGGAATTGAGGGCGTCTTTATCGGATACTCGCTCACTTCAAAAGCATACAGAGTCTATCTCAAGTCATCCAGAACTGTGATGGAAAGCATCAATGTCAGATTCGACGAAACTGAAGAAATGGCTTCTGTGCAAAACAATACAGAAATCGCGATCTCCGGAATACTAGCATCTGGAAAAATTCGTCCAATGATGACTAGATCTTCAAACAAGGATCAAGCTTCCACTTCTAATTCTAATCCTAACGAACTTGATTTATTGTTTGAACATTTTTATGATGACTATTTTGGTAATGATAAATCTTCTGCATCTGTCAATAACAGGATTTAAGTTGAAACACCACCAGTGCAAGCTATTGTGTCAGGGCCTTCGCCGGTGCTGACTTCATCAAATACTAGTGCAACTACTCCTGCAACTTATCCAAGGAACACAACTATGGTATCTACACAAGTACAACAACATGCATCTACGAGTGGTGCTTCTTCATCTGGAACAACTTCGAATGTCAGTGATCAGGGTAATAACAACAATCCTGACAAATCTACCGAATCAGTTCCCGAGGCTGTGCCGTTTGTCAATTCTGACAAGCAACCCGCCTCACAACCAGAACCGATGCTGACGATCGAGTTGAACTTCGATAAGGATCCTACCCTTGTAGACCCCAATGAAGATGCTATATCTCTCCATCCACACTCCACAAAGTGGACACACAGTCACCCAATTGATCAGGTGATTGGTGATGTATCTGAATCAGTGAAGACAAGATCTGCATCCACAAACGAAGTTTTATTTGCACTCTTCTTAAGTCAAGTTGATCCTTTCAACAGTTCAACAAGCCTTAGAAGACCCTGACTGGTTGTTTGCGATGCAAGAAGAGCTGAATCAGTTTGAAGCTCTGAAGGTGTGGAAACTAGTTCCGCGACCCAAAGGTATGACAGTTATCGGTACCAAGTGGGTCCTAAAGAACAAGAAAGACGAAGATGGAATAATTGTGCGAAACAAGGCTAGATTGGTAGCGATAGGGTATAGACAACAGGAGGGGATAGATTATGATGAGACGTACGCGCCGGTTGCTCGTCTTGAGGCAATTCGGATGTTCCTGTCTTTTGCCGCCTTCAAGAACTTCACCGTCTATCAAATGGACGTAAAGACCGCATTCTTGAATGGTGTCCTAAAGGAGGAAGTGTAAGTGTCTCAACCGGAAGGCTTTGTGTACAAAGACTATCCAAATCATGTATACATTCTTGACAAAGCCCTCTACGGTCTCAAGCAAGCCCCCCGTGCCTGGTATGAAGTCTTATCAACCTTTCTACTAAAAGTTGGCTTTGTGAAAGGTAAAATTGACACAACTCTATTTACTCTACGCGAGGAAGATGATATTCTTTTAGTTCAGATTTATGTTGACGATATTATTTTTGGTTCGACTAACCCTGGACTTTGTACTTGGTTTTCTGGCATTATGATGACTCAGTTTCAAATGAGTATGATGGGAGAGATTAATTTCTTTCTCGGATTAGAAGTAAGACAATTCTCTACGGGTATCTTCATCAACCAGTCGAAGTATGTGTTTGACATCTTGAAGAAATTCAAGATGGAAAACTGTACGTCGATCGGTACGCCTATGGCTCCTGGATCTAAGATAGGTCCAGATCCTGACGGTATTGATGTCGATGTAAAGAATTATAGAGGAATGATCGGGTCTCTAATGTATTTAACCGCAAGTCGTCCAGATATAATGTTTTCAACTTGTCTTTGTGCTAGATTTCAGGCCAAACCCAAAGAGTCACACCTCGGCGCCGTCAAAAGAATCTTTCGGTACTTGAAAGACACTCCGTACCTCGGACTGTGGTATCCCAAGGGAACTGGCTTCGAACTCACTGCATATTCAGATGCGGATCACGGAGGAAGCATGCTGGATAGAAAGAGCACCTCGGGGCACGTCCAGTTTTTGGGAGACAAGCTCGTGAGTTGGTCGTCGAAGAAGCAGAATTGTGTTTCAACATCAACCGCGGAAGCAGAATATGTTTCCGCGGCGAGCTGTTGTTCACAAGTCCTTTGGATGAAGACCCAACTCATGGACTATGGGTTTAAATATGAGAAGATTCCCATTTACTGCGACAGTAAGAGTGTTATTGCCATATCTGCTAACCCTGTCCAGCACACCAAAACCAAACACATTGACATAAGGTATCATTTCATAAAAGATCATGTTGAGAAAGGAACTGTTGAATTGTATTTTGTTACAACTGAGTATCAGCTTGCCGATCTTTTTACCAAAGCCTTGGATGAAAAACGTTTCAATTTTCTAGTATCCAACCTCGGCATGCTGAATATGAAAGTTTAACTTCCATATATTGATCATATATTAGATGGAACTATTTGTATCTCAATCTAGACATCGTCTCTAGATTGATACACTCAAATTTTCATCATATTCTATTCTCAATATATGTTATTTAAATTTTCATATCTTCGTTGTTTTACAAATATTTCTTCAACTTGTTCTTTCTTTCTCTTCTTTTATTTATCTTATCAATGATTTGTTATGATACCTGTATCTGCACAAAGGTATCTTCATGGTTTCAGGGGGAGTTTTAGACCAAATATTATGCACAATAATAGGGGGAGTGTGCATAACTGCCAGATCATGTAAGTGTAGATACATTGTGACTGTTGCTTCCGAGAAGCCAAGGTAAGTGTTCTGACTTGTTTTAAACACTAACTCTTAAATGATGAAAACAAATTTTCAAATCTATGCATCATTTAAGGGGGAGTGAAAACTGTGTTTAAAACCTTGAGTGCTGAATCAATTGGAAGTTGGACATCTTCCAATGTGATAAAATCATTTTTGAAAACTACTGAAAAATGTCCAAGTGTTCACTTTATCGCAACCCACTGCTTGCGATAAAGATGTGAACAGTGTTTCATCGCAACCCTCAGTTGCGATTTGGGTTGCGATTAAACACAAAAAGAGATTTCATCGCAACCCCTTAACTGCGATAAAAACACAAATGAACAGTACTTATCGCAACCCTCTGTTGCGATAAGGTCGAACATGGTGTCGCAACCAGTTCATTGCGATATCACCTGAGTTTATCGCAACCTTATTTTTGCGATAAGTTGACACTGTAGGGTCAAACCTTTGACCAATCATCTCATGCCACGTGTCATGTTGTCTCAAGCCTTTAAATAGGGAAGTTTGAATTTTTTTTATCTTAACTTTCAAACCCTCAAACTTCTCTCAACTCTCTCTCTCTCTCGAACTGCTACTTAGTGTCCTTGATCTTTAAAGTGTTTTTAGGATTTATCGTTGATTGCATTCCATTCAGATCACTTCGAGGTACATTCGCCTTAATTTTCATTTGATTTCATCCGTCGAATCATAATTTTCAGTTGACTTTAGGGTTTAGAAATCGAAACCCTTACTGTCTTTTCGATTTCTGCTCTGAAATGCATCTATGTGTGTTTGTTTACTGTTAAGAATGCTAAGGACACTCTTCTGTGCACATTGCGACACTAGTATAATAGGTTAGAAATTGATTTTAGTGCGAAAAAATCAAATCTGGGCTTGGAGACTTAGAAAATATCTTAAGTTCGTTTTTATCGCAACCTTGGGGATTCTTGAGTTCATATCTATCGCAACCTTAAGTGTTCTTAGTGTTCAAATCTATCGCAAGTCACAGATATTCAAACTTATCGCAACCCATTAGTTGTGATAACCTTTTGTCGCAACTAGTTCTTTGCGATAACCATTTCCTCGCAAGCTCTTCATTGCGATATACTCATGCCTTGCGATAAGAATCTTGTGTGTGTTGCGATAAAACCTATACTTAGAAAATTCTTTGGAAATTTTTGAAGAAAAACCAAATTTTGGCACTGTTCTAAACTGTGAACTGTTCAGATGGCTCATAATGACGGTCATTCATCTGACGAGAACACCGTCATACCGTTGCACCGGTTGTCGCGTCCATCTGTCAACGCCCGTAATCTAGATGCGGAGCTTCTACCGAGAAGTCTCCATCTTGCCCTTCACGACAACAACCATAACCTTGATCTCAACGTGGCGTTCGACCACCAGATCATCATCGAGATCATCCGCGGCCATCCTCTTCGAACAGTGCTCACGAAGGTAGTCACTGTGCCCCTTATATATCTGCAACAATTTTGGCACACACTACGATCTCATCCTACACACCGACGGGGTCCACATTTTTCTGCAAAAGTCGATCATTTCGATGTTCGAGTTACACTTAAGCGGCTCCGTCTAGCCTTAGACCTTCCCTTTAACCCAAATTTTGAGGACATGGTTCCCGAAGCCCAACTGTACACAGACATTCAAAGCTTAGGATACCAAGACCCACAGAACCCTATTCTAGCCGGCTCATCTAGATTCCAAAGAAAACATCTACCACCAGTCTGGTACACCCTATGCTCAATCTTCAACCGATGCATGACGTCAAAGCATACCGGCCTTGACAAATGTAACCTAGCAACTCTTCGGATGTTCCACGCCTTCGCCTTTAACCGTAACATAGATTATGCTATTCTACTCTGGAACGAGCTACAAGAACTGGTCGAAGACAAAGCACGCCCGAAAAAGAACCGCAACTTCGTGCCATATCAACGGTTCTTCCAGATCATCATCCACCAAATCATGGAGGGAAACCAGGAAATTCCTAGACGCCCAAATGCGGTACAAGGACCGACACATTGGATGCACTATCTGAAGATGCCAGATCACGATGACTTCGTCCACATTGTTGTGATTCCAGAACCTGTACTTGCCTATGCCGACCAGCAATCTGAGGTAGTTAGGCAATATAGAATATCTAATGCACTAATGGTCTAGCCAGAACCGAAGGGACCTACCCATGGTGCAATCCCATTAGGCGGTGAGGGTATTCATATTGAGCAGGTTTAGGAACTTGGGGTTCCTGAACGGAGAGAAGTGATGAGAATATTAAGAGATAGTGGGTAGGGTGGCGAGGACTGCTGGTCAGGCATCCACATCCGGAAATTTATGAATTCCTATCCTCGATGATGTGCCGATGGAATCAGAGGATGATTCCGATTTTGACCCCGATGCTTCGTCATCCGACGATGAAGTATCTGACCAACCACGAGCTGATGATGATTCCGACTCCGATCCTGATCATGACCCTGATGCGGATCTTATTCCGAGACACATCGGTCGGAGTCGACACATTGAGGGTTCCAATGCTGATTCCACTTGAAACGTCGGACCCTCCGGTGATTTTGATGACATAAGGCGGAAAGAGGGAGTTATAGTAGAAAATATAAATGTGAGAAGTGATGTGGCGAGAAAAGAAATGGGAGAGAAAGAGATAGAGTCGGATAAAGTATTAACTACTGACTCTCCCCAAACCGATCGAAGCCGGGTAGCCACATCTTCTACCAACGAGCGTACGTCGCTGTTGCGTATTGAACAAGCCATGGTAGACCCAGCCATGCAAAGCACAACCCCTCTAAGCCACTCGTCGGCATCTCAATTTGCCGACGTTTCATTTTCCACAGGGGATAAAGCACAAATGCTATCGGCAACACACTCGGTGTCTGTTGATATTGAACAAGGTAGGCTCCTGCCCCGGCCACCGCCCTTTATTCCGGGCACGTTGAGTCTAGAGCCTTTTGGATATACATCTTCTCCTAGGCCACGTGCATCGGCATCCCAACAAGTTGTGAGCTTTCGTGCTCCAACCGGAACACCCCGAGTGCGGCCGCCATTTGTTGGTGCCCCACGAGGACTGGGTGGAAGTCCTGTCATGGTCAACACTATGTCAGCCATGAACACAGGCAGTACGGTTGCTACAACCATTACTTCAACCGGTAACCTAAGTGGTCCGGTAGTTAGTTCCATTTTCCCAAATTTTCCACATGAACAGGTTGTACGCATGCTTGGCTCGTATCCTCATTTTATTCTTACGCTTCCACTACTGGCGTCTGCTTTAGGCATTATCGATAATGCCTACAAGCAACACCGTCGGGCCATGCAAAGTACAATTGACAGATTGGCAAGCGAAGTGAGCAGAGCCATCAAGGGCCAAGGAATTGTTGAATCGTCGTCAACCCCTCAGGATCAACCATCAAGCGCACAATCCGACCCACAAACACCACCACCAGTTCCGTTACACCAAACCCCAGAAGACCAGCTCAAATCAGAGCTGTTAGCCCGACTCTTAGCCAAAGGAGACTCTAGTACGGCTGAAGAAGTTGACCTTGTTGGATTACTCCGACAACATACCCAACCTCAAACCCAAACCCCAACCCAACCACCTTCTAGCAACGACTTCCAGCGTCTCACCGACTCTATGAGAGACATGACGGAGGCCGTGATGGCAGGATTCACCTCCATCACTGAAAGGCTTAAGGTTGTCGAAGAGAAGTGTGGGATTCAAGCTCAAGCCTCACAGAAACGAAGACATGATGATCAGGATGATCCTGATCAACATGAGGGGGAGAAGGGAGCAAGGGTTGGTGAGTCCAGTAGTACGGCTACTGAAAATGTTGGGGGATCAGATCAGCCAGCTAGTGAAAGGGAGACAGGTGCAGGTGGAACGGACACTGATATGGTCCAAGTGGATGACACCGAAGTTCTAGTTGATGTCATAACTGGGGTTGAAAAGCCTTCGGTTGTTGACAATAGAACGGATGATGAAAGGATGGCAGATGCGTTCTTCAATGACTACATCTACATAGATTCTGAGGAAAAACCTGAGAAAACAACGGTCCAGATCAAAGAGGAAATAAATGATATTTTCGACATCACCGGAGCTATTATGGCTGCTTCGGATTCTGATAGTGATGTTCCTCCTCCGCAACCACCGAATGATCAGGGTGCAGGTACTTCCGCTCCTCAGGCTCCAGTTGTTCAAGAGGATGCTCCGGTAATTCAAATGCATGCCGGTGGCAGAATCAGAGATCCTGTACTTGAAGCTGAACTGGCAATCTGTCAAGAGGTAATTGATGTTGAGCCAAGGTATGTGGCTACAGGTGAAAGGGTAAGTATCTTAGTTCCCTATCAAGAGAGCCTCAGAAAAGATCTGTTTGTGAAAGTCGTCCAGAAGATTGATTTAGCAAAGGTTTACGGCATTGAGAATTGGCCATCACTTTAGAAGATCGAGTTTCTGCATGTTATGGGCAACAAAGACAAAGAAATGAATGCATTCAAATCTGACAATGTGATAGTGAAAGTGCTGAAGATTGAATCTCAACGGATGCTCAAATTCTGGTATCCTGAATTCACTATTCTTAGATCTGATGGTTATGAATGTGTTTTCTCTGAGGTTGACTTCAAAAGTTTAAAGCTCGATGACCTCCTAAGCCTATACAATGCCCTAGACTGCCTCCCCGATAAGAAACAAGAATGGTCTGCCGCATATCAAAGTGTCAAGAGATTCATGCGAAACATTCTGAAGTTCTTTTATCTGACAGACTTTCAGATGGGTCTGTAAGCACGCCAAGCCCGAGTAAACCTATAAGCACTGAACCGGCGTCTGTCAGATATTCAAGGTATCCCAGCCTACACCGTACTGAAGAAACCGGATCTTGGAGTTGTTTACTTCGATTCAGACTCAAAGAAGAGATTTATTAGAGTTCTTGAAGTCAACAAGTTCAGCGATGGTACATTCAAGATAATTTTGGTACACCTGGAGAGCAAGCTTCGTATGGATGAAAGTGGGGAGGTGAAGCTGAAAGATAAAGAAAGGGATCTGATCAAACAAGTGATTGAAGCCATTACCTACCGGAATGAGTACCGACATGCGCTGCAAAAGTTCGAGATCATCTTCGGGATTCAGAAGAAGTGCGTGACTCTGGCGGACGCTTAAACTCTTTTCCTCTACATTGGTACAAAGGGGGAGAATGTTAGTGCCTAATATTACAAGTTGTACCATGTAGAGGGACCATTATTGTAATTGCTAAGTTACATAGTATATAATGTAAGCTTAGCCTAGATTTCTAATTAGGTCATCCAATTGCTACACACGCAAGTACACACACACTACCATTCTCTCTACATTCTCTATTGTACTTGTGTGATTGTTCTTCATTGATATATATGCCATCTGATTGATTATATGGATTGATTACTTGTTCTGGGATCACAGTAAATTTCTAGTGGGTTATGGAAATCAGTAACAGATTACTCAGGGATTCTCTGGGTGATTGTAACGACCCAACCCAAACATACATCATATAACCTAATATACATCTCCTCATTTCATAACAAAATATACATAATAGATCACTTACGGTCCCTTAGTCTCAAAACTATACAATACATGTTTAAGTACAAACTTTTCACTAATAATTTACATTACAACTAGCGAGACTATTGATACAAAACACTTTATGAAAACTCCATGAACACGCTACTTCCAAAAGCACATCATCATTTATCTTTTCCACCACTCTTACTTACTCCTCGACCTGGAATACATATTTTTGAAAACAAAATGAGGGTTAGACCAATTGGTCTAAGTGAGAAAATCCCTGTCAGTTTAATAATCATTTTGTAAAATACATATATACAACAAGTATACAAATACCAAGCATGACTCGTATGCATTGTGTACAACTCTTTCACATGGCCATATTAGTTGGTTGCGCTAAACCAACTAATCAATTTACTCCGCTGCACTAAAATACAGCCAACTCCGTTGTCCCTCCGTACAGCTAAACTACATCGGCCCTAAGTCCGGCCAATGTGCACTCGTGTAGTGTAATGCTTATATAAATACAACATACATCTCAATATATCATATTTTAGTCATAAGCACATCATCGTCACACTACCTACCACATAACTATCCAGTATATATGTATTCTAGTTTGAAAATGGTTAAAGTAAAACTCACCTGATCGCTATCAAAATACTTCCAAGCTTTTCTCAAACAAACCGATGATTCGATCTCTCACCAAAAGCCACAGAATCTGAAATAAAATGAATACCAATATCTATTTACCAATCAAACACATAAGACTCTCTAGAGTCTAAGAATTCAAGATAAACCTATTATACCCTTATCCACAAATATCCCTCTTCGATGACTTAGCACGGGGCCTGGGGGACTTAGAACTAAAGAAGTCAGCAAGCTTCTGGATATGTAATCCGGGAACATATCAGGATAACTTTATCCGGAACTCTTATTCGGAAACCAAATCCGGAAACCCAATTCTGGTACTATCTGGAACTTACCGGACCGCATCCGGAAAACCCAAACATCCGGAATCCGGAATCCAGAAAAACCATTCCAGAAAACACAAGGAATTCAGGAAAAACCGAATCCAGAAACCAAAGAATCCGGACAACTGATCGATACACCGATAGAAACTTAATACTATCTATTATGAACATAATTTGAAAAGGAATTCACACCTTAAATTGCTTCAATCGGAATCCTTCTATAGCCCTAATCGAACGCAACCTCTGTTCTCTATCTCTTAACGCTCAACACACACACACACACATCAAAAGGGAAACCAACTTATGAAATCATAAGGAAGTGCTCCCTATGTATATGATTACCAAAATTGCAATCAAGTATTTGAATTATACTAAAATGACACTAACCACCCTAAACTTTCAAACCCCCACAAACAAACCTTAAACTAATAAACATAAAACAAATAAATAAACAACAAAATTACCCGGGTTATTACAGTGATCTATGGATATTTTTCCGAAAAACATCGGATTCTACCGGACCATTGATATTTTCTGAGTGATTGATCCATGGGTAATCACTGACGAAAATTTCCTGGGTGAATTTTGTGGGTAAAAGCCATTTGTTTTGTAGTGAATTGAAAGTAAGATCGCCAAGATCAATCGCAAATCCATCATATAGAGGCACAAGAAAGAGAAGAAGAAAACAAGGCATCCATCTTTTCCCATTTTTATTCATTGAGGTTGAACATCACGACGTCCTAATCATTTTGGAGGCCCTTGTGATCCCAGAACAATCATTCAATAACAATATGTTGATCTTGATGTCATCCCTCATTCATTAGGTAAAAATCCACAAGTACAAAGATGATGATTAGAGAGAAAAGTGCAATGTACATGGAAATGGAAATATGACATACTTGGAAATCTAAGGACTAAAAACAATATATAGTATGAAATATGGGAAGTTTCATAAAGGACCCTCTACTTGATACCAGATGCTAGTTATGGCACTAACAATCCCCCCCTTTGTATCAAACTAGAGGCAGCAGATTTAGGCATGTAACGGAGCAACGTATTTCTTCCGGATTCCGAAGATGATTTCAAAGCGTCTTAGTGCATTATGGCACTCTTGTCTGTATTTGATGGCTTCCAGGG
This sequence comes from Saussurea involucrata, assembly GCA_033807775.1. NCBI lineage: Eukaryota > Viridiplantae > Streptophyta > Magnoliopsida > Asterales > Asteraceae > Saussurea > Saussurea involucrata. Next base: position 184,233,043 of record CM066319.1, on the reverse strand, counting down.
CTTGATTGATTAACTTGATTTCCTTCGGTTTCAGCTTGAATTCATTCTGCTCATCCAACCTGAGTTTGCTCTCCAACTGTATCTGAATAAGCTTGAACGTCCCATCACGGTATTTGTTTACTTCGATGATTCTTAGAAATCTTTTCTTCTTCTCCTGATTGTAGTACACAATTCCGAGATCAAGCTTTTCTTGCACAGTGTAAACAGGGATACCTTGAATATCTGAGAGTTGCTTGTTAGGTCTTCGGAGATTCACTCGGGTTTGGTTTGCTTCCAGTGCCATCTGAAAATCAGTGAGATAAGAAAACTTCACCATGTTTCTCATAAACCTCTTGACAGACTGGTAAGCAGTAGACCATTCAATCTTTTTATCAGGAATGCTTGCAAGGGTGTGGTATAGGCTCAATAGATCATCTAACTTTAAGCTTTTGAAGTCGGCTTCAGTAAAGAACCACTCTTTGCCGTCAGATCTTCTGATGTAAACTGAGGGTACTAGATATTTAGTAGTTTCTTTGACTCTATCTTCAACACCTTCATAATTGCTTTATCAGACCTTACTCTGTTCATCTCTAGGTCTTGGTTCTTCATAACATGCAAAAATTCGGCTTGATGTAGAGCTGGCCAATTTTCAATCCCATACAGTTTTATCAGATCAATCCTCTGAACATCCCTTACAAACAAATCCTTTCTGACGCTCTCCTGAAATGGAGTTAAAATCCTTACTCTTTCTCATGTCCCAACATAGTTTGGTTCTTCGTCAATCAGATTCTGATAAAATCTAAGTTCAGCATCTGAGACGGGATCTCTTATTTTGCCATCAGTAGACACATGAATACTTTGCGTTGAAGTACCAGTACCTGGATCACTCGGTTGTTGCAGCTGATTGTTATCATCATCAGAATCGGAAGCAACCATTTGTGCTCCGGTTGTATCAAAAATATCATCCAATTCCTCTTTGATCTGGACGGTTGTTCTCTCCGGTTCCTCCTCTGAATCTATGTAAATGTAGTCAACAATCAAATCATCCGCTATTCTCTCTTCAGCCGTTCTATTGTCACCACCTTGAGGCTTTTCAACCCAAGGTGTGTCATCAACTAGAACTTCATCACTATCAACTTGGACATCTTCAGTACCTTGTCCTTCTGCCCCCTCTGTTACTATATAATCTGATCCCCCAGCAGTTTCAGCATTTACACCACTAGATTCTCCAACTCTAGCTCTCTTCTCCCCCTCATGTTGATCAGGGTCATCCTGATCATCATGTCTTCTCTTCTATGTAGATTGGGCTTGAGAACCACAAGATTGCTCTAAGATATTCATACGATCAGATAAGGATTTAAAGCCTGCAACCGTGGCTTGGGTCATATCTTGGATAGAGGCTTGGAGATTTTGGAAATCATTGCTTGTGGGTAGTTGGTTTTGGGTTTCATATTGTCTACGGAGTAGGCCTACCAAATCTACTTCTTCAGAGGTATTTTGGTCTCCTTGATCTAGTAACCGGGCAAGAAGTTCGGATTTGAGTTGATGGGTTGGTATGGTGTGTAGAGATTATGATGGTGGAGGTTGAGATGGAGTTTGAGCTTCGGATGATGGAATGTCAGGAATGGATGGAGATTCTGCTATAGCTTTCCCTTTAATGGCTCTCCTAACTTTAGCTAAAAACGTGTTGACTGTCTCTTGCATTTCTTTACGATGAAGCTTGTAGGAATTGTTGATTGATGCCAAAGACGCTCTTAGGAAGTCTAGAGTGATGTAATGCAGGGGCGGACCTAGCATTGCAACCAACTGATCAGGAGAAAATCGGGTAATATTATCACCCGGACCACTTAGGTTACCGGTTAACGTAGCAGTTGTAGCAACTGTACGACATGTGCTCATAGTTGCCATTGTGTTAGCTATGACAGGACTTCCACCCTGTCCTCATGAGGCACCAACGAATGGCGGCCTAACTCGGGGTGTTCCGGTTGGGGCACGAAAGCATCCAACTTGTTGTGATACCGACGCTTGTGTCCTAGAAAAAGATGTTCGTCCAAAAAAGCCCTAGACTCGATATGCGCAGAATATATGGTGATGGCCAGGGCAGTAGCCTACCTGATTCAATATCAGCAAACACCGATTGTGTTCCTGATAGAAGTTGTGCTTTATCCCCTGTGGAAATTGAAACATCGACTTGTTGAGAAGCCGATGAGTGGCTGAGTGGGGTTGTGCTTTGCATAGCTGGGTCCACTATGTATTTTTCAATGGTCAACGGCGATGTACGCTCGTTGGCAGTAGATGTGGCTACCCAGTTAGACTCGGTTTGGGGAGAATCACTAGTTAAAACTTTATGTGATTCTGTCATATTCTCTCCAATTTCTTTTCGTTCCTCCACTCGGCTCACATTCTCTATGTTTTCAACTAATACACCCTCATCCCGCCTTATATCACCAACATCGCCCGAGAGTCTGACGTTCCAAGTGGAATCAGCATCGAAACTCTCAACGGTAGGATGTAGACCGACATGTCTTGGAATCAAATGAGCATCGGGGTCATGATCTGAGTCTGAGTCTGAGTCGGAAGCATCATTGGTATTATGATCATGATGTGTAGAAGCCTCATCATCCGACCTTGAGGCAAATACAACGTTATCAGCATCTGTTAATGCCAAAAATCGCACCAAAGGGACAACTTAAGGTCAATGTGGACTTAAACAACTAAAGAAAGAATCTTTCGACGAGACGTGCGACGAGGATAAAAATAAAGAAACAAGGGATTTGATGACGCAGGAAAAACCTCAATCGAGGAAAAAACCTGCAGACGACAGGGGGTGTCGTCGCTGTACTATGGTCGCCAATCAGGGGCGATATCCTTCGGTACTGGTGTCGATCGTACAAGGGTTACAATACAAATGAAGGAAATGCTTCGAAATGTAAAGTACAAGTGTTTGAATGTAAAAAACAGTGTTTGTCGTGTGTGAATACAAAGTGTAAACTGTTGGTTGAAGGCTGATGTCGTACGTCGGGAGCGATAACTTGAGCTTTTCTTCGAGTGTTCTTGAGTTCATAGTGTGGTTTTTGAGCTGGAATGATTGTAGTAGATTACTCTGCAGATGTCCTTCAGATGATCTCCAGATGTTCTCTACTTAGAAGTTCGATGTTCGGTCCTCCTGAAATGAGGATTCGGCTCTAGCTTTATAGTCTTTGGGAGCTTTAATTAGCTCATTGATTGCTTCATTAACAGCTTTAAATGTCGCAACGGTCTGTAACGGCTGCCGGCGTGATCATCCATAATGGTCTTCGTCCGTTACGAGTAACAGCTTGCATCGGATATAGCCGTTGCTCCTTTAATAGCTTTGACTCCTGCGTTAAACACTTAACAAAATGTAACAGTCATGGTTAACGTAAGTTTTGGTCGAAGGTGCAGTGATCTTACGCGATGGTCGTACGGGACGGGCGATGCTATGGTCGAGCGTCATGGGGGACGTACGACTTACCTTTTACGGGAGACGACGGACGTTCTGCGGGTCTTGGTCGGGACCTTATATTAATCCAAGATGTCTTTCATGACGCGCGTCTTACCTTTTCTGGTCGTGGTCGTACGACGTGAATTTTTGCCCAAACAGTTTTCCCCCAAAATTTGAAAGAAGGATGACAAATTCGAGTTTAAATTTTGTCAATCAGACGCGTAAAAAATAGAGCAAGGGTCAGAAAAAATTACCTTGATCGCCTTGTAACTGGGCTGGTTCGCCTCTAACTGGACGAGACGTTAAAAAGGGGAACGAGGTCGTGACATCATGCTGACATACGATCGTGCTTACCAGCTGAATGTCGATGGAGCCCAGAGGTGCTATTAGAAATGAAAAAGATTTTGACGACTTTGGAAGTCTAGCGAGGATTCTCATGTGTATTTCCATAAGCAAGGTTGGCGAGGTTCGACCGGAGATGTGTCCTGATGGATATGCCGTGATATATGAGTACCTGTTTAAGATGGGCTTCCACTGGCCGTATTCGCCTTTGGTCGATGTGTTCATGTGTGAATTCGATCTTTCACCGAGGCAACCGATGCCCCAGTTCTGGCGAGTTATCTTGATCATCGAGCGACTTACCTCGCACTGGGAGTGGCGTATAAAGTCACGACCGATCAATATCATCGTTATAGTTTACTTTCAGGACTTAAGGGTGATTGTACCTTAGTTTTGAACATTGTTGTCGATGATCGTAAATGGAAGACGAGGTATGTGCTGGATACGAACAGTGATTGGATTGGATCTGTTGATACTGCACAACTGGAGACGATGTCTCATATTGCGCAACCGGCGACGAGGTTTCATACTGCGCAACTGGCGACGAGGTTTCATACTGCGCAACTGGCGACGATGTTTCATACTGCGCAACTGGCGACGATGTTCTCTACATCCTCGTCGACCCTTTCGTCAGCCGCCAGGGGCAAGGGTGTAAAGACGGGAGAGAATGAGGGAGAGTTTATGGCGACGAACAACTTTGCGTTGTCGTCAACCCTCCTAATTGACTATGTCCTCGTCAGGGCAGAGTCACTTCCGCATCTGGGGAAATATCAGCTCTTATCTTTCAAGGAGCGTTTTCGAAGAATCTCTGTTGAAGAGATTGGACTGTGTTTGGCCGAACTGGCGTTCTTTGTAAGCTTTTCTTTCAAAACTTAGTGTTATCGAAGTTCTTTCACTGAGCATTTAGTATGTTTCTTTTGTAATTTGCAGATGCTTCTGTTTCCTCTCATTGAATATGTGAAAGTAGAGGAAATGCTGGAGTGGAGGTCGATCGTTGAGAAGGATATATTCCTTCCTCCAACCTTAACATTAATCTTTAGAGCCATATTCTTAGAATGTCGAGGCGTAAGGAGTTGGAAGACCACTCCTAATATACTCGTTTGATCCTTGCATCAGTTCTTCGGGATTGGCAGGGCTTCGAAGGTCGAGACTTTTGGGCAGAGCTTGCCATCGACGCTTTTCTCTAGGTTTAGGAAATGCTATGTTTTTTCACGTCTCGACCGTTGGTGGTCGAACCATTTTAACTTTGTATACTCGACCGTCGGTAGTCGAGTTCTTTTGAATATAACCGACAGTTTTGTAAATGAAACTTTGAACTTTTGTTTGAACTTGCGTTTTATATATTTGGTAAACAAATACCATATCAATTATGAAATTGAATCTGGGAATCATGCGACTAAGGCATTCATTGTAACACAGTAACTGGTACGTAAGCCATAAGACTTTTAAATTGTGTCTATAAACATAAGCACATGCGACTAAAGCATACATTCGGAGTATGAAATTTTTCCAAGTTAAGAGGCTTAGATCATGAGATCGTTAGACCTCGCAACCGTACGACTAAGTCGTGTGATTAATTTGAATCGTATGTCCCTGTAAAGGATGATCAAGTCATAGATTTGGTCGTTTATATCGTGCGACCTTATGAATTTGAAGTCATATTGTAGACTTAATGACTACTGTCGTGAGATCCTGCGATAAGCTGTCGTGCGATTCTGCGGTAAAACGATGTTAAGGGTTGGTTGTTGGCTAACCAACGACCCTCCGATGCTTAAGTCAGTTGTGAGAAAAAAATCGTATGAAAAAGATTTAGGAACATACCGTTAGATTCTATTTTTAGTGGGATATTGCCCCCTGTCATTTATTATCTTATTCTTTTCGGAGGAAAGATAGGTTTTAAATGACAGGATGACACTGCGATCTGATGAGATATTGTCGTGCGACAGGGCACCATTGTAGACTTATCCCTGTTTAGAAGAACGAACATGTCAAAGGCGTCTGACTGTGGAGTATGTGAGACCATACATGTCTGAACCACCGGTGATGCAATTGACGACTTTTGTATGCTCGGGGGTCGACGGTCGATGGTTACTAGCTGGAGTAGCGTCATCGTCGATGATATCTTTGAGATTTCCTTTTGGGAAGTGATATGCTAGCTCCTTCTTCAGCGCAATGCAATCGTCTGTCACGTGACCATGATCGACGTGGAAGTCGCACCACTTTGATTTATCTTTCTTAGCACCATCCAGGTCGGACTTCTTTGGCCATCGAATGGTCGTTTGGACGGACTTAAGAGCTTCTTTTGCGGATCCTTTGAATCCGTAAGAGGATATCTTGGGGTATCGAGGAAATTTAGTCACGGTCTTGGCCTCTGCTTTCGTCTTGAAACGAACATTTGAAATTTGGCGCGCGGGCTAGATTCTGGAAACAGCTTTGGCCTTGAATTCCGGTTTTCTGACGCCTAACGACTTCTTGTCATCAGTGTGCTTGCGACGAAATGCTGCGTCGTCCTCGACCCTCATATATGCTAAAGTTCGAGCACGAACGTCTTCAAAATTCTCTGGGGGATATTTAGTCAGGTCGGTGTACAGACCCGAACTATCGTCCAGACCACGCTTGTAAGCTTCGATCGCGGTCTTGATGTCACAATTGCGGATACTGATCATTTCAGCATTGAATCTATTGAAATAACTCTGAATAGACTCGCTGGCTTTCTTCACGACGTAATACAGGTCGCTAGTCTACTTCTCCATCTTACGACTGCTGGCGAATTGCTGGGAGAATTGATTGACCAACTCGGCGAACGACCCGATAGGCTTGGGTTTGAGATTGATCAACCATTGGAGAGCTAGACCAGTGAGAGTTGCACCGAAGCTCTTACACATGCATACTTCCTGATACATAAATGGAATTGAGATCATCCACGTAAGCTGCTTATATTGTGCGACGTGCTCGGTTGGATCGGTCACACCAGAATACTTAGGAGTAAAAGCGGGGATGTTATATTTCTTTGGGACCTTGACAGTTGCAATCTCGTCTATAAAAGGCGACGCCTGAAAGCCGGATTGAGGCTCGACGTCGACTGGCACGGCTGCCCCAAGCAATTTGGCGAGCAAGGACAGGACGCGCTCATTCTGATCTTCCAGCATCTTCAAACGCTGAGCAACGGGGTCATTATGACCGACAGCTGCCCCTGCTTGAGGGTTAACTCATGAGCTGATGTCATTGTCATGCGACGAGCCATTGGTGTCTCCATTGAACGGGACAAAATATGGCTGCGACCCATGATTAAATTGTTGTGATTCATTCTGGAACGGTTGGGATCCTTGCTGGAAAGGCTGCGAACCACCGTGGAATGGCTGAGATCCACCTTGAGGTCCATTCTGAAATGGCTGTTGAAATGGCTGCGACCCCTGCTGGAAAGGCTGCGACCCTTGTAACGGCTGCGACCCATTATTCATGGGTGGTGGCCTGAGATGCTGAGGGGGAATTGGTCCGAACTGGGGATTCGGGTTGAACGGCCCTGGTTGCTGATTCTGCGTAAACGGACCTGGATGCTGATTCTGCGCGGAAGGATCTGGTCCTGTATCTGGATTCTGAACAAATGGTCTAGATTGAATGATCCCGGAACTGGATTCTGCACGAACGGCCTAGGACCATTCTGAAGTCCGAAAGGATTTCTCAATTGTGCAATCTCCTCAGATGCTCTGCGATTCTGCTCCGCCATTGCATTGAGTTGATTCCTGGCGACTTCGAGCTCCTGATACATCTGAGCAACGGCTTGCTGTGGATTTCCAGGGGTTGCCATTTTTCCTGCAACAGAAAATAGAAGAAAGTCCAAGAAACTATTAGTAGAATGCACGCTCGTCGAGGATTTTCTCTAGATGTGGTCCCACGGATGGCGCCAAACTGTTAATGCCAAAAATCGCACCAAAGGGACAACTTAAGGTCGATATGGACTTAAACAACTAAAGAAAGAATCTTTCGACGAGACGTGCGACGAGGATAAAAATAAAGAAACAAGGGATTTGATGACGTAGGAAAAACCTCAATCGAGGAAAAAACCTGCGGTCGACAGGGGTGTCGTCGTTGTACTATGGTCGCCAATCAGGGGCGATATCCTTCGGTACTGGTGTCGATCGTACAAGGGTTACAATACAGATGAAGGAAATGCTTCGAAATGTAAAGTACAAGTGTTTGAATGTAAAAAACAGTGTTTGTCGTGTGTGAATACAAAGTGTAAACTGTTGGTCGAAGGCTGATGTCGTACGTCGGGAGCGATAACTTGAGCTTTTCTTCGAGCGTTCTTGAGTTCGTAGTGTGGTTTTTGAGCTGGAATGATTGTAGTAGATTACTCTGCAGATGTCCTTCAGATGATCTCCAGATGTTCTCTACTTAGAAGTTCGATGTTCGGTCCTCCTGAAATGAGGATTCGGCTCTAGCTTTATAGTCTTTGGGAGCTTTGATTAGCTCATTGATTGTTTCATTAACAGCTTTAATTGTCGCAACGGTCTGTAACGGCTGCCGGCGTGATCATCCATAATGGTCTTCGTCCGTTACGAGTAACAGCTTGCGTCGGATATAGCCGTTGCTCCTTTAATAGCTTTGACTCCTGCATTAAACACTTAACAAAATGTAACAGTCATGGTTAACGTTAGTTTTGGTCGAAGGTGCAGTGATCTTACGCGATGGTCGTACGGGACGGGCGATGCTATGGTCGAGCGTCATGGGGGACGTACGACTTACCTTTTACGGGAGACGACGGACGTTCTGCGGGTCTTGGTCGGGACCTTATATTAATCCAAGATGTCTTTCATGACGCGCGTCTTACCTTTTCTGGTCGTGGTCGTACGACGTGAATTTTTGCCCAAACAGCATCGTCTTGGGAATCCCAAAAAACGTCGTCGTCGAAAATTTGAACTTGTGCAGCTCTGGATGTTGATGCGCGACCAGCAGTCCTCACCACTCCTTCCCCCCTCTCTCTTACATTACTCCTCACCTCTCCCCATTCAGGAACCCCTTGTTCCTGAACCTGCTCAACAGGACCCTCACCTCCTAATTGGTTTGCACCGTGGGGAGGTCTCTCCGGTTCTGGCTGGACCATCAGTGCGTTATCTATCTTATACTGTCTAACAAAAGGCGACTGATGGTCCGCATAAGCAAGAATGGCTTCGGGTATTGTGGCAGTGTGAGCAAAGTTTATTGGTGCTGCCATCTTCAGGAAATGCATCTATTGACTTGGTCCTTGGACTGCATTGGGGTGGAGAGGAATCTCTTGGTTACTATCCATGATTCTTTGGATAATAATCTACAGAAATCTTTGGTAGGGAATGAAGGTGCGGTCTTTTCCTGGCTTTGTCTTGTCGCTGACGATCTCTATTGTAACACCACAAAACAGGGGTTAACAAAAACTTCCATGAAACGGAAGAGTGGTACGCATTACTAAAGTAAAAGTATTCATAGTTATCTTTACATGACCATTAATACTAAGATTTAGATAATTATAACTACTAATGGACCACTAGCTTATCTAATCTCTACTATAGAAATCAGATTACAAAAGATGTCGGAAAGTTCTATCATAAATCTTCTAATCTTTAGCTTTCCAACAATGATCCCATGCTCACAACCCATGTCTAAACCTTCTTGTCTCCGGAACCACTAATATTTGTAACACATACAACACATAACAAGTGTTAGGCTTTTAAAGCCTAAGTGAGGTTTACACATAGCATAAAGAATATAATCATAGCATGAAGAATATAATCATAGCATGTAGGAATAACAATTCGATATATTCACAAATTGGATTCCATGGAGAAGGCCCATATTTCTACCCAGTTACATCATAATCGAAGATATACCTTGATCGGTACCCCACGGTATTGTCACAAGGCATAACACAACGGAAAAACCCCACGGTATCCGAAGGTATGAATCAATTACACTTACCCCACGGTGTGTAAGAATATATCCTCCAATGCCTACTAGGTGCTCCTCCAATTATGTGAATACCAAATATGTTAATCCAAATAATATTCAAAGCATACTTAACACTTAACAATGGTCCAACCATTTAACATATCAATACTACTTCCATGTAGTTCATATACATCCATATGTATCAAATCACATTCTATGTAATATCAATAATAAACATCCATGTTTACAATTCAATAATAAGTCCATTTTGACCATTAAGCCATCTTTGCTTCATTAAGACATATATTAAGCCATAATCATAATCATATACCAATGATGTATAATCAAACCCAAACCTTTAACACTAGCATTTACCATGGCATTCTAAGTAATAAAACACAATTAGTCCACCATAACTTACTTGAACTCTTCTTGTTTCCCTCTTAACCATTAAGAGCTTATTAATCAAGATTTCTCATTATCAATACCAAAATCAAGATAAAGAATGGTAGTAAAGTATAATACAATCAATTAGATACAAGTTACTCACCTCAAATCTTCAATTGATATAACCCTAACTTGAAGACTTGAACCCAATCACTTCCAACAAGATGAAATGAAGATGTAATGCCCTAATTCAAGTTTAATTGGTAAGATTCATCTACTAATTGCTTGAATTGGATTATGATTGAGAGATGTATGTTTACCTTAATCTTAGATGAGAATTCGTTTGAGAAGTGAGGACAGAGCAATCTATCAGTTTTGAGAGTTCTAATTTAAGAAATGAATGACTAAGGACTAAGAGGTGGGTTTTAACCCCCTTTCAACACGTCAGGTGCTCGGCGCCAGCGCCCGCGCCAGTGCATCGGCGCCACCATCCGCGCCAACCTCTGTTTGTTTGCTTCTCATTTTCCACTAATTTGGCCGTAACTTCTTCGTTAGAACTCCGTTTTTGCTCCGGAAAGAACCGTTGGACTCGTATTCAAATTACCCATCCAACTAATCCATAAAATCTAATATTTAACTTTGTCATCTATTTTTCATTAATTTCCTTAAGGAATAAACTTACGAATTTCTATCGGAAGTTCTCAAATAACAAGTAACAATCACGGAAATTACTTAGGAAATCAATTATAATTTAAAAAGTCAAAATATAAAGAAATATTAGGACTATTATTACTCACAAGGATTTTCCGGGTGTTACAATTCTCCCAACCTTAAAACGATTTCGTCCTCGAAATCTATATTCTTTACAACCCAAAGTCAACCGACTCACTGTCGACCAAAATTCAACAATTCCTAACGGAAATCTAAATTCCATCCACACGGTCTATAAAGACAATTCCTCGAACAATTGTTTATTAACAAAGTCCCTATACATACGTTGTACTTATGTACGGATAAACGTTCCAACCATAGAGAAACTCCCAATCATACGACTTCAGTCGTCTCCCAACCTTAAAATGTTCTATACATCTTGATTTCAGTTTCAAACTCTAAATCAATTTAAGGTTCAATTAATACAGAGACCAACCGAATCTCTAATTTCAATTGTCCCTATTGTTAACGGCCATTTACATCCAAAGAGCTCTAATAGACTCCAAAATCCATCTTAATAATTAATCATCAAACGGACAGGTTCATTAACCATACACAAAGATTAGTTCACCAAAACCACTCATCACAAATGAGTATCTTAAGGTTACTACTACCATCACCATCATTCTTTTTAAAATCGGCTACAATTCCCCGATTACACTAAAGGTGTTTGGCCTTAACCCAAAAGTTGACACCTAATTATCACCAACCTTTGCACTCTAACCAAACCCACACATGAGTTCCCTTCACAAATAAAAATCTAGAAGGAACAAGGATTCGTCTTTCATATTTCGTGAACCTTACTTCTTTCCTCATTATCCGCTCCCCAACTTAGATTTGTAAGCCTCCTTAAAGTAACCGTTTATCATTAAACCTTTATCCGACTATTGCTTGGTCTTCAATACCATCATCATCCACATCTCAATCTCCAGGTCTCAAAATAACATTAACGTATACTGCTTAAAAATCCATACTCACTTTAAATTGAGCATACTCACCACTTTTGAATACTTCTATAATTACGGCACCCATCACTACATCTATGACCCACACGTTTCTTCAGTATATAGTATTACCACTTCCTCACATCAATATCGTACTACGCGACCACATTGCAACCAAGCACTAAAATATTATATATCAAAGGTGATAATTCCATTGAACCTATAGTATAACTACATTCTTAGGTCCGACCTTTGTATCATTACTTCCTACGTTAGCATGAAGTACTACCCTTCAATCATTATTTGTCTCTTTCTCCCAACTTTTCCACATACCGATAACACTTTCTCATCTTTATTAAACTTCCTATGATTCAAAATCATAAACTTATTTAACGACTCACACAACCAAAATCACTTTGGATAAACTCACACTACCGCTCGACATTCTATTCCAATTATAGCCAAATCACTACACCATCTTACAACCACATATTCCAACAGCTTTATTGACAACTAGTACTGTTCATCTGGAATCCCCGAAAAGACTTTCATCTAATGTTCCCTCTTTATAACTTCTTATTACTGGTTGACACATTTATCTTGACAATTAATGCCACTACTCGTTCGTACATTCTCCACCCATAACATCTCACAGCAGACCAGATCCCTCATGGTCATTCATACACAATTCAAATTTACCTTCATGCTCTCCCGCACGATTAACCGAATCTATTTCATTACTTTATTCCTCCCCAACTTTAGTTTGAACTACAACTCACGAGTTTCTAATTAACTTAAACTTACTCACTTCTTACTAATTCTTTATGATTCCAAACCATTATATATATACAGTGCACACTCCATCACAAATCTACATAGTCCATACCCCTACCATGTTCATGCCTAATTCTTCATTCTATATAAACCATCTACACCATAAGTAGAATGTTCATCTACTACAATAGTCTTTCACTATCCTAACACCCCCCACAAGGTGATCCTTCAACTTTTAATCTTCCGATTCTGACTTAACATTCATACATGATCTCAAAAGAAAACTCAATGTGTTCACATTATGTAAACTTTAATTATAATACAATTCATGTAATTCCAACCCCCAAACCTATGTCAAGTTAATTAAACCGACGAATACCCTTAAGACTCAACCGAGTCTAAAACCAAGCCATCTGCTCAAAGGGTCTATTGATCATTTATCAATATCAACTCATGAAATTTAAAATACATCTAATCCCACATCATGCAACACACGTTTCGATACATGATAATCTCACGACCCCTTCATTGCTACTTTCCCAATGAAGTCAATTCCTATATGTATCTATATGTACACGTATATACAACTCTATATACTCCATAATATATATATATTATTTTGCCAAAGTTCATTAGTCCCAAAGGTACTAAAAATACAAGATCATCAAACGGTCCTCACTCTTAAGACCAATAGTTAAACCGACACTCTTTTTTTTTTAAATTGCGATTAAGCATATAACACACCAAAATTATTGCACAACCACAATAAACTTTTAAAAGCGTATTTTGACCACCTAACTTTCACTTATGTAATAATTTAACCAAAACCTCTTCCACTCGTGATTTATTCGTCAATCACTCAAAATCCCTACATGTGGTGTTTCACAAGATATGTATTGTCCGCATTCTATAACATTCTGCAACATCCCCAGTCCACTGTACACGATAATGTCCGTTTTGCGCATACCCTCTGCATAACAGCATGTCGGTACCGCTCACGGTTTTGTTTCTGCCCGCACAGGCATACGCGGGACGCACCCAGACCGCACTCTGTGCCAGGCAAAAGGCCTCATACATCTTACACAACTGCCGACTTCAATGACAATAGTCGACCTATCGATACTTCTTTAATCTATTCATTAACAAGGACCGAACCTAATCCTTTCAACATAACATAATACAATTTACATCTCATCGTCTTCATTTCAAACTTATTCGTGCAATACTAATATCACAAGATCACCATAAATTCTTATTTAACGTCGAGGGTATTTCCTTTCTGTCTCACCACACTACTCATAGCAATTTGCTAATTCCATCACCTTGATGACTACTAATCCTTCCTCCGGACACAACCGTCCCTTGCCAACTGTATTTCTAGTTACCAAACAAGGGTATAGACCTTCTTACAACCGACACTAAAGTCCACTTTCAACTCTCCCATTGTTCACCTTCCTCTTGAACACAATTACCAAAATTACAAACATTCTCCCATGATTTATCCAACACCTCTCCATTCTCAGAGTTCTTTCTTAGCTTATAGTAATATTTTACGACTTAGTTCGTTCATAGCCTTCATGCATAACAATGTATTAATTATTTTATTTCGCACATTTCCTCCTTTTAAAGAACAACACTTGGAGCAACTTGGGTACACATGACCCCAAAATTCTTATAGCTTCAGTGTACTGCACAACGATCACGAGAATCATTTGCACACTACTTTCCGAAAAACTTAATCTTTTTCAACCAAAACGATGTTGTTATGACCGTAATATATTTAATGAAAATCTTTTCATACGACAAAAGTTGAAAGAAATTACCGACACAAAGTAAGCTAGTCGGTTCTCACACTCATTTATATTTAACTTTTCTTATAAAGTATGAAGTATTTTGCAAATTGCTAAACTCAAAATTTCACTGTACGACATAGATGGTATTGCCTTTTTCTCTAAATACCCACGTGCACATACTGACTCATCATCGACTAAATTGCTATATATGCGTTTGTTTTGAAATCACGAAAACCCATGTAACACACACTCGAGGACACCATGCATAAAACTCTACTTGCAATTGAAGGCTATTCACTCAAACAAGGTCTATTGTTTAATTCACGCAACTTATCATTGACGCTCTATTTCCAACCAGTGGTTACCCTCTCAGCCTTCTAACACTTGTTATACATGCCTTCCAAGGCTCACTTACTCAACCATTTCATACTATTCCCGTCTTGATCAAACATCTTACATTCTATTTCCTCACATTTTAATCCACTTATTTAAGGTTGTCTCGGCGGACTTTCCTGAGTCCCGCCAGTTCCAGGTTGTCCTTCCAATCCTCAATCATTTACCGATCTGTCCTCCAAAGAATTGAAAGACCTTGGTAGCATTTTTACCATCATTATGCTATAAAACAAAAGATAACCCTGAGAAATAGTTATATGAATATAGACACACGGAACGTACTTTACCGATCATTAGTCACTGGAACAATTTAGAAACAAGTATGCTTATGTAACAATATATTCATAATAACAGTAGCTAATTGAGATTGTGAATATATCATACATGAGAATCCTCATTACCGTCGTTACCGTACTAATTTCACGTATTTCTATCGACCCTAAGGCCATCCCGTCTTAATACTTCTACCCAATCTCACGATTCATAACTTAATTCATCTCAGCTTAAGTCTAAGTACCTCCTCAACATACTTATGTCACTTAAACTAAACCTCTGATACCAACTTGTAACACCCCAAAACAGGGGTTAACAAAAACTTCCATGAAACGGAAGAGTGGTACGCATTACTAAATTAAAAGTATACATAGTTATCTTTACATGACCATTAATACTAAGATTTAGATAATTATAACTACTAATGGACCACTAGCTTATCTAATCTCTACTATAGAAATCAGATTACAAAAGATGTCGGAAAGTTCTATCATAAATCTTCTAATCTTTAGCTTTCCAACAATGATCCCATGCTCACAACCCATGTCTAAACCTTCTTGTCTCCGGAACCACTAATATCTGTAACACATACAACACATAACAAGTGTTAGGCTTTTAAAGCCTAAGTGAGGTTTACACATAGCATAAAGAATATAATCATAGCATGTAGGAATAACAATTCGATATATTCACAAATTGGATTCCATGGAGAAGGCCCATATTGCTACCCAGTTACATCATAATCGAAGATATACCTTGATCGGTACCCCACGGTATTGTCACAAGGCATAACACAACGGAAAAACCCCACGGTATCCGAAGGTATGAATCAATTACACTTACCCCACGGTGTGTAAGAATATATCCTCCAATGCCTACTAGGTGCTCCTCCAATTATGTGAATACCAAATATGTTAATCCAAATAATATTCAAAGCATACTTAACACTTAACAATGGTCCAACCATTTAACATATCAATACTACTTCCATGTAGTTCATATACATCCATATGTATCAAATCACATTCTATGTAATATCAATAATAAACATCCATGTTTACAATTCAATAATAAGTCCATTTTGACCATTAAGCCATCTTTGCTTCATTAAGACATATATTAAGCCATAATCATAATCATAAACCAATGATGTATAATCAAACCCAAACCTTTAACACTAGCATTTACCATGGCATTCTAAGTAATAAAACACAATTAGTCAACCATAACTTACTTGAACTCTTCTTGTTTCCCTCTTAATCATTAAGAGCTTATTAATCAAGATTTCTCATTATCAATACCAAAATCAAGATAAAGAATGGTAGTAAAGTATAATACAATCAATTAGATACAAGTTACTCACCTCAAATCTTCAATTGATATAACCCTAACTTGAAGACTTGAACCCAATCACTTCCAACAAGATGAAATGAAGATGTAATGCCCTAATTCAAGTTTAATTGGTAAGATTCATCTACTAATTGCTTGAATTGGATTATGATTGAGAGGTGTATGTTTACCTTAATCTTAGATGAGAATTCGTTTGAGAAGTGAGGAGCAGAGCAATCTATCAGTTTTGAGAGTTCTAATTTAAGAAATGAATGACTAAGGACTAAGAGGTGGGTTTTAACCCCCTTTCAACACGTCAGGTGCTCGGCGCCAGCGCCCGCGCCAGTGCATCGGCGCCACCATCCGCGCCAACCTCTGTTTGTTTGCTTCTCATTTTCCACTAATTTGGCCGTAACTTCTTCGTTAGAACTCCGTTTTTGCTCCGGAAAGAACCGTTGGACTCGTATTCAAATTACCCATCCAACTAATCCATAAAATCTAATATTTAACTTTGTCATCTATTTTTCATTAATTTCCTTAAGGAATAAACTTACGAATTTCTATCGGAAGTTCTCAAATAACAAGTAACAATCACGGAAATTACTTAGGAAATCAATTATAATTTAAAAAGTCAAAATATAAAGAAATATTAGGACTATTATTACTCACAAGGATTTTCCGGGTGTTACATCTATCAACTCATTCTAAATTATGATCGCAAAGTCGATCTTGCAGTTAAAAGCTACGACATGAAATAGCCGAAGGGTGGCTATTGTTAATGCCAAAAATCGCACCAAAGGGACAACTTAATGTCGATGTGGACTTTAACAACTAAAGAAAGGAATCATTCAACAAAGGCGTGCGACAAAGACAAAAATGTAAATGAGACAGAGGATTTGATGACGCAGGAAAAACCTCAACGAGGAAAAAACCTGCGGACGACAGTGGATGTCGTCGCTGCACTATGGTCGCCAATCAGGGGCGGTGTCCTTGGTGTTCCGGGTGTCGATCGTACAGAGATTACAATACAAATGAAGGGAAAGACTTCGAAATGTAAAGTACAAGTGTTTGAAATGTAAAAACTGTGTGCGTCGTGTGTGAAAACAATGTGTAAACTGTTGGTCGAGAATGAAAGTCGTGCGTCGGGAGCGATTCTTCGAGTGAGAGTTCTTTGCTTGTAGTGTTCTTCTGAGCTGGGATGCTTATCTTCTATTGTTCGATGTTCGGTCCTGAAGTTTAACTTGATCTTTTATAACCTTCGGGTGCTTTGTTATCTCATTGATTGCTTTGATAACAGCCATAACGGTCGCCAGTTGTAACTCTTCATAATTGCTCTTCGTCGGTTATGACCGTTTCCCATTAATGACTTTGACTCCTGCATTAATCATTGAACAAACGTAACATTTGTATATCGAGTTAGTCAAGGTCGTACGGTCTTGTACGACGGTCGTGCGGAACGGGCGACGTCGAGGTCGAGTGTCGTGAGGAACTCTCGACTTACCTTTTAGGAGGGACGACGTAGGTTTTTTGGGTCTTTGTCGGGGCCTTATCTTAATACAATATATAGTTCATAACATGTGTCTTACCTTTTCTGGTCGTGGTCGAGACCTGTGAAATTTTGCCCAAACAGTTTGCCCCCAAAATTTGAAAGTAGGATGGCAAATTCGAATTTTAAATTTTGCTTGTAGGGTGTTCAGGGTCTTGCGTTGAAGATTACCTTGGTTGTCTTGGAACCGGATTGGTTCAATTCTAACTGAACGAGAAGTCGAAGAGAAAACGAGGTCGTGACGTCATATTGACGCACGATTGTGCTTACCAGCTGTCTTTGACAGGTGTCGACGATCCGTGTGGTCATACGAAGGGACGAGGGCATGCGGTGATCATCAAAGGACTCTTTCTGACATGATCGACTGCATAAATAAAGATTACGATGGATCTTTTCTTGTTTACGACTTCAGAGGGTTTTAAGCAAAGATCTCCTCTTGATATTCTTGTTGTTCTTCTTCGAATCCCTTCCAAATTTGCGAGAGACTATAGCGATTCAAGGCTTAGAGTGCCTATATAAGGTATTACTTTCTCACCTTCATCTTTATTGCTCCTTTCTTTTCTCTGACAAACAATGTCGTCTGAACCAAAAAGTTCTATCACGAGTCAGGAACACTTAAATACCTTTAGGTGTTTAACGAAAATACCTGTAGAGATAGAACTGATATGTCCAGGGAGTACACGTCCTGAGAGTTGTCGTGAAGGATACTTTGTACTATATGAGTATCCTTTCAAAATAGGGTTTGAATGGCCACTTTCAGCTTTATCCAAGGCTTTTATGCATGATTTCAGCTTGTCGCCAGGACAATTAATGCCCCAACGCTGGAGAATTTTCCTAGTTGTTGAGTAAGTATCCGCAAAGTGGGAGTCACTCGATTCTGATAGCAGCTGGATTCGTCCAGATTGGAATAAGACGGGTATGTTCGTTGTTCTGAATATTTGTCATTGTGTAGTTTTTACGATCTCCACTTAACCTTCTTCTTTTGTCACCTTCAGAGATCCAGTTCGATGTCGTGAAGCCTAACGAGGATTCCCAAGCCAAGATCGACAGATTCTTGAGTCTAGGGATCGATGATCGATCTTTCTTCGTAGGACAACCGGCGGTCGCGGACGAGGACGTGGTGAACATTGGAAACTCTGAAAAAAAAAGAGGACAAACAGGAAGAGATGGCTGGTAAGCGTACTATGGTTTTGGTTTTCGCCGTTTATTTCGTCTGTCTAATGCTTCATGTATTTACTTACTAGTGCCAACTGAGAGGAAATCGGTATCCAGGAAGAGAGGGGTGCAGATTATGCTTGCCCTTCGAGGCGAAAGAGAGAATGTCTCGACAGCTGGGTCGAGGATTCCAAAGAAAACCAGGAAGACAGTCCTGAGGGAACCGTCTTCGAGGGCTGATGACTCATCGAAAGTTATCACGCCTAAGAAGGCAAAGGCGTCATCCATCCTTCGCGGTGCGATGGACGCGACACCGGCAAGTTCGGCGCCTCCGGCGATAGTGACGAAACCGGTGTCTAAGGTGTCGACCACATCGTCTGCCGACAAGGGTGAGGGGTCGTCGGCCAAAGTTACGACGGTTAACTTTACGTTACCGTCCAACTTTATGGTGGATAGTGTCCTAGACGGGACGACGTTGTTTCCTTACTTGGGGGAATATTTTCTCCCATCTTTTAAGGAACGTTTTCAGAGAGCTCCGATCAGGGAAGCGGGATCTCAGGTTGCCGGTTTGGCGTTCTCGGTACGTCTTTCTTTCAAGACTTGGTTCATTTGTCGCTGTCGTCGTGGGATATTTAACGAACTTCCTACTTTTTACAGACATTTCAGTCTTCTTTGGCGCTATACGCTGAGATGTCGAGAGTTGAAGATCTGGTGGCGTCTTCCCTTGAAAGAGAGGATGCGGCGTTAGAAAGGGAGAGGGTGGCTTTGGAAAGGGAGAGATCAGCCTTGGTGCGTGCCGATGAGTTGGCCATTCAGCTTTATGACGTTGTGCACGAGCTAAAGACCGTTAGTTGCGCGAAGGACGCGGATGATTCTCCTAAGCCCTAGGAAACTTTTAATCTTTCATTGCTTTTGTTTATACCGATCGGCCGTTTGTGGTCGAATTCCTGGATGTAAATAACAGTATATTTACTGAATGAAACTTGGGCTTCTTTTGAATTCATACTTTGCATATTTCATGAACAAACATAATGTCAATTGTAGAATTTACTGAGTGAAAAATAACCAAGAAATCGTGCGACTTAGGCATCATTGCGTCACAATAACTAGCACGCGAGACTTTTAAATCGTGTATAAAAACGCAAGCACATGCGATCAAAGCATTCATTCAGAGTATGAAAAAAAATTCCAAGTCAAGAAACTTAGAATGAAAGAGTCGTGTAGACTTTGCGATCATACGACTAAGTTGTGCGACGAGCTTGAATCGTATGTCCCTGCAGAAGACTGATCAAGTCGTAGACGTGATCGTCTATGTCAGGCGACCTTGCGAATTTAAAGTCACATAGTAGACTTAGTGATTACTATCGTGCGTTTCTGCGATAAAATAATATTAGAGGTTGGTCGTTGACTAGCCAACGACTCTCCGATGCTTAAGTCAGTAATCGTTCGTGATGAGAAATCGTATGAAGGAAGAGAGAAGAAATTAGGATACGTACCTTCTCAGATTATTTCTTTTATTTGACGGGGTATTTGCCCCCTGTCATTTATTATCCTGTTCCTTTCAGGAGGAAAATAGGTTTTAAATGACAAATCGACACAGGGATCTTGGAAAATACCATCTATGTCTGCGTCGACTGTGTTTTCGTGCGACAAGGCAAGATAGTCGGCATACTCCTGTAGAAAAGGCATGAGTTTGTCTTTAAGGATAGGAGGACGAACCTGTCGAGACCTTTTGGTCGTGTTGTGTCTGCTAGACGATTTACTTTTGCGGCTTCAGAGCGGATTTATAGCACTCACGAGCAACTTTCGGCTCACTCTTGTTTTCTTGGATTCCCCACGGCGTAGGGAACTTCAGAGTCTGATGATACGTCGAGGGAACGGCCTTCATCTCATGGATTCATGGTCGGCCTAAGATGATGTTATAGGCCGACGCACAGTCAATAACGCTGAACTTGGTTTGCTTGTTGATTCCTCCGGCATAGACAGGCAAGGTGATCTCTCCAAAGGTACTCGTCGCTTCTCCATTGAAACCGACCAAGGTTGTCGAGCATCGGGTGATTTCCGACCGATCGATTCTCATGGCCTTGATGGTGTCAAAGAAGATGGCGTTCGCTGAACTGCCCCCATCGATCAAGACTCGTCGGGTTAAACAATTACCAATCGTGAGTTGAATGATCAACCCGTCATGATGTTTCTGATATGAGTTGCCGAGGTCGTCTTGGTCGAATACGATCTTCATAGCTTCCAACTCCAAATCTCCTTTAGGCCTTGATGAACGCGGAATAGGCCGATCGTTAGGCGCTTGACTGGTGTGACGTTTGGCCGCGGAATACGTCAGACCACATACGTCGGAACCACCGGTGATACAATTGACGACTTTCGCATGCTCGGGGGTTGACGGTCGATGGTCGCTAGTTGGAGTAACGACGTCATCGATGATATCTTTGAGATTTCCTTTCGGGACATGATACGCTAGTTCCTTTTTGAGAGCTATGCAATCATCCGTCACATGACCATGGTCGACATGAAAGTCACACCATTTAGATTTGTCTTTCTTAGTGTCGTCCTGATCGGACTTCTTTGGCCATCGAATAGTCGCCTAGGCGGTTCTCAGAGCTTCGACCAAATCTTTAGTGGATCCTTTGAATCCATAAGAGGATATTTTGGGGTACTGAGAAAACTTGGTCGCGGTCTTGGCTTCCGCTTTCGTCTTGAATCGGACGTTCGAGATATGACGCGCGGACTCTATTTTGGAAATTGCTTTCGTCTTGAACTCGGGCTTTTTCACACCTAACGACCTTTTGTCATCGGTATGCTTGCGACGAAAGGCAGCGTCGTCCTCTACTCTCATGTACGCTAGGGTTCGAGCTCGGACGTCTTCAAAATTCTCCGAAGGATACTTGGTCAGGTCAGTGTATAAACCTGAGCTGTCGTCCAGACCACGCTTGTAAGCTTCAATTGCAGTCTTGACGTCACAATTGCGAATGCTGATCATCTCCGTATTGAATCGATTGAAATAATTGCGGATAGACTCACTGGTCTTCTGTACGTCGTAATACAGGTCGCTGGTCTGCTTCTCCATCTTGCGACTGCTGGCGAATTGATGGGAGAATTGGTTGACCAATTCATCGAACGACCCTATGGAATTGGGTTTGAGATTGATCAACCATTGGAGAGCAGGACCGGTGAGAGTCGCACCGAAGCTTTTGCACATACAGACCTCCTGATACATGTGTGGGATCGAGATCGTCCACATGGGCTGCTTATACTGCGCGACGTGCTCTGTTGGATCGGTCACTCCCAAATACTTGGGCGTGAAGGCGGGGACATTATACTTCTTCGGGACCTCGACAGTCACGATCTCATCGATGAAGGGTGACGCTTGAAATCCTGATCGAGGTTCGACATCAACGGGCACGGCTGCCCCAGGTAGCTTTGCGAGCAAAGATAGGACGCGCTCGTTCTGATCTTCTAGCACTTTCAATCGCTGGGCGACGGGGTCATTGGGGTTGAGATTTTCCCCTGCTTGCGGATTGATTCCTGAACTGGTACCATTGCCATGCGACGAGCCATTGGCGTCTCCGTTGAAAGGAACAAAATACGGCTGCGACCCATTCTGAAACGGCTGAGACCCATTCTGAAATGGCTGCGATCCATTCTGAAATGGCTGCGACCCATTTTGCATGGGTGGTGGCCTTATGTGCTGAGGAGGAACCGTCCCGAACTGGGGATTTGGATTGAACGGTCCCGGCTGCTGGTTCTGCATGAACGGACCTGGATGTTGGTTCTGAGCGAACGGACCTGATCCTGGACCTGGATTATGCGCGAATGGTCGAGGACCATTCTGACCGAACGATCCTTGGCCTGGATTCTGAAATGGCCTAGGACCATTCTGAGGTCCAGAGGGATTTCTTAATCGTGTGATCTCCTCAGCTGCTCTACGGCTTTGCTCCGCCATGGCGTTGATTTGATTTCGAGCGACTTCAAGCTCCTGGTACATCTGGGCAATGACATGCTGCTGATTTCCAGGGGCTGCCATTTTCCTGAAACAGAGAACAAAAAAAACTCCAAGAAACCGTTAGTAAAACGCACGTTCGTCGAAGATTTTCTCTAGATGACGTCCCACGGATGGCGCCAAACTGTTAATGCCAAAAATCGCACCAAAGGGACAACTTAAGGTCGATGTGGACTTTAACAACTAAAGAAAGGAATTGTTCGACAAAGGCGTGCGACAAAGAAAAAAATGTAAATGAGACAGAGGATTTGATGACGCAGGAAAAACCTCAACGAGGAAAAAACCTGCGGACGACAGTGGATGTCGTCGCTGCACTATGGTCGCCAATCAGGGGCGATGTCCTTGGTGTTCCGGGTGTCGATCGTATAGAGATTACAATACAAATGAAGGGAAAGACTTCGAAATGTAAAGTACAAGTGTTTGAAATGTAAAAACTGTGTGCGTCGTGTGTGAAAACAATGTGTAAACTGTTGGTCGAGAATGAAAGTCGTGCGTCGGGAGCGATTCTTCGAGTGAGAGTTCTTTGCTTGTAGTGTTCTTCTGAGCTGGGATGCTTATCTTCTATTGTTCGATGTTCGGTCCTGAAGTTTAACTTGATCTTTTATAACCTTCGGGTGCTTTGATTAGCTCATTGATTGCTTTGATAACAGCCATAACGGTCTCCAGTTGTAACTCTTCATAATTGCTCTTCGTCGGTTATGACCGTTGCCCATTAATGACTTTGACTCCTGCATTAATCATTGAACAAACGTAACAGTCGTATATCGAGTTAGTCAAGGTCGTACGGTCTTGTGCGACGGTCGTACGGAACGGGCGATGTCGAGGTCGAGTGTCGTGAGGAACTTTCGACTTACCTTTTAGGAGGGACGACGGAGGTTTTTTGGTTCTTTGTCGGGGCCTTATCTTAATACAAGATATAGTTCATAACATGTGTCTTACCTTTTCTGGTCGTGGTCGAGACCTGTGAAATTTTGCCCAAACAGCTATGTTGCATCGATCCAATCCCGTGTGCTTTGGAGTCATGCAACGGTTGATGATAGAGAACAGGGTATACCAGACCCTAGGTAAAAGTTTCCTCTTGAATTGTGAGAAGCGGGTGAGTACGGTGTTGTTGACAGGTTGATATCCCAAGCTTCGGATATCTTCACAAAGCTGAGCTTTAGGGACTAGGTCTTCAAATTCGTTGTGGAACGGTATATCAAGTGCAAGTCGGAGTCGTTTCAGGGTAAGTCTGGTATCGAAATGATCGACCTTTGCAGTGAAATGTTGGCAACGACGGTGAACAGGATGGAATGTTAAGGTTATGGTTTTGGTCAGTGCAGTTCGAAGTGGATGGCCTTTGATGATCTCCAGGATGATACGATGGTCAAAGTCCACACGAAGGTCGAGGTGGTGGTTGTTGTCGGCGATGGTAAGATCATCCCTCCTTGGTAATAATTCTTCATCAAGGTCACGTGCGTTCACCGATGGATGCGAGGAACGGTGAGATGGGATCACGGTGTTCTCATCAGAGGAATTGCCATCATTCCGTCGTACATTGGCCATCTGAATAGAATAGAATCAGTACAGTGCCCAAAAAAGTATTTTGATGAAAACTTGTCCAAACAATTCCTAAGTCCTGGTTTTATCGCAAGATACATCAAAGTGTTATCACATGCCAAGTTTATCGCATGGAACCATATGCGATAAAAGATTATCGCACACAGGCACGTGCAATAAAGATGAATATACGAGGCTTGCGATAAAGATGATTTGGAAGAACACCATATCATGCGACAAACTTGAACACGATAAAAACCTAAGTGTTCAAGCCCAGAAATTCTATTTTTCGCACAAAATCAAGTTTTTACTTACCACATTAGTGTCGTCTAACTACCATAAGCACTAACCAAGTATTTTTAACAACTAAATACCACTAACACATCGATTTATAGGTTTATGAAAAGTCTCCATATTCGTCGGCCCTAAAACCCTAAGAATCGACTGTAAAAGAATGATTAATGGATAAAACAAAGTAAAAATCATAGAATACTAACCTCGAAGGTAGTCTGAATACAAAGAAATCGATTGGAACTTGAAGCACTTTGAAAATCACAGGTTTTGCAGAAAATCGGCTTGAGAGGGTTTTGGTTCGAGAAAAAGATAAAATTTTGAAAAACCGCTCTATTTATAGAGACCTGAGGATGGTGATACGTGGCACCAAGGGATTGGTCCAATGGTTGACCTCCATCGTGTCAGTTTATCACATGAAAGAGGACACCATACATCTTCAATGTTATTGCAAGTAACTAGGTGTGATAACATGACCAGTGGTTTAATCGCATATGAAGGATGCGATAAACATTGTTCATATGGTTTTATCGCATACCAAAGGCGCGATAAAATGGGTTTATCGCATGAAGCTTGGTGCGATAAAAATGGTGGATGTTTTATCGCATGAAGCTTGGTGCGATGAAACTTGTTATCACATGCCACTTGGTGCGATAACTCCAACACTTAGACATTTTACAAAAATATTTTTCAAGAAATTCCAAAAAGTTTTATCACATTGAAAGATGTCTAACTTTCAATTGATTAAGCTCTCATGTTTTGAAAACAAGATTTTTCACTCCCCCTTAAATGATGCATAGAATTTGATAAATAATTTTCCATCATTTAAGAGTGTGTTAAAAACAGAGTAGAATACTTACTTTGGTGTCTTCAAGTATATCCCATGGCATCTAAACTTACAAAATATGTCAGTTATGCACACTCCCCCTATACTTACACATATCAAGTGCAATACACTCCCCCTGAGACCATGAACACACCTTATGCAGACACAAGTATCATATATAATCACAAATAAAACATTTAAAGACAAAGAAATAACAAGTTGAATAAACATTTGAAATACAACAGAATCATGAAAATTTAAATAACATATATTGAGAATAGAATATGATGAAATTTTAAATGTACCAATCTAGATTGAGATACAAATATTTCCATCTATTATATGATCAATATAGGAGAGTTAAACTTTCATGTTCAACATGCCAAGCTTGGATATTAAGAAATTAAAGCGTTTTTCATCCAAGGTTTTTGTGAAAAGATCGGCAAGTTGAAACTCGGTTGTAACAAAGTATAATTCAATTGTACCTTTCTCAATGTGATCCTTAATAAAATGATACCTGATGTCTATGTGTTTTGTTCTGGTGTGCTGGACAGGATTAGCAGATATGGCAATGGTGCTTTTACTGTCACAGTAGATGGGGATTTTCTCATATCTGAACCCGTAGTCCATGAGTTGGGTTCTCATCCACAGGACTTGTGAGCAACAACTGGCCGCGGCTACATATTTAGCCTACGCAGTTGATGTCGACACACACTTTTTCTTTTTAGATGACCAACTCACGAGCTTGTCTCCCAAATACTGTACATGATCGGATGTGCTCTTCCTGTCTAGCATGCTTTCTCCATGATCCGCGTCTGAATATGCAGTGAGTTCCTATCTAGTCCCCTTTGGATACTACAGACCGAGATACGATGTGCCTTTCAAATATTGAAAGATCCTTTTGACGGCGCCAAGGTGTGATTCCTTAGGTTTAGCCTGAAATCTCGTACACAAACAAGTTGCAAACATAATATCTGGACGACTCGCAGTTAAGTACATTAATGACCCTATCATTCCTCTATAATTCTTAAGATCAACATCCTTACCATCAGGATCTGGACCGATCTTAGATCCTGGTGCCATCGGAGTACCAATCGATGTACAGTTTTCCATCTTGAGTTTCTTCAAGATATCAACACGTACTTAGATTGATTAATGAATATTCCTGTTGTAGTCCAAGAAAGAAGTTAATCTCTCCCATCATACTCATCTGGAATCTGGTCACCATAATGTTAGAGAACCAGGTACATAATGAAGGATTAGTCGAACCAAAAATTATATCATCAACATAAATCTGTACGAGAAGAATTTCACCTTTCTCATGTTTGGTGAATAAAGTCGTGTCGATTTTACCTTTTTCAAAGCCTACTTTTACTAGAAAGGTAGATAGAACTTCATACCAGGCACGTGGGGCTTGCTTGAGACCGTAAAGAGCTTTGTCAAGGATGTACACATGATATGGTTTATCTTTGTCCACAAAGCCTTTAGGTTGAGACACGTACACTTCCTCTTTCAGTACACCGTTCAAGAATGCAGTCTTCACATCCATTTGGTAGACTGTGAAGTTCTTGTAGGTGGCAAAAGATAAGAACATTCGGATTGCTTCTAAACGAGCAACTGAAGCGTACGTCTCATCGTAGTCTATACTCTCTTGTTGTCAGTAACCTTTCGCTACTAATCGTGCTTTGTTCCTCACGACTATACCGTCTTCATCTTTCTTATTCTTCAGGACCCACTTTGTACCAATGACTGTTTTACCCTTGGGTCTAGGAACTAATCTCCACACTTTCAAAGCTTCAAATTGATTCATCTCATCTGGCATCGCAATAATCCAATTCGGATCCTCCAAGGCTTGTTGAACTGTGGTTGGCTCAACTTGACTTAGAAAGAGCGCGAACATAACTTCATTTACAGTTGCAGATCTGGTCTTCACGGGTTCAGACACCTCACCAATTACTTGATGTAGTGGATGACTCCGTGTCCACTTCTTTGAGTGTGGATGTTGGGAAATTGCATCTTGATTGGGGTCAACTAATGTAGGATCCTTATCAAAATTCAACTCAATTGTCAATGTCGGTTTCGGGTGTTAGGTTGGTTGGTTATCAGAAGAGACAACTGGCACTGCCTCGGGACCTACGTCTGTAGATGCCTCAGGTATGTTGACAGTACTCTGATCATTAACATTTGAAGTTGTATTTGACGAAAAAGCACCATTAGTTGATACTGTTTGGATTGCTTGTGTAGATGTTATGATTGGATTGCTTGGGGAAGACGCAGAAGTCGTTGCACCAATATTAGATGATGTCGGTACCTTTGAAGGACCTGACATTGTGGCATGTACTGGATTTGAGCAACTTGATTCATGTCATTGACACTTGAAGATGAGTTATTGCTTCCAAATAAATCATCCTAAAAATTCTCAAACAAAATATCAAGTTCATTAGGATTAGAATTAGAAGTGGAAGCTTGATTTTTGTTTGACTTTGTAGACGTTGGACGGATTTGTTCAGACGCTAGAACTCCAGTTATTGCGGGTTCTGTACTGCTTTGCACAGAAGCCATCTCTTCTGTCTCATCAAATTTGACATTTATGTTTTCGATCACAGTTCTTGAAGATTTGAAGTAGACTCTGTATGCCTTTGAGGTTGATGAGTATCCGATGAACACGCCCTCATTTGCCTTAGGACTTAATTTGTTTAGGTTGTCCTTGTCATTTAACACGATACACTTGCAACCAAAGACACGAAAGTAGTTTATGACTGGTTTTCTATTGTTTATAATCTCATATGGTGTTTTGCCAAACCGTCGATGTATGATAGAACGATTTTGTGTATAGCATGTCGTTGACACCGCTTCAGCCCACAGAAACAAAGGAAGGTCAGCATAGGACAACATCGTTCTTGCAGCTTCAACTAGAGTACGGTTTCTTCTTTCAACTATCCCGTTTTGTTGTGGTGTTCTTGCCGCAGAGTATTGACGTGACACTCCCAATGATTTAAGAAAATCATCTAGAGTCTTGTTCTTGAATTCTGTCCCATTGTCTGATCGGATTGTTTGGACTGATTGTTGAAGATTGACTTGAAGCATCTTGATTAAAGATATGATCAACTCGGGTGTTTCATCTTTGGAGCGTAGAAACTTCACCCATGTATACCTCGAGTAATCGTCAACGACTACCAACACATACCATTTGGCACTTATACTCTGAGTCTACATTGGCCCACAGAGATCCATATGCAGAATTTCCAAAAATGTGTGTGTGCTAGGTTCAGGTTTCGGCGGATGAGGAACTCGTTTCATCTTTCCTTTCTCACAGGCGGTGCAGAATCTGTCTCTTTCAAATTTCAGAACTGGTAGACCCTTGACTAAATCACCTACCATCAGCTTTTGAATATAACGGAAATTGAGATGAGATAATCGTCTGTGCCACAACCAGCTCTTCTCCATAGATGCTTTAGACAGCAGACACACATCATTCTTAGGTTTGATCTTTGACAGGTCAATGGTGTAAAGATTTGACTTTCTCGTACCCAATATTCGGTTCGAACAGAACATCGTGTCTTCTTGAAGTTGACTTCTAGGTCCTTGTCACAGAATTGACCTATGCTAAACAAGTTATGTCCCAAACCCTCAACATAGTTAACCTTTGTAATTCTGACGTTGTCTTTAACAATGTCTCCGTAACCCATAATCGGCGAATATTGATCATTCCCAAACTTGACTCTACCACCATATTTCTCCACACAATTATTAAGCAGCTCTTTTCTTCCAGTCATGTGTTTCGAGCAGCCCGAATCCAAATACCACACATGACTAGGCTCCAAAAAGGAAATCAAGTGGTTTTAGGTACCCATTAGAAAATGGGTCCTTTTGGGTTAGGAGATTGAACATGTTTGGATTTAGCATTATTATTTTTAAAACCTCTTTTATAATATCCATTTGAATAAAATATTTTAGGACCATGGACATCATAACCAAACCAACGAGAATAATCAGACTTGCAGATAAAATCATCCACACCACAGTATGAACAACAAATTTGGTCATCTGCTAAATTGATCAATTGTTGCATTGAATATATCTTGTATGGAACAACAAGTTTTTGTTTAGTTCAAACACCTTGATTTAATACAGCAAAATCAAAATTGTTTTTCATAGAATTAAAAGCAACGTGGGATGATTTTCTCTGGGCCACATCCTGTGTAGACTCCTTTATTCTCCACTCAAGTCTCGTATTGTTTCTCAGATAACGATCTGAAATGCCAGAAAGATAAGAATTGTAAGCTTTAGAATGTTGAGCTTGGAAAGAGGTGTTTTGATTATTTCTTTTTGTTTTTCTTTTCTTCTTCTATAACGATCTTTTGGATTTGGATTTTGAATAATAATCGTTAACAGAAGGTTTTTCAACAGACTTTGAGGATTCACCCTTGAAGAAACTCTTCTTAGGTTCATCTTCTTTGATTATGAAATCAGCATGATCTGGAAGTTTTGAATTGAAATCAAATTGAACAGGCACTTCACTTATACCCTTACCTTTGTCCTCACAAGGAACCTCAGTATCACAATCAGAATGACTATCCAATTAAGTGTGAAAGATGCCATAAGACTTTGGATAGAGAAATTCATTTTGTTCTTTTCGAAAAGCTTTATCTTCTTCTATAGGAAAATATTTCTCAGGAGAAGCTTTAACAAATTGATTTTCCATGTCCCAAGATTCAGAATCTTCTTGGTCATCAACAGTCATGCTTCTGAAGATAGTATTTCCCATAAATGTCTTACACGAGGAAACATCTGAATATGAAGAATGTTTTTCTTTTGAAAGTTTCTCTTCAGACATTTCCTTATGTTTTGCTTTCAATTCTTTTAAGCCATTTGAAAATACTGTTAAAACACTTCCTTTTCGATCTCGAAAGCAAGTTTGTCGTCATTTATGGCTTCCTCAATTTTGCTTTCAATCTTGCTTTCTAGATCAATGAGCTTTTGTTCAAGAACTATAGGTGGAAAATATCTCTTTGCCTAAAAAACAGGTTTAGTTTCAGTTTCTTTTTGAATATTTTCCTTTTCCTTTGGTTGTTCAACAATGTAGCTTTGAAAATAATCATTAGGCAAAAATTTATTGTTTTCCAATGCCTTCCTATTTTCAACGCCATAATAGAACGGAAGTTGCATCTTAAAAGTTGTTTTTCTTTTAACTTCTTCCTCAGCCTCAAAGTCTTCACCATCCATTTTAAGCCATTTGATTTGATAATCAGTATATAGAGATGTAAGAACAAGCCATTCAAATTTATAAAGGGTAGGGGCTCTTGATAAGACATTCTTCAAATAATGGGGATTGTCATAACCTAAGCCCCACTTGGAATTGAAATATCTAAATTTGCTTGGCTTATTCATGTGGATTGTCTGTTCAGTTTGAACGATTTTGTAAAGTTTTTCTTCCAATCCTTTAACTTTATTACAAAGCTCGGTGTTTCTGTCTTTATAAGCATGTAAAAGATTTTCAAATTCATTCTTATTAGCTTCAGAACTCTCAAATTTATCTGACAATTCAGTCATTCTCTCTCGAAAATACGCTTGGTGATCATCAAATTCAGCATTTTTCTTTTTCTATTTATCAATTAGAATCTCTTGTTCTTTCAATTAATCATTTGCATAGGCAATTGATTCTTTTGATCTCTTTAGTTTAGCAGTCACATCATCTAATTTATTTTGTTGAATCTTTTGAATTTGAATGAATCTAACAATAGGGTCGGAATGTACCTCATTTGTCTCTGACTGAGATTCTGGTTCTGCTTCCTCTGCATTCCTGGTCATGAAGCACATCTTTGCAAGGGCTGTTGTTTCCTCTTCCTCATCATCATCAGTTTCATCTAACCAATACTCCTCTTCAACCATTAATGCTTTCCCGGATTCCTTTTGTTTAGCAAGAAGCATATTGTTCTTGTAATAATCCGAATCTCTAACTTTTGGCTTCCAGCATTCCTTAGCAAAGTGACCAGTTTTCCCGCAGTTATAGCACTTTGACTCTTCTTCCCGTTTATCAAACACCTTCTTTTCCTCAAACTTCTTATCCTCCCTTTTACTCTCATCCCTTTTCTCACCAAATCTTCTCCTTGACTCTATACGATCCTTGTGTTCAAAATTCTTGGAGCCTGACGAATATCTATGATTGTTGGAGCCTGTCTTCTTGACAATTTGCTTTTGAAAAGCCTTTGTCAAAAGAATCATTGCTTGCTTCAGACTCTCGGCTTCATCTAAACCATCACTTTCATATTCATCAATATCTTCATCAGACCCGATGCTATCTTTCTTTAAAAAATGCTTTCCAGGCTTGCTAGACATCAAGGCGATTGGATCAATCTCTTCTTCAACTTCCTTTTTCTTTTTCTTTTCTTCCTTCTTCTCTTTCTTTTCTTTCTTTCTCTTCTTCTCTCGTTTTTCTTCAGCATCATCCTAATCTTGTTTGAGCATCTCAAACATCTGTTGTAAGGGCAACACATCCAACTTAGAATGTTGTTTCATCCAATGAGCATATTTCTTCCATTCCGGTTGAAGGACACACTCAGAAATTTCACGTTGTGTTCTATTACTTACTTTTGAATGTTGTGTTTGTTTAGCTCATTCAGGATGGTAATGAACCTATCATAGGTGTTGTCAAGTGTCTCGCCACCTTTTGTTTAAAATTCTCATACTTATTGATAGCATTGGAGACTCTCATCTGGTTTTCAACCTCAGATCTTGATAAAGTTTAACTAATTCATCAAACATAGCTTTTCCAGTTATATTTTTACTGTCAACCTTCTGATAGATGTCATTAGTCAAAGCTTGCATTACCAAAGATCTAGAAGCTTTGTCTGCATTGTATCTCTTTGTTTGTTCTGCATCATAAAGATGAGGTGGAACTTCAACCTCTGCTACAGGTCCTTGTCCATCAACAGCTTGTCCTGCTCTTTTAACAGTCTTCATAGGACCTTCTTTTATGGATTCTACAATGTAATACCCATTTTCTTGTCTTTCTATATAGTCCATAAACCGATCCTTCCATAATTTAAAGTCTTTAGGAAAGAGGACAGGTGGTTTATCCTTTGATCCTATGACTAACATATCCATGGTTGTCATTGTAAGAATACTTGTTTACGATCTTTTAGCAACCTTCTAATCAGACGAAAAAACTCAACTCATGTACTGTTTTATCGCACACCACTGATTGTCGCACACAATACTTTGTCGCAGGCAAAACGATGTCGCAACCCAAACTACACGATAAAAGTTATCTCAGTGTAATCGCACGTACTCCTTGCAATGAAAATTTATCGCAGACACAACTATGCGATAAAAAAGAACTCAAGTTTATCGCGCGAAACATATGCGATAAGATATTGTTCACAAGACGATATGTGCGATAAAATGATTTTATCGCGGGGAACGGGTGCGATGAAAAAGCTTGCGATAACAAAGATCACAGTGTTGTTCGATAACTATGAACTCTCATACGTGCGATAACTATGAATATCAGATCAATCCTAAGTGCTATCCTCAAAACATGTCCAATCAGCCTGAAAATTGGTACGAAGGTGTGTGAGGTGATTCTGGACACTTTTAATACTAGCAACTTTGTCCAAAAACGAGCAGAAATAGAAAGTTCGATCCCAAAACAGTACCAAAAACACTTTTTCAAGAAAATACTAAATCTATCACTTTTGAATCGAATTCCAGTGAATTTGCGGAAGTAATTTACGTAGGAACAATCTGTAAATACTCCTTGATCTATTCTGATCCATTTGAAGAACTCAAATGGCCAAAATCAATCCAAAATGATAGAAAATGAATAAAAACTCAAATAAGCTCAAAATTTCCATGAAAAGTGATCTGAATCGAAATGAATTGTTGTGCTCTGATACCAATTGTGATCCCAGAACAAGCATTCAATAACAATATGTTGATCTTGATGCCATCCCTCATTCATTAGGTAAAAATCCACAAGTACAAAGATGATGATTAGAGAGAAAAGTGCAATGTACTTGGAAATGGAAATATGACATACTTGGAAATCTAAGGACTAAAAACAATATATAGTATGAAATATGGGAAGTTTCATAAAGGACCCTCTACTTGATACAAGGTGCTAGTTATGGCACTAACAGCCCTTTCAGAAAATAATAATAAAACCACATATAAAAGTCTTTAATATATATTAATGTTATAAGTACTACAAATTAAATAACAAAAATGAAGTAACATATGAAATTCATTTAAATAAAATTAGTCTTCTAACGTTTTTTGAAACAAATTCTTCAATCAAATCTTCGTAATCAACTTTCTCCAAAAAAAAATCATTTTTAATAGCTATAAAGGCTAGTTCGTTAAGTCTTTCTTATGTCATTGTGGAGCGCAAATAGTTCTTCCATAACTTCAGCTTTGAGAAACTTCTTTCTACGAATGCAACAATTACAGGAATAGTCAACAAGACTAAGCAACAATAGCACTCGGAAAGCAATCTACATGTTTCAAATACTCTAAAATATTAAGAGGCCCTATCTTTTCATGTGGTAAATAAGTGTTGGAGTAATTTCAATTCCACATACAAGTCATTCCCATCGACATCAGATTGATCTTGATTCTTAGGTGCAATTTCAAAATTCATATAAGAAGACTTTGATCATGCATTATCCAAAGAACACAACTTATTTGAAGTAAATAAAAATTCTAACAAATTTTCGTATCCTTGGTATTGTTAATTCTCCTTCTTAGTGAAGCAATTGCATGATCAACAACACATAAGAAATAGTTAACACTAAATGTAACAACCGGGTTTTTCTAGTATGTATTGAAAGTTTAGTGGCCAATGTTAAAAGAATGCAAGTTAAGTTAAGGGGCCTTTGTGCAATTTATGAAAGTGATTTAGTGGTTCAAATCCCTAGGGCATCTTTCATTTCTTTCATTCAGTAACATTCTAGTGCCTTTGGTGGTGGCGGCTAAGAGAGGAAGAAGAAGATTGGGAAGAAGCATTTGAGGAAGAAATTCTTGAAGGTAACTATCCTAAAACATTTATCCCTGATTTATTCTTGCTCTCTTCTCCCTTGTCTAAGAAATGGGGGTGAGAACATGAAGATTCATTGTGTTCTTCACCTAAACCCCCATTAAAAGAGAATATTGGGTTTTGGTTGTAGTAAATCGATTTAGAGGTAATAAGCGAGTTTAATTAAGTGTTTCAGGTTGGGGAATGAACCCCAACAATTGTCTAATCAAGGAAATGGCAGAAAACCCGATTCTAATCACTTTTGGGGAGTGAGTTTTTTCCCCAGTCCGTAGTTTCCGGACGTCGCCCCGTCTGGACAGTAGTGTCCGGACAGTGGGGGTTTCCGGATGTTGTTCGTAGTGTCCGGGTGACAGGGGGTTTTCAGGTGGGTTGTGCCTTATCGGTAAGTTCTAGTTTTCCAGATGAAACGTTCGGAAAGGGTGGTATCCGTAGGAAGTGTCCGGACAAGTATCCGGATCTTTGTGTCCGGAAAGGGTTGGTGTCCGAAAAGCTAGTAGGTCCGGAAAGTTTGTAAGTGTCCGGAAAGTTCAGTAACCGGACAGTCTAATATGATGCAATACTAATATCCTTAGGTGTCCGGTTCGTTTAGCTCGAAGGTATAACAAGAGTACGTTCAACGCTAGTATCAGGTGAGTTCCCTAAACCCTTTTTACAACGTACTATGTTAAATGTTTTTACTGATTATGGTTTCACTTACGAGCATGAACTGTTTTATAAATGTTACGCGTGTTTTCCATGAAATGCACGTTTAGTTAAAAAGGGTTATTTAGCAAATGAAATGATGTTTAAAGTTTCACGCCTGTGAATGACGATATGTTATGTGTATGTTATGTGGAGTCGGTTTACACAGTGGGATCAGAGTACCTTGGGATTCGATAATCCCTTGGGCATATGTGGTGAGCTTGTAGGATGGAATTCATTTTCTTCCTACTCGGATGGAAAGGAATCAACTTGGATTCCGATGTAAGCCGAGAGGGTGTCCGTCAGGCCCCGATCGTGGTAGCTTATGCGACCCTTGAACCATGTGTCGAACCTTGAATGATGTTTACGTGGAAATGTGAACTATTTTTATGAAATGAATTTATACTGTGGTGTATTGCTTTATGGAGGGAATTCACTAGACCTTTTGGTCTAACCCTCGCTTTTCAAAAACTAAACCATTTTCAGGTAAGCGAAGCACTAGCTCTTCTAGCAAGAACTAGGAAGTGAATGGATCGATGAGATGGAGCTTAGAGCGACTCCAAATTTTGGCTAGTATGATATAGTTAGAGGCTCTCGGCTGTGGGCATGAAGTTTCCACTGTCCAAGTTGTTTAGTTTTGACTTATGAATTAGTAAAGACAATTTAGTTATTGTAATTCGACATGTTTAATCTATGATATTGTATGCTATGTTTTTGGGACGTTACACTAAACGACTCTTCTACAAATTGTGAGTTAATTTTGAATGCATCAATCGGATTTTCATCAAAATGTCTTTTCCTTCGATTTTCACGTTTTTGAGGAAATGGTGGATCAATATACAATTCAGTGGCAATTTTCTTTATTGATTCTGTAGCATCTAATTTTTTTTTTATCTATATCCCTTAAAAAAGAAATTAGCCCTTTAACTTGTTCGATAGCAACATCAATTATCATATTTTTTTTCTATTGTAAATGTTTACTAACCAAATTTACAGCATATAAAATTTCATACCAAGTCACGATTGACACTAGAAGTTCAAAATCGTTAAGCTCATTTTGTGCTAAAGCTTTTGCTTCACTTCTGATTTTTGAAACATTATCAATTTCAGCTACTTGAAGTAAACTTTCTCTTATATCTGATACTTGAAATCTTATGACTTTTACACTATCAATACGACTCTCTCGACGAGTCGTTGACAATGATTTAGATATCCATCCTTTTACATTATCTTTAAACACTTGTCATCTTTTAGTAGAATTAGCAAATATTGTATAAATACGTTGAATTATTCCAAATAAATCTGTAGCTTTACCACAAGTGTCGGCTATGTCACACAAAGTCAAATTAAGGTTGTGATAGCCACAAGAGAATTTAATTCATATCGTAAGACACCAGACAAGTTTTAGTATCATCTACCTCCAAAAATACTAGAAACGATTCCTCAATACTAACAGTTTTAGAAGAAACATCTACATACCTTAATAGTAAAAACATTTGTTCTTGATGACTTATATCAGGAGTGCAATCAAGAATAACAGAGAAATACTTTGCCTCTTTTACTTTGCGAATAATTTCATATTTGATTCTCTTAGCAAGCAAAACTATTAACTCGTTTTGAATCTTATTACCAAGATAAAGAACATGTATATCATCATTTGTAATACGTTGAACATGATCCTAAACAATGGGATCAAATTAAGCCAACATTTTAATAAAGACTAAAAAATTTCCATTGCTAATTTCATACAATTGACCGTCAGTACCACCAAATGCAAAATTAAGTTTTGCAAGAAACTTCACAATACAAAAAATATCTTACCAATATTTTTTTCCAATGATTTTTTTGACTTTCTATATTTGATTTTGAGTAACTCTATCAATAATTTGATTCTTTTGAAGTCTTATACGCAAATCATACCAAGTTTTCATATTCATAACATGTTCTGCACTTGTTTCTTGCTATTTTAAGTCTTGGGCAAATTATATTCCATTTTTTCAAAAAGTCAATATTATCCTCATATTCCTACTTGATTTAACCAGATCACCGCCGCCAACCATCACCGATATGAACCACCATCGACCTACTAACAAGAATGTTATAGTGTAATACTGTTGATACTCTCATTGTTCAAAATCATTGAGAGTTTCAGATAACAATGATTAAGCACAATGATCTTCAATAGCTTGAGAGAGAATGATACAAGATATGATTGAGATCTAGTTTCTCTCTCTAGAGGGTCATCCCTCTAAACAGACACACACACACTACATATGGCTATGCTCTCCACAGTGACCTCTCCCTCAATCCCTTACACAAAGGTATTTATACCTTTGACCTATACATTAGATACCTTAACTTTGACCATTGTTGACTCTTTACAATTACCCTAAATCTTGAATACATTTTGGTACTAACAATGATATACTCGAAGAGTATCCAGATCAAGTAAAAGCAAACAAGGGTAGATATTAAAGGATCATTAGTAAACTCATCTATCTCTTGCATACTCATCCAGATATTGCTATGATGTTAGTGTAGTAAGCCAGTTCATGCATAATCCAAGTGAAAGCCACATGGAAGCGGTGATTCGAATACTTCGATAATTAAAGTCATCTCCTTGAAAGGGCATTATGATCCCAAAACACAATGGTCAGTTGATACATATGCGAATTAGGAAGGAAAAATCATGGCGAGGAAGTCTACATCAGGATATTTTACGTTTGTTGGAGGGAATATTGTAACATGGAAGACCAAGTACAAAAGGTCGTAGCTTTGTTAAGTGGCGAAGCTGAGTTTAGAGGAATGGCTAAACGTATGTGTGAACTCTTTTGGCTACTTAAAAGAAATCGGGTTTTATCCCATCAGCAAGATGAATCTCAATTGTGACAATAAAGCTGCAATTGAAATTTCTCAAAATCCCATCCAACACGACTGCACAAAACATGTAGAGATACATAAACATTTTATTAAAGAAAAGCTTGAAGCAAAAATCATTAGGTTCCGTTTTGTGAAATCAGAAAATCAATAGCAGATATCCTTACAAAAGTTATATCAAGCTGAGTGCTTCATAACTCACTTGACAAATTAGGCATGCAAGACATCTATGCATAGATTTGAGGGGGAAGGTTAGCATGAATTGTCAATCAATCAAAAGAAATCCATGTCTCCAAATTTGTAAAGTCAAAGAAAATATGGAAGTTTGAATTATTGTAGGGAAGTTTTGTATAGCAAATATTTTCTTGGTTTATGTAGTCTCTTGTGTTTATATACCCCTGTAATAGCATATGAAATAATTAAGAGACAAATTTTTGACACAAGTTAATACTTTAAATAGAGATATTTTAGAATACATTATTCAAAAGTTATTATTATATTTAATTTAGAACACGAATAAACACAAAAATTGGGTAGTGTCTTTCTATTAATCAGTACCATGACAAAATGTCTAGAACTACAATCATCCTATGATTGGCTTTTGGACAAACACTAACACTTTTAACCAACCATTTGATCATTTTTAACTAAACTTTTTAATTCACCCACAAGTATATTTTGTGATAGATATATAAATTATTATTTGTTAAAACACATTTTCAATATGTGGGGTAGATATGATGAGGCAAACGAGGCTTCACGAGGGCAAACAATGGCTTGGCTTTTAGTATATCGTGAAGGTTCTCCTTGAGATCAACATGTGTTTCATCGGGTGGTAACTCCCAGGTGAACCCATGAACCAACCTAGCTAACAACATCACTGTAATGGTGGAGCCCCACAACACTCCGGCACACCCACGACGCCCGGTGCTAAATGACAACATCTGAAGGTTGTAGTCAGTTAGCATCACTTCGTTATTTTCCTCCATGTGACGATCTGGATTGAAAGTTAGTGGGTCATCCCAAACCTCAGGATTCCGCCCTAATCCGGTACGACTTAACATCACATGGCTACCTTTTGGTATGAAGTATCCAGCGACAGTGGTGTCGACGACTGACACATGAAAAAGGTTGAATGGTGCAACAGGATGCAGCCTGAAAGCCTCCTTAACACATGCTTTGATATAATTAAGTTTAGGCAAATCAGATTCTTGCACCAACCTATCTTTTCCGATCACAGAATCAAGCTCTTGGATTGCTCGATCGATAATCCTTGGTTCGTTTATCATTTCTGAGATTGCCCATTCGATGCCATTTGATGGGTTATCAAATCCTGCTATCATCAGTTCCTATCATGTGACACACGAAAAACTATATAAGTGATACTATATGGAAAAAAATATCGACTCATGGAAACACCAAAAGTTGTGCTAATCTTACAAGGACTTGGGCTTTGATTTGATCTGCGTTTAGAACAGGGTTTTTAAGGTTGATTAATACGTCAAGCAAGTCATCTTCTTTGGTTGTAATACCATCTTTCCATTTTTTAATCCTTTCATCGATCAAATGATCTTGATGTTTTCTTGCGATACAAATAGTGTTCCTTAAGATCTTTTCATGCCCATCAAAATCAGTTATCCATCGCAACAATGGGAAGTAATCTGTCACACAGAATGCGTAAAGGTAAGAAAGAATGAGTAAGTGTGAGTTAACATGCTCTATTTCTTCTTCTCCAGGTCCTCCATCTCCACTCCCTTTACCTAAATACCTACTTCCAAGTATTATCTTTCGTATGACGTTGCTGGAGCATTGTCGCACGATAGTTCGCACATTCATAACCTCTCCGATGACCTTACCATTGATCACACATCGATTGTAAATGTACCTATAAAACAAACACCATTGGAAATCAAAACCAGAGAGAAATATAAGTATGCATATTA
Organism: Saussurea involucrata; assembly: GCA_033807775.1. Classification (NCBI taxonomy): domain Eukaryota; kingdom Viridiplantae; phylum Streptophyta; class Magnoliopsida; order Asterales; family Asteraceae; genus Saussurea; species Saussurea involucrata. Next base: position 184,192,826 of record CM066319.1, on the reverse strand, counting down.
TGAGGATATGTGGAAACCCATTAGATTACTTTCAAAAGAGCCCTTAAGGAGATAAGTAATGTTCAAACATATATTGCTATGAAATGATCCAAATCTAACCGATATGAGACTCTACATGCCCTTCAATGGAGGTTAGACAATCATAGATTGTTCCATAGTGTAAAGAGGGTGATAGACGAGTACATATTGCCTTAGAATGTAGAGTCCCTAAAGTGGTAGACCTTGGATGTGTTACCATATAAAAATATGTAGAACTTCTTTAGATTACTCTCCAATATGGATCTTGAGAAAATAAGAAAGGTTCCAATATATTGGGAAAAATTATCCAAGGCTAGCCGATGTAAGACCCTAATACATAATAATATGTCGATTTACCTAAGCCAATTATCGGCTTCTTCGTCTCGCTTGCTTTTCAACCACTTATATCTAGGCAGTGAAAGAATCTGTGTGGCTAGGGTTTTTCTCATATTCTTCCAATGGCTGCTCAATGGAACAAGGACGGTGGTCAAGTAGCCACCGCTCGTCAGATAAGCTGACATGCAATCGGGCCTTGATGAGAAGATCTCATCTTTGTCCTTCAAGAACTCACAAGCAATCTTTGGATCGCTTACGACTATAACATGGGTGTTTCCGAGGCGAATGCATAGGATCTTGGTGTCCATTTCATTCATCAACTTATCGATCCATCTGAATGTTGGCTTGTTTTGAAGCATAGGGATTAAGCTGCCAATGAAAGGCTAGGGTTTAGGACCGGGTGGAAGCGGCGGACGAGGTTCAGAACGGGTGCACCTAGTGAGCAAGAAGGTAAACATTATGATGGTGAAAATAACTAAGATGATCATGGTGATGAGAACCGAGTACGGATTTTTGACAAGATGTTAACACTTTTTGTGGGTTTGTATTGTTTAAATCCTCATTATTTATAGTTGTTTCTTTTAGATTTCCTTTCAAATTATTCGACATATTATTGTTTTAATATTATTTGGGGGTTACTATTGTTAACTGAATCCACTTTTAAATGATAAACTAACATAAATGGATTATGATCCAATCACATAGTATATTATTATATTATTTAAATATATTTTATTTTATTATTAACTTATATTTTATTATATTAATAATAATTTTACACTTTTAAATATAAAATAGCAAAAATAGATTATCATCCAATCAAATAATATCGTTAATTTTTTTATTAAAATATATTTTACTCTATTAATTATTATTTTAAGATTATCTTATCATAACAATTATATATACATTAGGACATCATTTTACATAAATCTTATCCATCTTAATTTTTCATTTAGTCTAACTATAATAATATAATCATGTCATCTTTTATAAATATGGCAATCATAACAAATGAACATTGATCGTCTTTCATTATACATTGTTTTTCAACATAAGTGTTGATCTTGCTTTGAAAGATTTTTAGGTATTTATTTGAAATGCCATATATATATATATGGGCTTAATCAAATAAGAACTATTTAGTTTGTGGTAACTGTAAGAACCAATATTAGCCACTCATTTAAAATAATCAATATAAATTTTAAATAAATGTAAAAGGGTATTTTAGTAAAAAAAAATTGAATATCTAATTAAAATAATAAATACTAAAATACGTTCCTCTCTCCTCTCACCTCTCTCCTACCATATACCATATAGATAAACCCTAATTTTTTTTTTCTTTCTTCAAGAATGTGCAGCCAAAAACCAACAACACCCACCATCGATTCTCCCTCTGCTCCGACCATCCGGCGACCTGCATCCCTCTGCTCTCCCTCTCGTCTTCTTGATCGAGACAAACAACAACACCCACCATCGATTCTCTTACCCTCACCCTCTCGGTTTTCTTGACCTGCAACCACCCCCACAGTGCATCTCCACCGCCGGCAGCTACCATTCCGGCAACTGCAGATCGATTCCCTCGCCATCAACCCTAATCGCCGCCTGCCACCATCGACAACCTCAGCCACCCTCCTCTCTTGATCTCCGTCTGCCATCGAGAACCACACCGCGGTTCTTTCACTTCTCCTTCTCGTGAAAACCAGGCGCCACCACCAACAGCCGCCGAAGACCACAACGGATATCACTCCTGAAATCACACACAGAACCGCCGCTGCTATTCACTCGTTTTGGGTACCACAATGGAATCATAGTGGGTATCACAGTGATATCACACTTGTTCTTGTATGTATTCTGGGTATCACACTGAGGATAAAGGTGTGTGTTTTCTATGTATTGTTGGGTATCACATTGAGGATAGATGTTTGTATTTTGTATGTATTTTATGTATTACATTTGTTTTTTGTATGTATTTTTGGTATCACAGTGTTATCACATTTGTTCTTAGTATGTATTTTGGATATTGAAGGTCTACATCGTTGTTTTAGGGTATCACAATGGCATCACAACTGGTATCATAGTGGTATCACATTTATTCTTAGCATGTATTTTGGATATTGAAGGTCTGCATCGTTGTTTCAGGGTATCACAATGCGTCACAACTGGTATCACTTGTGATATCATTGATAATCGATATATCAGAGAGAGGAGAGAGGAGATTTTAAAATACCTAAAATGCCATTTTATTTAAATTTCAAACAAAATTTCCAAAATTAATAATTTCCTAATATATAGCTTAATATGTGGCTCACATTGGTTCTTACAGTTACCACAAACTAATTAGTTCTTCCTTGAATGGCCCCATATATATATATATATATATATATATATATATATATATATATATATATATATATATATATATATATATAGAGAGAGAGAGAGAGAGAGAGAGAGAGATTTAGGTTCAAACGAGAATAATACCAATTTAAGAGAATAATTCTAGATCAATCATTTTATTAAAAAATATCTTAAATAACTATTTCTAAAAATAAATAAATAATAGTATAAAGTTAGTTTAGTTATTTAAAAGTTATTTATTTATTTAAGATTCTACTTTTACCATATTTATAACTTTAATATGATTTAGTTTTTTATTCAATAATTTTTGTATATGTTTTCATTTAAAAAAGCGCATTAAATTTATTTAAAGAATTCATTTCACTTATTTAAAGAAATGTTTAAAACAATTACAATATTCATCAAAATCAAAATCACATATGATTCATAATTAATTAATTTTTAAATTTTTTTAATCATATGTGATTAAAAATTTGGAAAACAATGATTCATATTGAACATTTAGAATGAAAAATAATGAAAACAGAATGTGATTGTAGTAAAACATATTTAAAATGTATAAGATCGCATGTATTTCAAAACGTAATTTCATAATTTACACATATCACATATAATATTAATGTTGTAGATAACTTCATATCTTGTCTACTATGGTCAATATCACATATGATACATTAAGGAAAATTAACGTGTGTTTTTTAGGGAAAAATTTGATTTGTGGATATCTCATCATGTGATTTTTGACAAAAATTATGAAAAAAAATCTTAAATAAACTATTTCAATAAAAAACTAAATCACACTTAATTTAAATGTTGTGAAAAACAAAAAGTGAATAAAAAATGTAATCATACTAAAATCATAAAAATTATAAAAAAAAGTTATGAATAAATATCTTAATTAAATTTATTAAATAATATTTATGGAAATAAATAATTGCCATATATAATCTGTATACAATAAATGATAAATATGTCATTTTGGACAATTTTTAAGAAAGTTTTATTTAAAGTATTATTTAATGAACTGATTGACTAATAATTATTCTCTTATTTTTTTAAATAAATATTATTCCCGTATAAACCCAACTATCTCTATATAAAGAGAGAGAGTGGACAAATCAAATGCAAATCATGTAAAAGTTATAAATCATACAAACTAATCAATTAAGATATCTATGAATATAATAACGGTTTATTTATTATGATTTAATTATTTAAGAAAACAAATTGAAGTTCATTAATTATGTGATACTTTATATTAGAAAAAATTGACTTATTTATGAAAATAGATATTTGTTAGATTAAATAAACAATTAAAATTAATGGGGAGTGCTAATGGCACCCCAAAAAGGGGTGTTGAATGCACTAAATTCCGAACCAATCATTTTTTGAATGCATTAATTTTCGCACCAATCATTTTTTATTTAAATATATATATATATATAATATATATTATTTGTCATATATATATATATATTATTTATTTGTTTTATATATATATATATATAGCACTCCCCATATATATATATATTATTTATTTGTTTTATATATATATATATATATATTAGAAATATAAAAATATATATATTGTTATTATTTTTGTTTATATATATATATATATATATATATTACTTATATATATTGTTATTTTTTTGTTATATACATATTAGAAATATATATATATATATAGTTATTCTTTTTTTGTACATTTTACGTTCTTATCTATATTTATCTAATATACTCCATTATAACCATTCATCAAAACCTTCAAAATGAGCACAAATGTTATGGGTTTGAAGACCCCACTGTCGAGACTTGTATTTTTCAATATTATGCTCATTTCGAAGATATTGACGAGGCGAATACAATGATATAATTTGTAATAAAAAATGTATTTTTAATATATTTTAGTTTATATACGATTATTTATGTTAATATGATAAGGGTATAAAATGAAAAATGATAAAGTAAGGGATTAAAAGTAATATAATAACTAATTACAGGGACCAAAAATGTAAATATATAATATGTTCAAATGAAACAGTGCATGCATGTGAACCTACATCTCCTACATTTGATTCTATAAAGGTGATGAAAATGTATGTGAACCTACATCTGGTGTACATCGAGAGAGAACAGCGAGAGAAAGAACAAGAAGTCCAACAGCTCTAGTCCTTCTGGTTAGAAAAGAGAAATTTCAGTTCATTTTATTTTGACTGAGGGTTTCGATTTCTGCTGTTTATAAGGTATATTCTTTCTCTTATGATTTATAAGTTTTCTCTCGGTTTAGATTTTTGGTTTATGGTATTTTTGAAAGTATTGAAAATATGTCATTAGAAATGTTATTTAAACATATTTATGTACGAAAGGTTGTGTTTTTGAGTATTTGATGAAAACATCGTCATCGCATACCACACATCTATGTCACTATTCATGTCACTATTCATGCTCTTCTATTTCTATTCCCATTATAAGTAGTGAAACATCGTCATCGCATACCACACATCTATGTCACTATTCATGTCACTATGCAGGTCGTGATATTTATCGGTTTAAAACACTTAAAAATGGCGAATTGGGGTGAAGATTTTTTTCAATGGTATCCTAATTCAAATAATGAGGTATTTCATCCACTACTATATATGTATATAATATATATATTATGTTATCCTGTTTCATATTTTTATGTGTTTGTGTAGGATAACAATGTCCATCCAAACAATTCATCTGGAGCTTATAGAAACTCTTGTCCAGGAGCATTTTCTACCGATATGGTATTTTTAAGTTTCATTTGTTCTTGTGAAATTATCTGGTAAAGTTAGTAATTTGTAACAAAAAAAAAGTCAATTTCAGGTGTTTAATTCTCGTCAAGATCTAGATGATTGGGTACGCAACATGGGGTATTCACTTGGTTTCGTTATTGTTATTAAAAGAAGCAAAGATGAAAAAGTAGAATTTCAATGTGATTGTAGTGGTAAGCACAGGAGTAAGAAACCCTCTAGTAAACATACCGGCACAAGAAAAACAAATTGTCCATTTCACTTGGTAGGGAATCATTTGGGTAATGATTGTTGGACTTTAGCTACGAAATTTGATGCACATAATCATGATTTTGCATTACATTTGGAGGGACATGCATATGCAAGGCGATTATCTGAAAATGAAGCTCGATTGGTGGAAGATTTGTCAACAAACAATGTGAATCCTAGAAATATTTTATCAACAATAAAGCAGCAATATCCAGATAATGTGTCTACAAAAAAACTATATACAATCAATGCCAGAAAATTCGACATCAGAAGAATGCAGGTAGAACTTTAATGATTTTTTTTTGTCTTTTTGTTGTCTTTTCTTTTTCTATTTTATTTATTTGTATTATGCAGGTAGAACGCCAATGCAAGTTGTGATGTCATTTTTACAAGAAGAAGGCTACGTTTTTTATGATCGTGCAAACAACTCGACTAATCAGTTGGAAGATTTATTCTTTGCTCATCCAAGATCACTGGAGATATGGCGTGCATTTCCACACGCGTTGTTGATGGATGCCACTTATAAAACGGACATGTTTGAGATGCCTCTCCTTGAAATTGTTGGTGTAACTTCAACTAATAAGACATTATGTGTAGCATTTGTCTTTATGCACAGGGAAAAGGAATCGGATTATACTTGGGCATTGAATTGTCTACAGTCATTGATGGAGGGATGTCTTTATCCACGTGTGATCGTCACAGACAGAGAGTTGGCACTGGTGAAAGCATGCAGTATTGTATTTCCTGATGCTAAAATATTACTTTGTAGATGGCACATCTACCAAAGTATTACGAGAAATTGTAAACTAGTAATAGCATCAAATCGTGACTGGGGGAGCTTTTACAATGCATGGGTGACATTACTTAACTCGGTAACGGATGAAACTTACATGTTTAATTTCTCACAACTTGAAGCAGTATTACGAAGCTATCCAGATACACCTTAATATATTATTATAAGTAAAATGTTATATGTAAGTTTAATAATTACTAAGAAAAAGTTAAATTGTTCTAATTTTCAGGTGTTCTTGCTTATCTGAATGACACATGGTTGAAACCATATAAAGAAATGTTTGTATCTGTTTGGACTGACAAATTTCTCCACTTTGGAAATCAGACAAGTAACAGAGTGGAGAGTCAACATTCCAAGTTGAAAACTTACTTGGATTCAGCGCAATCAAGTCTACCGACATTTATGAGCAAGATCAATCAAATCATTCAGTCACAAGATACAGAAATTAAAGCAAGTATTGAAGTGAGCAAAAGTGTCACGAAACATCGTCATCGCATATCACACTTCCAACAATTGTGTGGTTTCGTTTCACATTATGCATTAGACATAATATTCCAAGAGTATGAGCGAGCTAAATCATATGGCTTATTTTCTGAAAATTGTAGTTGTCTACTACGTACAAGTTATGGGTTGCCATGTGCGCACGAACAAATGCAATACTTGAACAAAGGTCATCCTATCCCAATTGATTCAATTGATGTATTTTGGACGACGCTTGATGTATCACCGTGCCAATCTTTACAAGATGATGACGTAGGTTGTGAAGCTGAAGTCCAAAAGTTTACTGAGGAATTTAACAAGCAATCGAGATCTGGTAAGTTCAGTTTTCTAAGGAAAATAAAAGAGATAGCCAGTGCATCAAAAACATGGGTTCGTGAACCTGTTGTTAACAAGACTACTCGTGGACGGCCCTCGTTGAAGGATAAGCTTTCCAGAAAAACTCATGTTGATACCTCATTTGCAACTCATGTTGACCCGTCTTTTACAAGTGAAAGACCCCTTAGACGTAGTAGTTCGAACGCGTCAACATTTGTTGACTTGGAAAAAATGAGTTACCAGGAACCACCGAGACACAGTTCTTTCATGGGCAAAAACTATAATGCACATCCATACATTAATCAATTTCCAAAGATGTTTCACCCTTACATTACGCATGTACATGATGTGAGAGGTGATGGAAATTGTGGATTCCGAGCAATAGCTGTCTGTCTCGGTCTTCATGAAGATGCATGGCCCACAATTCGGTCTAACTTGATGGAAGAGTTAGATACATACAAGACAGAATACTGGAACGTTTTTGGAGGTCAATATTGGAATATTGTTTACAACACTTTAAACTTCTTTCAATATGATGGAGGTGCACCAGTTGAACACTGGATGACAATGCCTGAAATAGGTGTCTTGATTGCTTCAAAGTATAATGTGATATTACACGTTATAAATATGGCAGGCTGTGTGACGTACTTGCCGCTTAGGTCCACTCCGCCAGCGTGGTATCAACATGTTGTTTTTACAATTGGGTACGTTAATGGTAACCATTATGTGAAATTAGATATGACAGAAGGATACCCGTTCCCTACTATAACTCAACATTTTTTCCACTACAGTTATCAATGTGCTGCAGGATGGGCTACCCCGTATTTAGATAGAATACAGAAGTACCAACGACTTTTACGTGTTAATTGTACTACGGATAATGTTATTTTAGAATAATCGATTGTAATATAGATTATTTTATGTTCTATTTATATGTTAAATCGCAATGTTTATGTTTTATTTTTATAATTATATAATTATTAAAAACTAGTAATATAAATATTTTTAAATATTTATTTATTTTTAAATAAAATCAAAAAGTAAAACAAAATATAAAAATATATAATACAAATAAATAAATAAAATAAAAAAACAAAAGACAATAAAAAAAACAAAAAAAATCATGAAGATTAATCATTGGGTAATCATGAGGTGCCATTAGCCATTTTTGGGGTGCCATTAGCCTCCCCCAAATTAATTTATATGATTTGGAACATTTAATTAGTTTGCATTTGATGGACGTCTACTCTATTCATATTTCACACACACCACCTGGCCCACCTTTCTACCATAGATCTTAATGATGTAGGATAAGACAGGATTGAGTTATTTATGTTAATAAAATGAAAAATTAATAGGGAAATTAATTAAAATACCCTAAGTTTGACCATGTTTTACTGAAATACCCAAAATCTCTCCCACTTTGCAAAAATACCCTAAAAATCCGCGATGGGAGCCCGCGATCGCGGGCCAGGGACCTTTCTGACACTTTTTTAAACTTGCAGGGACCATTTTTGAAAAATGGAATCCCGCGATCGCGGGCTCATCCCGCGATGGGGTTATTTTGTGACTTTTCAATTGCAAGGGACCATTTTTGAAAAATTCCAGGGACCATTTATGAAAATTTTGATATTTTTGGCACTGTTCACCCCATTTCGTCCATTTTTACCCATTTAAAATGAAATGTTACACTTTCAACCCCTATACTTATTTACTAAATTTACTTTATACATTTTACTTTCATTATTTTAATTTTACATTTAACACATATAATCGTTTATTAACTAAAATACGTTAAAAAAATACGTTTTAATTTTAACAAATTACACCATTATAATCGTCTCTTCGATACGTTCGAAATGAGCCCAATCTTGAAATTTTTTGGATTTATATATTTTAATATATATCATATACAGTTATACACTACATAAAAAAATATTTTTTATATTTAAAATTCATACTCTTATAGTTAATTATTTAATTTATGGTACATCTCTTATTTTTTTTTCAATTTTGTTTTACACTCCTATCGCATTAACATAATAATCATATATTAACTAATTCATTAAATCGTTTTAAATTATTATTATTTGAATGTGTTTATAGATTTCGTCTGAAAAAGTTGCCTGCATGATTCCACTGAAAAAGTAACTGCAATATTCGTCTGCTCTTGAATAAAGGTCTTTCATTAGGCAGAAAATTAGTCTTTAAGTAGTCAAACATAGCTAATTAATGAGAATTTAGATCAGATTTATATGGTACTATCAAATGCAAGTTTCTATAATATAGATATTGTTCTACATTACATGATACCAATTTTTGCATCATATGAATCACTTCCAGACAACAAGAACCAATACCCCAATAATCAAGAAATAAATGCTTGTTCATCCAATAATCTCTGTATTAGGATTATCGCAAGTTTCATAAACCTACTTACTAGGTGTTGGAAATATGGGTTTTACTAAACTTTGGACGCATTTAAATTTATATATATGTGTTATATATAACTAACTTTTAGTAGGTTTATGTTCTTCTATATGAGATCTTCGAAATGATATATAATGCGTCCAAAATAGAGTATGTGTGAAAGAGATATCGATACTCAAAGTTGAGTAAATGGATGAAATTAGCAAAAACCAAATGAAGTAAACAGTAAGTCAATCACAATACTTTAACAAAATAAGTTAATACTAAAAATAACAATTATTTAATGTTACATAAACAACCTAACGTGGCCCTATTAGACAATGCGCATAAATTGACTCCGCCATATGTCGGCGGAAATTCATTGCCTCATCGTCGGTTTCGTTAAGGGGTACCCAAATCTCCTCGTTATTTATCAACTTTTGGACATTACGGCATACCCATACACCGCAATCCGCATATAACCCGGTCTGCTGGGGTACTTGGCCGACCATCTTTGTGCGAAAGATACTTGACACTTCGCGACGTCTATGATCCCCGATCAATGAAAATAACGTATATAGTTTTGTTTTAAACGATTGCATCTGCTCTGTCAATTGTTGTTTGCAGAGACCGTCCTTTTCGCTGTCATATAGGGTCATGACCATAGTGTCTAGTTCAAACACTCCAAGCAGCCAATGTCTGGGATGCAAGCATATGGAGATGTACACCTGAAATATTACAATATATGTCATATATGTTATTAAATAAAATAACAGTAAAACGATTTGCATACCCTATCGAGGAGAGTCCAAGAGGTCCCTTCCGAGCCATTGCATATTTCGATCACGGAGGCGGGATCTTGATGGTCCATCAGTATACACTGAAAGAACATAGTGTGCATGATGGTCCACCTCGTGTCTACGCCACGATGTTTTTGCAACAGGCTAACCCAAGAATCGACGTGCTATGCATAAAAAATAGATGGTTAGACATGTAATATAAATATATTTGATTATATATGACTATAAATTAACTTCATACTAACCGTATCGTCTAAGTCAGAGTTCACAGGGTCATCCGCAAGCAATGTTTCAAAAAACGAGGGGTTGATTTCTAAGCCCCCGTAAGGGGTGAATGTCAAGTTGGGGAGGCGACCAGTCCGGCACATCCTCAATATTTCTGATGCCGGTTGAGGCTCCGGTGAAGGCACCTTTTCCTTTTTCTTTCCTCCCTTCTTTCCCCCCGCTTTCTTTGCTTGTTTTTTAGCGGGCGGTGGTGTCGTAGATCCTTGTTGGCCAAACGGGTGACGAAACCATTGTGAAATTTTATGCGACCGCTTTAGAGGGAGCGGGGTCACCTGTGGTGGTGGATCTACAACATCCATCGAGTAATCGTCAGGCTCCGAGAAGTGCTCCGAGAAGTGATCCTGGATAATAGGAGACCTCGTCTGAAAATTACGTTACTCAATGTTTTAAGTACAATTTAGGAAATGTTCACAATTAAACCAAAACTACCAAAATAACTTACAGTATGCATTTCCGGCCTGTAATAGTCATCGGCCGAACCGCCAAAGATGTTTGTGATTGATGTGGTGGCGAACGGCGGCGGCATCTGCGAGGTGTATGCCCCCGACATCCCGGCCTGCGTGACATTGATCATTAAAATAGTTACAAAATTAGGATTATCGATATATAACTATAATGGTTACTCAGTGTCACTAACACTCTCCGGGATAGTAGAATATGATGTGGTGGCGAACGGCGGCGGCATCAGCGAGGTGTATGCCCCCGACATCCCGGCCTGCGTGACATTGATCATTAAAATAGTTACAAAATTAGGAACAAACATATAACTATAATGGTTACTCGGTGTCACTTACACTCTCCTGGATAGTAGAATAGGATGTGGTGGCGAACGGCGTTTCCGACATCCCGGCCCCCGACATCCCGGCCTGCGTGACATTGATCATTATAAGAGTTACAAACTTAGGAACAAACATATAACTATAATGGTTACTCAATGTCACTTACATTTTCAGGGAATGACGGATAGGATGTGGTGGTAAACGTCGCCTGTGCCCCCTGTCCGAACGGAGCGGGGATCGGTGTCGTACTCGACAGCTAAAACAAATTTAGAACGTAATATTAATATACAAACTAAATAAACGTGGCCAACAAATTAAGTTAAACACTAACATTGACAGCGCTAAACTGTCTGTAGAATCCCTCCAGAAGCTGTACACGTGACTCTAGCGGTCCGTGGACGTAGTCCCACAGGTGCTCATGAGAGCCACGTTGTGGCTCGTAGGAAGGGGCCGCCTCATATGGATTGTAAGAGGAGGAATGGGGCGGCTGGTAGGAGGAGGAACGGTTCGGCTGGTAGGAGGAGGAATGGGCCGGCTGGTAGGAGGAGGAAGGGGGCGGCTGGTATCCACCGGAAGGGGCCTGTCGTCGTCTTCCTCATCTTCGGAAGTAGGGGGACGTCGAGCCCTTTCCGCCTCTGCGTCAATAAAGGTCACGCTGTCTCTGTACCAATCTGTGCCCATCTCGTCGACAGTAGGCACAAGGCGATCGAAAGGCAAGAGTGGCTGCTAAATATATGATAAAACATAAAAGAAATTAATAAGCGGGACTAACGTATGCAAATTGTAAACATAGTAAAAGAACTTACATTTCTAGACGCATTGAAGAACTGAAACTAAAGCGACCTACTTAGGGTAACACGCTTGTCCCAACGGGTTCCCCTAAGTACTCGATCGTCGCGCTTGACGAAATATCGGATTGATGCGGGAAACATCTCCAAGATCCATATCTGGAATTAGACAAGAAGAGCAAGTACGTAAAAAGAAAAGCCAAACAGTTTGTATGTATTATTAACAATTTTTATACTACGTATCTAACCTTGAAGGCGTATGTAAAACCACAAAGATTCATCTTTGCATGTCGATCAACGTGTCTGGCTATGGCTCGGTGCAGAATAGAGTAGCAATGTGTCCAGATATGGCTACCCCACGGGTAGCTGTTAAACAGCTCAAGGTCCTCGACGGCCCTAAGGACCGTATCGGAAGCATACTGGCTATACTCACGGCCCAGGAAGCCCATATCCACGATCACCACCAAGCATACACGGACAGCATCGTCGTCGGTTAGGGCACTAAGGCCCTCTTTCATCATGTCCCGGGCTGCCTTCAGCTTCAAACGAGATGCTGAAATGCCCCAAACCCTAGGAACGAAGGAGCAGTCTTCTAAGGGAGGAAGGGGGGAGCCTCTCCAAAACGTAGTCCTGTAATTAGACAGAACTCACGACGCCCAAAATTCAATTGAGAGCCGAAGAAATCAAAATGCATCTCCTCCGGCTCAGCGTTGGCGCCCTCGACCTCCAACTGTAGAAACATGTGTACTAGCGTAGGGTCGCCACCAGAGTAAGACACATCCATCCATGGCCCGAACGGTGTCTCTCTATAGATGGTCTCAAGGGTATCCGCGCGATCACCTAATCCCCTAAAGAGCGCTCCTAATTCCTCGATGTAGGAAACTTTGCACCTTACCGTCAAGTCGATGTTAAAGAAATCCTTCTACATAGTCATTCACAGATGTTATAGTTAGTGTTATATATAGATGTTGCAGTTTATTTTATTTTATATAGATGTTGCGGTTTATTTTATTTCAACGTATCATATTGTTATATATAGATAAAGTGCGGTGGTATTTTATTTCAACGTATAATAGTGTTATATATAGATAAAGTGCGGTGGTATTTTATTTCAACGTATAATAGTGTTATATATAGATAAAGTGCGGTGGTATTTTATTTCAACGTATAATAGTGTTATATATAGATAAAGTGCGGTTTATTTTATTTCAACGTATAATAGTGTTATATATAGATAAAGTGCGGTGGTATTTTATTTCAACGTATAATAGTGTTATATATAGATAAAGTGCGGTTTATTTTATTTCAACGTATAATAGTGTTATATATAGATAAAGTGCGGTGGTATTTTATTTCAACGTATAATAGTGTTATATATAGATAAAGTGCGGTTTATTTTATTTCAACGTATAATAGTGTTATATATAGATAAAGTGCGGTGGTATTTTATTTCAACGTATCATATTGTTATATATAGATAAAGTGCGGTTTATTTTATTTCAACGTATAATAGTGTTATATATAGATAAAGTGGGGTGGTATTTTATTTCAATGTATAATAGTGTTATATATAGATAAAGTGCGGTGGTATTTTATTTCAACGTATAATAGTGTTATATATAGATAAAGTGCGGTGGTATTTTATTTCAACGTATAATAGTGTTATATATAGATAAAGTGCGGTGGTATTTTATTTCAACGTATAATAGTGTTATATATAGATAAAGTGCGGTTTATTTTATTTCAACGTATAATAGTGTTATATATAGATAAAGTGCGGTGGTATTTTATTTCAACGTATAATAGTGTTATATATAGATAAAATGCGGTTTATTTTATTTCAACGTATAATAGTGTTATATATAGATAAAAAAATTGTTAAGAGTGTGTTTTTATAAAAAATTGTTAAGGGTGTGTTTTTATAAAAAAATTGTTAAGGGTGTGTTTTTATAAAAAAATTGTTAAGGGTGTGTTTTTATAAAAAAAACACATTTTTAACAATTATTTTTATAAAAGCACACTTATAACAATTTTTTTATAAAAAAACACTCTTAACAATTTTTATATGAAAAAACACACTATAACAACATACACATTATAACATACAAATATCACATTCAAACATAAAACCATAAAACTATAACAATTTTTTTATAAAAACACACTTAACAATTTTTTTATAAAAAAACACATTATAAAAACCATAAAACTATAACAATTTTTTATAAAAACACACTCTTAACAATTTTTTATAAAAACACACTGTTTTTATAAAAAATTGTTAAGGGTGTGTTTTTATAAAAAAATTGTTAAGAGTGTGTTTTTATAAAAAAAAAACATTGTTAACAATTTTTTTATAAAAACTCACTCTTAACAATTTTTTATAAAAGAACACTCTTAACAATTTTTTTATGAAAAAACACACTATAACAACATACACATTATAACATACAAATATCACATTCAAACATAAAACCATACATATCATGTTAAACATAGAACATATTCAAACATAAAACCATACATATCATGTTAAACATAGAACATATTCAAACATAAGTTATAAACACTATAACAACCTACAAATCATATATCTTAACTTAAAATAACATACAAAAAATAACAAAAAACATAAGGAAAACATACCATAGAGGTAATACGAGACATCTTCACAAAACCCGAACGCGTATTCCACACGACAAAATTGAGAGAGTGGGAGAAAATTGAGAGAGTTTGATTAAAAATTGAGAGAGTGATTAAAAAAATGAGAGTGCCGTTTTTTGGTCCCCCCCCCCCCCTTATATAGTGCGGCCGAAGAAAAATTAGGGTTTGGTTCGTCAAACAGACTTTAGGGTTAACCCTGTGCCGACACATGGCACCATTGCCCGCGATCGCGGGGGGTCAAACAAAAGTCAAACGCGGGCAGGGACCAAAACTGCACACGCGGGCATTCTTGAGGGGGGAAAGCTGGACCGCGGGCATTCTTGAGGGACTAACGCGGGCAAAGTGGGCAAACTTTGGACATGTGTAGCCCGCGATCGCGGGGGTCAACGAGAGTCAAACGCGGGCAGGGACCAAAACTGCACACGCGGGCATTCTTGAGGGGGGAAAGCTGGACCGCGGGCATTCTTGAGGGACCAACGCGGGCAAAGTGGGCAAACTTTGGTGACACGTGGCCTGGAGCCCGCGATCGCGGGCTCTATCGCGGATGTTTGGGGTATTTTTGTAACATGGAAGAGATTTGGGGTATTTCAGTAACACTTGGTTTGACTTAGGGTATTTTAATTAATTTCCCAAATTAATATATTCATGAATTTAAAAATCGTGGAAGGGAAAAATAGTCAAAATTACCGTTAATTGGTTACAGTTATCTTAATATTATTTTTGGATATTATCCATTTGTCACCTTTTAATTTTCGAAAATGATAAATTATTAAACGAGTGAATTGTGAATTTCGTCCTTGTGGTTTTGTGTTTTCTTTGACTATGGTTCTTATTCTATGTTTATTACGGATATAATTCCTTTGGTATACAAAATATTGTGGCTAGGGTCCCTCAACACTAACACCGTTAAGTTTAAAATGTTAAACGCATCATGTGACTTGCACATAATGAGTATAATTGTCAATTTAATTTTCTTTTTTAATTAACCTATATGTTTTTAAAACAAAGAATACTGAATTGTGGATTTGGTCCCTATGCATCAATCATCATTTGTAATACCCATTTATCATCTCTTTTAATTATCCTAACAAAAAAATTCATATTTTAATTTGAAATGATAATACATTCAATTACAATAAAACAGTATTTAAAATAATAATACATTCAGTTTCATTATTATTTTAATATAAAATAATAATACATTTAATTTGGTTTGAATAATTTCTTTTATTGCGATATTTTAATCATAAATGAGTCGTTACTATTGCAAATGAGAGCTCATTTCCATGGTAGCATAAACAACGGATTAATCATCAATATCTACAGTATGGTTAGAGAAATGGATGCGGTGGTAGCTTCTCGGAAACCTAGAGTCTTTACTTCATCCAGGATATGTGATGTATATCCTATTCCATAGGCTTTGATATAATTAAGTTTAGGCAAATCAGATTCTTGCACCAACCTATCTTTTCCGATCACGATATCAAGCTCTTGGATTTCTCGATCGAAAATCCTTGGTTCGTTTATCATTTCTGAGATGGCCCATTCGATGTCATTTGATGGCTTATCAAATCCTGCTATCATTAGTTCCTATCATGTAACACACGAAAAACTATATAAGTGATACTATATTGAAAAATATTGATTCATGGAAATGCCAAAAGTTGTGCTAATCTTACAAGGACTTGGTCTTTGATTTGATTTGATATGCGCTTAGAATTGGGCTTTTAAGGTTGATTAATACGTCAAGCAAGTTATCTTCTTTGGTTATAATACCATCTTTCTATTTTTGAATCCTTTCATCAATCAAATGATCCTCATCTAACAATGAACAAGTATATAAAAAATTAACTTGTGTTTCATGGCTCATTTATCCACGGGTAAGATGATGAGTGGAGTCCATGTACTTTTTATCCTTAGGGCAAAGCAGTTGGCCATATATGAACACTACTTCAGGTAGTTGGTGTGGATGGAGAAAACAATAAAGTGTTTGTATTGTACCTTATGTTTGAATGAAGCATGGGGTATATTTGTTCAAGATAGGATAAGACAAAACAACTTGATATGCAATACATTGATCCAATGCTTCAGGGATTATTGAGAACTTGGATCAGGTTCACATTTCTTTTAGATAATGTTATATCACTGAATACCGCTTTAGATCATGGTTAGTCTATATTTATCTTCGGATATTTCTTTGACATTGTTGAAGTTCCTTTGCTGTGAGTTTATCTTAGAGAAATGCTCAAGTTCTAAATAGTTCAAGTACTATAATATCTCGGTGATCACTCAATAAACTTAGTTGTTGAATTTAAACGATAGCATAACTTATATCAACTCACTGAACAGACTCAATGAAAGGGTCATCATCAAAATCAGTGATAAGGTATGGATTAACAGAGTTAACACTCACAAATGTTTTCTCTATCACCATAAGTTAGGGGTCATGGGGTTGCATCGTAGCAGGGGTTGCGCCCCTGCCAATTTATGAAGAGGTTTACTTAGGAATTCGTAGTTTTGGGACATTTTGGACATAATTCAGAAGGTTCGAAACCTTCTTGGATTATTTCCTAAACTTAGTGAATTTGCCTAAATATGAATCAGAAGTCTTTGTACTTGGTATTTGTGAGCCTTCTACTTAGAGCTTCTGAGTCTTCACTTAGATTATAAGTGTTACTTTGAGCTTTTGAGTCTTCCCTTAGATTCTAAGTATTTACTAAGAGCTTATAAGTCTTCACTCGGAGCCTCTGAGCCTTCTAAGTTAAGTCCTTCTGGACTTGGTACCTCTAAGTTTGGTGCTTCTGACTCAGAGCTTCTAATTCAGTTGCAACTTTTATTCAATCTTATCTGTTAGTGGTTATAAATATTGTGCATTTACATGTTAAC
Source organism: Saussurea involucrata (assembly GCA_033807775.1). Lineage (NCBI taxonomy): Eukaryota > Viridiplantae > Streptophyta > Magnoliopsida > Asterales > Asteraceae > Saussurea > Saussurea involucrata. The sequence continues at coordinate 184,174,862 of CM066319.1, read as the reverse complement.
AACCTAACCACCCATATTCGTCAATGTTAGGACCATAAATGTCCTATTAAATAGAAAGTGATATAAAGAAAATAATAGAGTTTTATTAGTAACTGTAAAAACCTTATAATGAAATATGGGCTTTAGTGTGTTAGTGGGCCTTGGGCTTTAAGCTTTAAGCCCTAGGTATTTAATGTTGCTTTGTTTAGAGAATTAGGTTAATGAATGATTAGTAAATGCGCCTAATAGAGAGAATTGAGAGAGAGTTTGATTTCCATTCCATGACTTGTAACTCTCGTTAATCATTCAATACAAAAGTATTCATTCAATTCATTGTTACTTGATTGTTACGGGGATTATCAGTCAATATCTCTTATAACTACATAAATGGTTGCATATAAGTACTCTAGTTTATGCCTTAAAACAAGAGTGAACTTTTTGATTATCCCACTACTAATTTCGTGCAGCCTAAGGCATATATAAGGTTGAAATATAGTATTTGGAAAGTGATTTCCATACACAATCATAGATTATTATCCAAGTGAATACAATCAGAAATCCAGATTCCCCAATAGTGTTTGTGTGTGTGTGTGTGTGTGTTCGGGCCAACAGGACTTTGGAGAACTAAGCTAAGCAACCAGGGAAATCCCTAGTGCACTTGCACGACTCGTATAATTTTGCTATATATAATGAAGAAAACAAAATTTTTATTTCGAAACTAAGAGATCATTTACCAAACACTTACCGAGTCACTTAAGTATAGCAGGGACCGATAATCTTAGGTGTTGTTCGGTTCGTTTGCTATTAAGACCTGAATGGATATAGCTGTCTGAGTGTTAAAAGATATGGCGATGTTCGGTTGTTGTGCTGAATAAACAGTCTGAATGTTAAAAATGACCATTTTACCCCTCAATTTATATTTATGAATCCAATTCCAAGCTACTTCACTTCAAAACATATCAAACCCAAATTAGGAGAAATCCATTCTAAAAAACATCAAATTCTGATATTTGTTTGGAGCCTAATTTTTTAAAATTAAAATCAATGATTAAATCTTTAAATTGTCCTCGTCCTGTAGTGCAAAGAGAAACAAAACCCATCACCATGGAAGCCACCAAAACCCATTAACAGTGGTGTTCTAATTTTTGACGGTGATGGAAGCCACCAAAAACCTATCACCAAAACCTAAAATCTTCAAATAAAATATTCACTTTCAACTTCACCTTCAAACACTATCCTTTCAATTTCTGCAAACCCATTTGCTGAAAACTTGAAGGAAAAAGAAAACAGTACTTTAGAACCCTAAAACGAAAGGAAGCAACTATCGATGGAGAAAGAAGAAGCTGCAGTGATTTTTCATTTCTTGTTACGAAAAAAACAAAGGGTTCTGATTTTGAAACCAGAAGGAAGAAGGAAAAAGGACCCCTTCTGTGGAATCGATCGAGACACCCAGATGTTGGTCGATGGAGAAAACCAGTAGCAGATTTATTGAGAATGAAGATGGAGAAGTGTAATCGATGCCATAATTTTTGTTTTGACGAAGAATGAAGCTGAAAAAGGGGGGTGGGAAGAATAAATAAAGGGTAAAAGGGGAATACCCCACCCACCTGTTAAACGTCTGATAGGACTCTATTTTTTGGGCTGACCAATTAAGCCATGGGCTGACCGAATAAGCCCATACCGAACACCCAGATATGGCTGTGTGAATCAGCCATATCCCTTATTCAGCCTATTAAGCTGCTACCGAACACCCCCTTAGTGGATACCAGTAAACAATTTCAAGTAATGTATGCTTACCAACAAACAATCCATTTGATTGCTAGAAATATAATTACTTTTTAATTGTGGAGATACCCGATAAGATAAAAAAAACATGATAGCCTAACCAATAAAGGCTTACTTAATAAACAAACACTTGGTAACAGGCCCTTAATGATCGATCTCAATAGATAAAGTGAATAAATACGTCAACAAGATAAAAGAATCATACAAATATTCCTTATTTTAAAATTAAGGATAGAATGAGTTTATTTAGATCCAAGGGAGATCGAAGCTATGTGAAGCTGTAAATCATCTCAACCTCGATTGTCTTGTTGTTCTTGGCCCACTCAAAAGCTATGTAAATGTAATTCTCTAAATAAACATTTTCCAACTTTTGTTTTCCTTTCCTCATATATATAAATGGATTATTTATTGTGAATCTCTGTATTATTATTTTAGTATATATTTTTCAAAACTCATGAAGGACCCGTACATGGCCCACAGCAACTTGATCACGAACGAAGTGTGTCAATCTCTAAATGTTTCGTACGTTGGTGTTGAACCGAATTTGTGGATAGGTAGACCGCGATGACATTGTCACAATAGGCAATGGTTGCCTTGCTAGGTGGAGAGTGCAGTTCGAGTAACAGATTCTGAAGCCAACATATTTCAGCCACCACATTGGCTACCCCCCAAATACTTGGCTTCGGCGCTTGACTGAGAGATGGTGGCTTGTCGCTTGGCGTACAAGGAAAGTAGGTTGTCAACAACGAATACACAATAATCGGATGTCGATCTACAAGATGTAAACCATGATCAATACTCCCCTGTACGAGAATGCGTTCCAGGGCATTGAAATGAGGTTCACGCGGATCATGCATGAAAAGGCATATATGTTGCATGGCATATGCGATGTCCGAGCGAGAATAAGTGAGGTATTAGAGTGCGACTGCAAGGCTCTTGTATTGGATCGGATGGGCCGATTTTGGATTGTGTATCGACTAGAGTACTACACAGCTTGTCGTTGGTCATATGGGCCCTATCGAGGATATCTAAAGCATATTTCTTCTGGGAAAGGAAGAGGACATATTTCATTCTTGTTGTAGAGATGCCCATAAATAGTTGAGTTGGCCCAAGGCCGTCATTGCAAGCTCACGACTAAGAGATCGAATAATCTGTTGGAGTAGGCTCGTAGAAGAAGTTGGCAAGATAATATCGTCAACGTAAATGAGAAGGTATGCCTGTGTCGATAGATGAACAAAGAGGAGTCCGGTCGAATGTGATGGAAGCCGACCCAGATGACATATTGAGCAAACCACTTAAACCAAACACAAGGGGCTTGCTTCAGGCCATAGATGATTTTTGGAGATGACACACGTAGTCGGTGTGCTTCGGGCTAATAAATCCCGAAGTTGATACATGAAAATTGTCTCTTGAAGCGTACCAAGGAGGAAAGCGTTTTTCACATCCAGTTGATGAATCGGCCAGTTGCATGAAACTGCCAGGTAGGTTGAATCATGTCGGGTTTCACAATTGGACTGAATATCTCCTCACAATCAATACCCGGTCATTGACTTTTTCCGTTAGCCACCAAGTGAGCTTTATACCGATCTAGTGAGCCATTTGCATGAAATTTAGTTTTGAACAGCCACATAGATCTCACTATATTGACCTCGTGATCTTGCATTGCATTTTTCCAGTTAGTGTCTTTTAAACCAGATCTTTAGCATAAAACCACCAAGTTTAACCCAAACCGCGGTCTTTACCTTGGAATCTCACCATCCAAAACAAGCTTATTTAATTTAGAAGTTTATACATGGCTCTAAAAGAATAACCAACGCATTCAAATCATGTAGTTCCCAAATAAGATGCAACTCATGCAAATCATAACCAAAGCTTCACATCGAGCTATCAAAATCGGAAAAATGTCCTCAAGACCTAACAGAGTCCAAAAACCGAGCCATAAGCTCAAAAGATCAAATGACCATTTGTTAAAAGCTAACATATGCAAATGAAGTCTATCTAACCCACATTATGCAAATACATGCTCCAAGGCATGACTAACTCAAAACCCCTTCATTGTCACGTTTCAAATGAAGTCAAACCATATTAATATATATATATATATATATAGAGAGAGAGAGAGAGAGAGAGAGGGGCGGGTTCAAACGATGAGCGTAACAATTTAAGAAAACGCGAGGAGCACCGCCCATGTACTGAATCACATGTGATTCACGTACAAAATAACATGTGATTCACACATGATCGGGGGCTTCCGCCCATGTAGTGGATCACGTGTGATTCACGCCTAAAATCACATGTGATCCGGGCGACTTCCACGCGACTCGCGAACCAGGTCGCCCGCTACCCGATTTTTTCGGGAGTAGTGGATCACATGTGATCCAGTACATGGAAGGCGCTCCTCGCGTTTCTCATAAATAGGTATGCTCCTCGTTTGAACCTTCCTATATATATACATATATATATATATATATTTTATGCTTCATAACCTGATAATGTCTATAATTCGCAATGGTTTATAAAACCCAAAGGTGCCAAGAATGCATAATTGTCAAATGGTATTCACATATGAGACAAAACACTCAAGATGGCACATTCTCAAATAAAGTGCAAATAAGTGCACAACACATCCAAAGCTTCATCTCGAGCTACTAAAATCGTCAAACACCCCCAAAGACCCATTTGAGTATAAAACAAGCCTTTAAAGGCAAAGATTTACGATTGACTAAATACGCGTTGCCAACACGGTTACATACACCAAAATACATTGTTACCCAAAAATTTTATCTCTTGACTCTTAAGTGGCCTTCGGCCCAAAATCAAAAGCTTTACATTTCTCAAAATGTTCATAAGGTCGAGATTGACCAAAATCCACAACTCACACGTTCACATTTTCAAAACGTACATATCATAAATATTGCATAATCTCAACAAACACTAAAAGTGTATTTTGACCAAACAACCTCCACTTATGCAATAAATTAACAGAACACTTAAATTCGTGATTTATTTATCAATTACCCAAAAATCCCAAATGTGGGGGTTTTACAAGATTTGTAAAGCTCAACACTTTGATTAAGATCAAAACCCGCTAAATAACTCAACAATTGATAATTTTATGTAAACACACAAACACTTTAAAATAAATATTTTGGCATGTACAACGTGTCACAAATCAACTTGAACTCACCTTGCTAGATTTAGGCTAAATCTATATTCTTTTCCCATCTTGAGCTCCTTTGAAGAAACTTGGATCTTCAAACCAAAACTTCCAAAACCTAGATCCACAAGTTTCCAACCATAAATAATCATCCCCAAACACTTAGAATCGTTTCCACAAACATATTAAATCAACTTATACCAAAACCCTGATTTCCACTAATGAAGAAAAGAGAAGATTACCTCAACCACCACATGAATCCTCCAACCAAGAACCTCTAGGGTTACTAATATGAGCTCCATTCTTCATATCATCAAAAGAAAGGGAAGGGTTTAGGTGAAGGTTAGGTAAAACCCCAGAAAGTGTATAAATCTCACCAAAATGAAAGTGAGATGAAGAATTCCAACCTTCATTCATAAATCCTTGTTAAGAGATGAGGGAGAGGCTTTGAATCGCCGGCACTATCGCACGCCTGGTACCGAAACCCGAATTTCTCCGCTTCTCACCCGAAACACTTTTGCCACTGGAAGGGGTCCAAGGTGGGTCTTTCCACACTCGAAGCCTACTTTGAGAGTCGTCAAACAGGCTCGATGCTATCCTTATACCTGAAATTACGGGTGTTAAAAATAATATCAAAATTTGAATCAACTACATAATCTGAACCATGAAACGGGAGTCTAACGTGTTTGCCAAGTTGACAAGCTTGACAGAGCACGTTAGATCTCACTTTATTACAAGAAATTGACCCGCTAGACACTAAAGACTGAAGAACTATGTCCCTAGGATGACCTAAGCGTTGGTGCCAAGTTGTAGGAGACGTGGATAGATGAGGAAAGGATGATGGCATATTTATGTCACAAAGAAAGTTTGTCAAAGAAACGATGGAAAGGTTCAATGTGTTGAATTGTAAGTTTGCCAACACCCATGTGAAAACAAATGAGAAGTTTAGGCCACATGATGAAACATGAAAAGTATATGCAAGCCTATATAGGAGCTTAATCGATAGACTCATTTATCTAACACTCGTCCAGATGTTAGTTTTTTTGTTATCTCAGTTCATGCACAATCCAAGTCGACGTCATTTTGGAGCAACAAAAAGAGTCTTGTGGTATCTTGTAGGGACGATAAATTTCAACATTTGGTATCGTAAACTGGAAAGTTTTAGCCTCATAGGCTATAGCGAAAGTGATTGGAGTAGCTCGATTGAAGATGGACGAAGCATAATAAGAAACTATTTCATGCTCGGGGGTCCACTGCAGTCTCCTAGAGTTCAAAGAAACAAGCAAAGGCAACGCTCTCCACAACCGAATCAGAATATGTGGATGTAACAACCACCTCATGGACCTGTGAACAAACATCCACTGCAGTCTCCTAGAGTTCAAAGAAACAAGCAAAGGTGACGAGATTTTTAATCAGCAAAACAGCGGAACAACAATTTATGTTGAATCATACAGACAGCCTAATTAATACAGACATCATGATTCATACACGGTTTAATGAAAAACCAACCGAATAGCCCTGTGAACAAACATCCATGGACCCTTAGATGAGTTGGTTGAATAATTTTTTAATCAATTTCCAATGTTGAATGTTGAGTTTACGTTTTAAGATGCTTTTGATATTGATCATCAAAATTTAAAGGACAAATTGTATAAAATGGGACGGACCATTTAGAGATTCTTACTTAATTATAAGACACGGTAAATAAATAAATACATGTTTCCATAATAATAACAAAAACAAAGTTTCTTTTTTTTTTTCAGAAAATAACGAAAACAAAGTCGATTTTAGTTTGGTTTTCAAAGTAAAAAATTCGGAATAAAGATTTTAAAAATTGATTCTTCAAAGTAAAAAAAGTTGAATGGCGATAATTCAACAACTCGCTATCTATCGTTGCTTAATATATAATTATAAATATAATAACATTAATACGACAATGGTAGTGGTATGGTGATGTCGATGGTGGACAAGTTGTTTGTCTGTTAATTTCAAAACATCATGGATTAATTAAGGTAAGTTGATCCGAACATCCATGGCTATCAAAAACATATATGAAGAGAACTAAAGAGGTTAAAACTCCAACAAATAATATTAATAGATGATAGATAGAGCATGCAAAAATGCATCATATTACAACACCTTCCCCCTTAATATTAATAGATGATAGGTAGGTAGGTTTAAACTCGAAACCAAAAGCCAATAAATCTGGAACTACGAATTGGCAAATAGACAGACAGACAGACCCCCTACCAACCAAATATTGTAGCAATTCAATTGAGAAATCAAATTAATTAAAGATATCATCCATCCATCCATCCATCCATCCTCAATCAGATCAGATCAGATCAGATCTCTCCTTGGTTATTTCCTTCCAACCAATTCCCCCATTAATGTATGTAGTTATCTGCCATTTAAATAATCAGCAAACCCGAAATCAGTTCAGGGATTCAACAACAGACATTATATTATCGATCTGGCTTAAAATACAAGTATATCACACCCACAGACAGACGTAGGCTCTAAAGAGGTTGTTTCTAACAAGACCCCAGCTTAAAATTAATACCAACTGATCGATTTAACAAAAATAATTAGCATTTTAATGTTTCTGACCACTATGTATGTAGGCACGCATGCATTACTCGTCAAATAACCTTGCTTAGAAAAAACCCAGCCTGATCGGGCCAATAAAAGCCCGGCCATGCCTTTTTTTTGCTTACTAAAAACGGGATTGGAAGGTCTGGGCCTTGTGCATCTGTAATGTTGATGACAAAAATCAATCCATGATACTTACACTGACTATTTGGCGGAGAGTCTTGCTTTAACCTCATCTGCTACAGCATCAATGAATTCTTCAGTGTTCAAGTAGTGCTCCCTACTGAGCCTGAAAGAGATTAAGGAGTATTTGGTGATATAAATAATTCTCGAGGAAGATAAACATTCTCTATATTTAAATATCAAATGCCACCTACTTGGATCCATGGATGATTAGAGCAAGATCCTTGGTCATCTTGCCGGATTCAACACAACCAATACAAGCTGCTTCTAACTTCTCGGTGAAATCCAAAAGCTTGGTGTTGTCATCCAACTTTGCCCTGCACAAAACGGTTCATATTTTCTACTTCACTCGTACCGCATAGAAATACAACTTCGGAAGTGACACAAAAAACCAATAACAGTTGACAGATTCTTTAGTTGATAGATATTTTTTGGTGATGGAAAGAAGCATGAGTACTAGACCTGTGTGCAAGTCCACGGGTCCAAGCGAAAATGGAGGCTATGCTGTTTGTGCTGGTTTCCCCTCCCTTTTGGTGCACCCTGTAATGACGTGTCACGGTGCCATGGGCTGCTTCAGCTTCGATTGTTTTTCCATCAGGACACACCTGAACCATATTATTTGGTATATCAGAATCCGTTAGATATAGACATGGCATTGCGAAGCACCAACAAGTATTCCCTCGCTTCATTTGTATGAACATAATATACAAGACAGCATATATTTATCAAGAGCATGGTATAAACCAAGCAAGCAAAAATACAAACATAAAGAGCCCAGTATAACCCACATGAAGGTGGGGTCTGGGCTAGTAAGATAATGGTGGAACACAAAAACCCAAATTGTGAATAATTGAAATCGGGACTGATTTTAGCGTTTTGTACTTTTGTGTTGTAATTTGTAAATTTAATTATATAATTAATTTTATTTACGGTAATTATTTTATGCTACCATTGAACAAAAGAAATTCTGGATCCGCCTCTGGCTATTTCCGTCAAGAAAATATAGATGTTTCCATAGTAGACCAAGAATAAAGAAAGTAAGTGTACCAGGACTGATGTCATTAGTCCAAGTGATCCAAAACCTGTAAATTTATAATCAAAGCAAATCCATTTAACATAAAATACCACGATGAAAATATGACCTCTGAAGGTTTCCCAAAATTACAGAAATGAAGAGAAGATTAAGCAATGATGAGGAATTACCTTGCGCTAAGAAATCACTTTGCACATCCCCATCATAGTTTTTGCATGCCCATACATAACCTCCATCGCTCTTAAGAGCATAAGCAACCATATCATCAATCAGACGGTGTTCATACCTGCGATTCATAACACAAAGAAAGAATGATGATGCAAAAACCTACGGAAAAATAAGAAAAAATCATGAAAACGTGTTCAGCTGCTCACCATATCCCAGCAGCCTCAAACTTCGATTTCCAGTTGCTTTCATAAACCTCTTGGAATATGTCCTTAAACCTTTATCAAAAGAAAAAGAAAACATTAAAGACCCTGTTTGATCAGAGATCCAAAAACTGTATATAAATATTATATACTTCAAATAAAACCAGTAATCAGTAGTTACGATATTGAAGCGATATGATTAACGTGTTCACAACCAAGTGTAATTAAAGAATTACAAGTGAAAGAAGAGACGAGATAATAATAAGTAAACCAAGAAAGTAGCATACCTTCCATCATATTTCTTTAAGATGGTATTCTTTGTGCTTAGATAAAGTGGCCACTTTTTCAGGTAGGCTGTGTTCATTGAGGCCTCAGCAAAAGAGGTAATGGACTATTCATGAAACGACATAAAATTCAGACTCGATATTGGTAACAATAAGCTGAAAAAGGGAATAACAGAACCCTAACGAGTTACAAAACTACCTCATCAGTGTTGTACATTGACAATGCTACCCCTCCAGCACCAGTGAAGTTATAAACCTCCAACTCTATGTTTTCACCTTCTCCTTCAGGAACTGAAATACAAGATCACACCCGTGTGCCATGAGCAAACGGAAATAAAGATAGGAGACACATAGTAGTTATATGGGAGGCATGATTATATGAATAGTTTTTCATCAAACTAGCCATTTTTGACACACAAAAAAAAAGAATTCAAGAAATAGCCATAACAGTCACCAAACTAGCCAATAATTTTGTAAAATCGCCTTTTTTTGCTTTTTTTAGCCATACCAAATACCATCTTGAGTTTCCCAGGTCCTTTAATCACTGCATCAGTAGCTTTGTACTGATCACCAAAAGCATGCCTGCCGATGCATATCGGCTTTGTCCAACCTGCGCATAAAATCCTTTATTTTTCCATGCCAATTGTCACCCAAAAATAAGAATAAAAGACATCCAAATATCCAATACCAACACCCAATTTCATAAATTACCTGGTATCAGTTTCGGGATGTTTTTGCAGATAATTGGTTCCCTAAAAACCGTGCCTGCACCAAGCGTAGAGATTAAGTAAAGCTTGTAACATCCAAAACTATACATGAAATGAAATACATAGTTTCATTATCCTTTCAACGAGTAATATGACTAACCATTCAAAATGTTTCTGATAGTCCCGTTTGGACTCTTCCACATGCTCTTCAAAGTAAACTCCTTCATACGAGCCTCATCTGTAACGAGAAAATTTTATCTTTTTTCATGACACAGAAGTGATAGTCCATATACAGTTGCAATATAGGTTTATAATTTGAAATATACCTGGAGTAATGGTGGCACACTTAATTGCAACATTGTACCTAAAGTTGAAGTGAACACATCAGCTTGAGCGGCAAAATCAGCAAAAAGAACACAATGCCAGAAACCCGTAAAACAAAAAAAGGGAAAATACGCGACGAAATCATGGACTCACAGGTGAAAATGTCAAAAAAATTAGAAGGGTAACTGAGATTTACCATAAGGTAAAAGTAGGGGAAATTGACCAAAATAGCCAAATGGCTCCCCTTATTTACTTTCTATCCCACTCTTTTCCAATTTGTCCCAAAGTTGCCAAGATTTCACAAGTGCCCATTTCATAACTTGCAAAATGTACTCTTTAAATTAAAAATATGATTCTAGTGGGCCATTTCGCAAGCCGACCGCACCAGAATCATATTTAATTCAAAAAGCAGTACATTTCGCAAAGTTGCAAACTGTAAGGAATCTTGGCAGTTTTGGTCCAAATGGAAAAAAGTGGGCTAAAAAGTGAATAGAAGGGAGCAATGTGGTTATTTGGGGCAATTTCCCTAAAAGTAGCAACAAAACCTACAAAGAGACAACAAGGGGGTTGTATATCCGATATGCTAAACAAAAATGGTGCAGAAAGTACAAATAAGAAGACATACTTAAGAGTAGCTTCAGCACTTTCTACAGTAACTTTATCATCGGTGGCATCACGGTTAAGAAGGCCAAGGTCATAGTACTTTATGTCGAGATCTAAGAAGGGAAAGATGAGCTGCAAGATGTAAGCAGAGTAATTAAGTATTAGCAACGATGTTTACGTAATGAATATTTGGCTCAAAAGAATTAGTAGACAACCTTATTCTTAATTGATTCCCAAAAGACGCGAGTCATTTCATCTCCTGTGCCAAAAAATATTTGTTACAAATCCAGTCACAACATTCTGCAGATATAAATAACAGACACTAATAGCTATAGACTGTTTGCTAGTCCTTATAGTCCCACTTTTTCTGCACTTAGATTGTATGGTCATCTGGTTTAACATTTAGGGGTGTGTAGAAAGGCATATGATCCAATTAGACCAAACAATAGACCATAATTGGGTATCCAATTGTAATTGGGTCGGATTTGATCCAAAATTTCAACATCCAAATTGAATAAGTCTATTATTTGATGGCTGTATCCAATAAAACCGAACCCATCCGATCAATTATCCATCCAATGACCATTCAATTACCATCCAACTAGCATCCAATTAATAATATTTCACAATATTGAACACATTATGCTCGTTTTGGGGCACATCAGAAACATCAATGGATTAATATCGATCTAGTTCTTGTACCTTCTAATCTTCCGATCAAACAGATTATGAATTAGTTTAAACTAAACTGAATGGGTCGAAATCTTCAGGGAAAAAGAAAAAAATACATTAATCAGATCGATATTGTTTCCATTTAGTTGCTCGGATCTTGTACCATTGACGTATGATCTGATTATTGGTTGATGAATTTTACATGTTTTAGTTGGATTTAGAACTTCGTTTGCTATCCTTTTGACTAAGCAGCTTTGTTCGTATAATCACCTTACAAATTACGAACAGCGACCTCATTTTCAGTATCCAAACATGCAACCATGTCATGAAATACGAAAATTTCATGGTTCATTTGATGCCATTAAGGTCTCTTTCCATTTGACTTCAATAACATGCAGAGAAGTCTTACCAATTTCATACAAAAATTGAGAACTGAAATGATTATACATGCAAATATGCTTAATAATCTTTCACCTACAGCATTGTCAAAAGGACAACTAAATTGACAAAAAGACTAGCACAAGATGACTATATACCAGTCATGCAATCAGCACTTGCAAAATCTTAGCTATTTTGGTTCATACCAGAAAAAATGGGCTAAGAGTGAAAGGCGTCCAAGATGTGGCTAAATTGATCAATTTCACTTGTTTTTACCATTAAAACAGACTTCACTCAGCATCACAAAATCGCACTTTCAAACTCACAGATTATCAGGAGCAAACCCAAGCAGCCAATTGCAAAGGTTATAAAGTTTGATAGCAACATTAAAATTAAAAATTACAGTGAGAAAAAAGTTCATATGTAAATCCCTATATGGGAAAATAGTGATTTTGGAAACTTAACCCACACAGAGACCCCAAAACCTTCAAACCAGTAGCTTTAAGTGTGTGTGGAGAGATCAATTAGACAAGAGAGTCAGAGCATTCCTCATTCTGGCTATTCAATTAAACATAGTCCATGCGCAAATCAACGTAATTGTAAAATTCAAGAGATAAAATTTAATAGCTGTATACAAAATTACACTTACTACTAAATAAGATAAACCCTGGTGATTATCTCAGTTAAAAATAAAGTAATCAACCAATAGCTGATTATCGACCACCAAGAAACCGAAACACTAGCAAAGTTTGTTGTTCAAAGGGATAGAAAACAAAGTACTAATCCAGAGACAAGACAAGTAAAACTCATCAACCAATAATCAGATCACACGATCAAAGGTACAAGATATGAGCAACTAAATGAAAATGAAAAAAATATATGGATCTATTTTCAACACCTGGATCGATTCAGTTTAAGTTGAACTAGTTGATAATCTGATAGATCGGAAAATTAGAAGGTACGAGAAGTGGAATGATATCATAGATTTATATATCAACTCACCGTCCATCTCAACGATGGGATTTGTAACTTTGATCTTCTGGAAAGCCATTTCCAATTGATTGAAACTGAAGGATGATCGGAGATTGTAGGAAGATGGAGAAACTCCGGCCGGCAACCCAAGTGAGAGAGAGTAGCAAGTGCAAGTGCGAAAACTGGGATGGTGAGGTATTGAACGCAGAAAATCGAGACTTTTAATAACGGTGGTGGTGGGCTCAACTCAACAACAAACGCATTAACTCCTGTTCACACTTTTTCTCATTTTCAATTAGGTACCGGTCCAAGTCTCTGAATCCGACAAATCATGATTGCCCGGTTCAATTTATAATTTACTTTTTGCAAAAAAATAGTTCAGAAAAAAAAAAACTGGATCTTTGATCATTTTTAATCTTAAATTGAATATAAATCACGTTTGATACGAAGATTGATCCGATACATCTTGGTGTATCAGATCTTGGTGTATCAGATCTCAGTTCATTCTTTCTTTATCATAACGTCTATTCTTAAGAGAACTCAACCTTATAATATTATAACTTTTTTTATATATTTTAAGAAATTAAGTTGTTAAGAAAATAAAACATAACCCCTATAACATATTAAATCAAGTTTAAAATATAAAAAGAAAATCAAAAGTTTATTTTACAAACATATTTTAGGATATTAATTATATGTGTTTACCATTAATAATAATATCCCCGGCCATAAGAAATAGTCAAGGTCGCAAGTATTAAATGCCTTTAAAGAAAGAAATACACATCTATAACTATGTAAGCAAAAACTACTTCTTCAACAATAATTAGTTTATTAAACATATTTGGATTAACATCTTTTGTCATACACTAAAATATAGTTTTTACAAGTAGATTTCCGAACATTTCATTTTCGCTCAAATTGTTCTTAATTATTTGTCAAATAATCCATAATAAGACCATCTTCAATCGTTTGCACCATCTTTTGTACCAAAATAGTGTAAATAGTAATTTATTTATAATTAATTATACAACTTTTAACCCCAGATATAATAATTTAGTATATTCCTAATTCTTAACTTAAATAGAATCGTATAACTAGTAAAATTGTACCCGCATAATGCAACATAAACTATCTTTCTTTGCCTCTCTCAATTTTATTTTATGAACTTGTGTGATTTGAAGGAGCGAGAAAGTCTTTTAATTTGTTGATTATGTACTTTACAGAATATTTTATCATATTAGTAAGTTATGTCTGAACATGTTCGTCGGTTGATTATGAATTAAGTTATAAACTTCAAACATATCAATAAGTTGTATAATAATAAGGTACTCGCATTTGGATAGATTCGTGATTGAAATTTAGAAAACTTGGTTAAAAATATATAAATATGTGTATCAAATGAAATTGAATAAAATACCCTTTTTTAAATAATGTATTTAATAAAAAATAATTATACTTGAAATAAATCAATTTTGATTAAGAGATAAATGTTTTCTAAATATGGGTCATTTATATAAAAAAGGTAATTTAAGTTTTCAAAATCTTTGAGACTTCTAATTTTCTTTGCTTACTAAAGTGTAAAGACTAAAGAAATAAAATCAGAATATTATAAAATCAGAAAGATTTTATATGTATACTTAGATTTGTATATATATGATTTATCACTACAACAAATGTAGTCTATTACGACGATTTTTGTCGTTGCTAAAGATCAATATTGATCTTTAGCAACGACTTTTGTCGTCGCAATAGACTAAATTTGTTGTAGTATATATTCTTGAAAAATTAAAAGTTTTTAGGACGTAAAACCTAAATATTTTATAATATAATATAAATAGTTACATGCAAATCCGACCAATAAAAAATTTTGTAACAATTATATATTACATCTGTAAAAAAAATCGTTCAAATCAATTCAAATTGACAATATTTTTGAAAAATATTAAAAATAATAATACACTTCTATTAAACTTTTTCAAATAAATTTGAAATATAAAAATAATATTTATCGTATATAATATATTATAATTTAATTTAATGTAAATGTAATTTATGTTTACAAATACGTACTATAATCGAAATAAAATTATATAAATATAAAAAATTTAGGACTATTTTGTAATTCACAATACTTCAAAACGAAAAATAATGTGACAATCTCTCGTTTTTTGGTAGTCTTTTTTCGGGGTCCTGATGCGTAAGGAAAATTTACTCGGTGTAAATTAGACGGTCTGTGGATCTTTTTGTAACTTCATGGTATACCCATGGATTGGCCACTTCCTATTTGGAAGGCTGCAAGCTGCCACCAGTATACAAATGTACAATTGGTACTTCGAACTTGAGCATGAAGAAAGCTACGCCACCCATGATTTAAATGACCTAAAGGAGCATGAGTCATATATTTTACGGAACGGCGTTTTTGCCAAGGTTATATGTCTTTTTTCAGCTTAGATGGAATGAAGTAGTGTAGAATTCTTTAAAAAAACATGTATATATAAGTTTCATTGTACTAATTAATAATGTACTAAGCGGATCCATAATAATAATAATAATAATTAATACTTAAGCAAAAAAATTATATATAGGGATAGGTTTAGTTAGGGACCTCATTTTCATTAATAATTATGGGACTTTTTATAGTGCGATGCGTGACATATTTATCATTAATATAAACGTGTTATTAATGATGAATATTCATTTTGAAGAGGGACATGTGATATATGACACGCTATAGGCGGTTCTAGGGAAACTGAAAATCACTAACTAAACTGTATAATACAGTGTTAAAAATATAAACGGTGAAGGTCTTATACCAGACACTTTGAGGTGGTTCGACAAATTATGGAGGTTGGATGATAAAATGAACCCCTAGTAAAACATTTTTGTAAAACTCATATCAATTTATAGTTATCATTGATAAAATACACCTTTTCACGTTTTGATCATTTTATCTATTAGTACCAACAACCACGTCTAAAATGATGTTCGCACTTATTATTTGAGTAAATTACGTTTTTCATCCCTATCCATGGTTTGTTGCTTTTCTTCCTTGGTCTTTATAAATTACTGTAACACCCTCAAATTTGGATTGAACAATTAAACCTTTAAACTCTTTTTTTATTGAAAAACCACTAACTTTCTGTAACAACCCAACATTTAAAATAAAGCATAACAATAAACAATAAAGTAACCATCCAAAAGGATGCCAAAATTTCAACCGAGTACAACCGTATCAAAATTAGGTTTGTGGAACAACTTATTCATAACTGAGAAATAAGCTAAAGTCTATAAAATAAGCGAAAATAACTAATATCTAGGAGCATCCTCACTCTAAATCTTCTCCTTGTTCTTGCCGGAACTTCTTCCTAACTGCTTCCCTGTAAAAGGTTGTTTTGAAAATGAAGCGAGGGTTAGACCATGAATCTAGTGAGCTCCCATAAAACAACAGTTTCATCAAAACATTTTAAACATTTCATAACAATTGAAAACGATAATTTTAAACATCAAGATTCCACATATAGTTGCACATGTAAGTGGCACACTGAAGTCACGCATTTGTGACGACGTGTCAGTCTCACACTGCCTTACTGGGTCACTCCTCCCATGGCATAAATGGGACACACCCCCCGGTATGAGCACTGGCGGGACACACCCCCGACTTTGCCAATACACGCCTACTTTCAATGTATGCATACATAAATAATTCACTTTCTCAACAAGCATTATTATACAATAAAACATACCATTTCGAAATCTCGCATTGAATTAAATTTGCATTCAATATCTTTCAACAGTTAGACAACTCACCTGTCGTCCTTGCTCAAAACTTCTTATGTAACATCCCATATTTCGTCTCTTGTGGTATTTAGTGCAGAAATAAGAATTCTGGGGCTCTTTTGTAAAAACCTGAAAGTTATGTGGCTGGAGTGTGATAGAGAGAAGTTTATTAAGACAAAACCCTTCAAAAACCCTATTTCCATTTCTTGTTTTCGGCTGGAACTTCTCTAGAGAGGAAAGGAGCTCAAGTTCCACCATTGAAGGTTTGGAGAAGGTGGATCAGCTAGAGATTGAAGAAGTTGCTGCTAAGGTATAACTCCACCCACCTTTCTTTAAGTTTTGTGTCTAGAATGGGGTTTAGATGCATGTTCTTGATCCCAATCTCTTCTCATTTTTGTATTTTGAGATGAAATCTTGTGGAAGGGTGTGTTGGATGAATCCCTTGAGGAGTTTGAGAACTCTTGGTGATAGTTCACCTTTTCAAGGGAGGTTTATAAGTTTTGTTCATCCATTTTGGGTGTTGATTCTAAAATATTGTTTTAGGAGAGCTGAATCTGATTTGGGGAAGTTTGGGGATGAGAAATCTTTGAGTTTTGGGAAGAAATCTCGTGCAGGAAAATCTGTCCAGGGGTCCGCGCCGATGGCGGCGCCGATGGACTGGCGCCAGCATCGGCGCCAGTCGCTGTTTCTTGTTTTTCCGTTTTTGCTTCGTTGGTCGTTTGGGCTTGGGTTCGAGGCTTGGTTTAGGGGATTGTCTTAGGACATTATGGAAAGTGTTTTAGAGCATGATTGGGGAGTCTAATACCTCATTTGTTAACCCCAATTCAGGTGACCGTTTGGTGTTTAAGCGAGCTCCCAAGTAGTGAGTCGTTTAGCCGAGCATCAGGTGAGTTCCCTTATGCATTATTTCTATCTTTTAAAATGAAATGCGAAGAATTGATATGTCTGAAAATGAGTTACTTGTTTATCATGAATCTTATGTTTTCTTATGCATGAAAAGTGTTAGTTTGTAATGTGGAAGGAGGATATTCCTCGAGTAAGTTTAAAGCATGTTCTAAGTGTTTATGTTTGTGATAGAGTCGGGTTACACAGTGGAGGACCCCCGAGTTGCCGTCCCTGGCTTTGTAAGGTGATGAGTTGCCGTCCCTGGCTTTGTAAGGTGATGAGTTGCCGTCCCTGGCTTTGTAAGGTGATGAGTTGCCGTGCCTGGCTTTGTAAGGTGTTATTGGTCCGTACCACTGTGTATACCCTTGTTTGAGCTCAAACTTGTCAAGTGTTATGTGTATGGAAAAGTGTTTTGTTTTTAATGTTTTGCAGTTACACTTTTAAGGAGGGAATTCACTAGACCTCATGGTCTAACCCTCGCTTTCAAAACTTAAAAACCATTTTCAGGAAAGGGTGACTTAGGTGCTTGTAGCAAGGGAAAGGAGAAGGCTTGAGACGGAGGTGCGAGATTAGAGACCGTCAAGTTCCAGTTTTTGTTTAGTTAGCATCTCGGTTGTATTTGCGTGAGGACCTTAATCAATGTAATTGATATTGGAGTTTATGATGTATTTGGGACCCTTATGGGCTTTTTGGCTAATGTTTTATGTTAAGCAGGCTTTGGGTTGTTACATCTTACTTAGGCTTCGGTTCTCTAGGTGGGAAACCTATTATTTAAAGAAAACGAAAGGGGTAAGTCTTAAGTTTGACACTCAAGGTTATTCCTGAACAGTTCCCTAGATCATCTCCATTCAAAATGAACCCCACAATCAGAAACCAGGGTACCGGATCCCTCTTTTCTGGATCCCATTCCGGACTGCACTAATCCGGACTACACGTTTTCGGATCTCTCACTTCCGGATTCAACATTTTCGGTAATGAACTCCAGATTCCGGAATCACTTCCGGACTCCATTTCCGGACTCACCTCGGACTCCACTTCCGGAATGCATCCGGACTCCACTTCTGGAATGTATCCGGACTCCACTTCCGGAATGCATACGGATTCCACTTCCAGATTGGGTGAATTCCGGACGCGATGAGGACGGACGGCGACGCTGCTCATAACGAGGTTCAGGGATTAACCCTCCTACACCGATTTCTAAGTCTTCGGCTCATCGGGTTAATTATCCAAACTCCCTTAACCCCTTTTAACGTCATAAAACTACAATCAACCCCACCCTTAATAGTCAATTGATTAATCAAACTTTATCATCCCTGCTCAACAATCCCGTTTACTAGAAATCCAATAACTACTAAGAGATGATAGAGGTTACCTTGAAAGGGTGAATTGTTATGGAAGTCGTTTTGTTGATGTCAATACTCAATACTCGAGAATTTCTAATTTATTTATGTAATAATTAATTCTTATTGGATTAGTTTTCACCATTTGATGTATTTATTATTTTATGTTGATACTTTATAGTTTGTAATATACTTAAAATTACAGTTTTTATTGTATGAATTGTAAAAAAGAACTTAAAAAAGTTGACATTAGGTACCCAGAACCGGAACCGACGATTCCGGGACCGGTTCCAAAATATAGAGAACCGATGTAAACGGTTCCGGTTCCATGAAATTTAACCGAGTACCCGGTTATGCTCACCCCTATTCACAGATCAAGAAACTAGAGACCTAACGTAACCAGAATGACACAAACCATATCTCATGTTCAATCTGAACATCTAAGACAAAAAGGAACACGATATATACATTTTAGCTTTTGTTTCAATCACAATGATCAAGTTTTGGGATTTAGGTTAATTATTCTGCTACATATGTGACTCAAAATTCCAACACATTGCATCATCCATATATGCAGAATTCATTTCTCACTTCAATTCTTGAGAATGTTTGTTACATGCTCAGATTTAAGGGTTTGTAGTTTAGTAGGAGTCAACATGAGCATCTCATCTAAAGACATCTATATGTGTCCTAAAATAGTCTTCTTCGATTTGATTCCCTTTTCTCTCAAGCTCAAAAGACTCTTGGACCGACTCATAGCATAAGCGATTATTTTGTGTTCTATTGTGTCCTAAAATAGCAATGTTTCGTGTTGATGAAACGTGACAATACAAAGACATAGGTTAGTGTTGCAGTTTTCATCAGAAATCCTCAAATACTTCCTTGACGTTAATTGAGCTGGTTGGGTTGAATCTAGTAAAATATCTTACTAGATCTCTTACCAACCATTAAACATTTTTTTACACACTTTAAAACATTTAAATAATGTTAAAACTTTAAAAGTGTCTGATTTACAATAGAATGTGAATCAACGTATATATTGTAAACCAAGTATGTTTGGTCAAAATCAATATATATATAGGGGTGGTATCGGATACAAACCAGTTAGTTTGTACAAACTCGTACAAACCATACTTAGCTTCATAATTTTGTAAATTTGGCTTCATGAATATATATATATATATATATATATATATATATTTTGGCTTCATGAATATATAATTTGGCTTCATGAATATATCATTTGGTATTTTTAACTAATTTTTTACAAAAATAAGGGTATTTTAGGGTATTTTTATAAAAAAAATTAGTTAAAAATGCCAAATGATATATTCATGAAGCCAAATTATATATTCATGAAGCCAAAATATATATATATATTTATATTCATGAAGCCAAATTTACAAAATCATGAAGCTAGGTATGGTTTATACGAGTTTGTACAAACTAACTAGTTTGTATTTGATACTCAGCCTATATATATATACATATATTTTAAAACCAAGTCTGTTTGGTCAACAAAACTGAACAAAGAAAGGTTGACTTGGCTTCTTAGAGAAGGATTTAGTCATTGGCTTCTGGATGACCAAAATGGTCATCTTACACGTCTCTTTACATAAAATTGTCATCACTTATTCGTCTTATCCTTTGGCTTCTTTCTTCAATCCAAAAAAACAAACAAATGAAAACTTAATCATATGAAAAGTATAATTATATAATTAATAAACTTTTTAAAAATATATATATATATATATATAACTTAATGAAGAAGGTTTATTTTTTTTTGAAGGGGAAGAAGGTTTATTTAGAAACTATAAAAAAAATTAAGAATCTAAAACATATATATTTTATGTAGTATTCATGATAAATAACTTTAAATAATAATGAATATTATATTTTTATGAAAATGCAGTATAATATAATATTCATCAATAATTATTATTATGTTATTCATCATGAATACCGTGTTTTAAAATATTTAAGGTTTCGAATTAAACTAAGTGTTGTATTAGATATTTTATTGGACAATTCTCAAACTCATCTTTTTATGGGACACTTGTATTTATAGTACACTTTTTTCAGATAGTGTCATATACAATAATTAATACATCATTTTATTTTGAAAGTGTCGTAAACAACTTGTTAAAACACTCAAAAGTGTTCTATAAACCTATTGCGCGCAACACTTCCAGTTTTATAGGAAGTTTGGAATGTCAAAAGTGTCCTAATAGAATACTTTATAGAACTTAAGTTTATATGATCAAACTATAAAACGGTCATGTCTAAAAGTATTACAACAAGTTTATATGATGTTTTTTAGCGTTTTAACAACAAAAAAATAGAACAACTTTAAAAAAGTTGCATATTAGCTATTTTATAGGACATGTTTGAGAAGTGTCCTATAAACTCACTTTTATAGAACACTTTTTCAAATAGTATTCTATTAAGGATGAACAGATTCTGTTATATACTAAGGAGGCGTTTGATTTTCATATTATGTTTTTTGAATGAATGAAATTTTATTTGTTTAAAAAAATTGTCCATGATTTGGTCATTCAAATTATGGAAGTTCATTGGGTTTTTGGACTTTTCTGATGTTTGATTTCCATGAAATTCAATGAAACTCAATTTCACTATTTTCAAAATTCTGTAAAATGTAGTTTGAAAAATTGGAATTTAAAGAATGATAAATTCCAGAATCAATGAGGGCTTGTTAGTAGCTTAACGAGCTTAATGTCACAGACTTGTCTCTACAAGATCGCGTGCAGCCTTAGTTCTCGAACTAAGTCAGCCAAACTCAACGATTAAGGCAAGTAAAGAAAACAAGAGATTATTGGAATGTAAAGAAACTTACATTGCTTGAGAGAACTTACAAGAGAGCTTAGAAGAATACTTTGAGGTGTTTTGAACGAAATGAGGTCACCACCTGTTTATACTACCCACAGGAACATTCTAGAGAACAACTATCTAGATACGTACAAGGAAGAGTCCCTATCCTTCTTGAGTAGTATAGAAGATTCCAGATTCCGTGAACCTTCGAGAAATTCGTCCCATGCTTGGCAGGTCATCACATTAAGGAGAGACACAACATATTCGGTAAGCTATACATGTTTGTTTAGCAATGACTTCACGATATAGAAAATGGCTTATTCGTAAGCTTCTGGGGGGAAGATTTATGCAGAAAGCCAAACTTTTTTCAAACGTGTCCATTCCCATTAAAAAATATGTTCCTTCCATCTATGGAAAAACCATCATAAACAAAAACCTTCCCAATCTATACAAATAAATTAATCGACACAGATAACTTTATCCATACAAGACTTAATGGAAAACCAACCAAACAACCCCTTAAGAAGCTAGCTAGCACTTTATTTTGGGTATCCGTTTTCATCCTATTTTGGTCGATGCTAGTAGAGAATAGGGATGCATATATGATTCTAGGTTAATTGGGGTATGTATTAAGAAGGCATTGTTAGGAAAAATTTATCGTGCCAAGAATACGAGAAGCTCACGAATGATTTCTAAGGTCCCAAAACGAGTAGAAATCCAAGTACATAATAAACCCAACAACAAATGCGGATAACAAAAAAACTAGATGTTGCACAATAATTCTCTAACGTAGAAAATAAACCACACGAGATATATATATATATATATATACGTATAGATAAAAACGATGAAAGCGTTAGTATCTATAAATATATATATATATATATATATATATATATATATATATATATATATATATATATATATATATATATATAAGTGTATATATATCGACGAAATATATATATATATATATACCAAAGATATATATATATATATATATATATATATATAGAAGGGCAAGATCACAACAAATAACACCGAGATTTAACGTGGTTCCACTATCGATGTGATAGTGTACGTCCACCAAAGAGAGAGAGAGAGAGCAAGAATATTATTACCAACCGGGAGAGATTACAACGTGTTATCGAGATTTTCTCGATCAACTAATCAGCTACCAAAATCTTCCTCGATATATATATATATACGTATATATATATATATATATATATATATAGACACCACCGAGAGGAAGAAAACAAGGAGGAAGAAGAGATTAAGTCTAAGATGACTTCACCCCTTTTACAAGTGTTTGAGAGGTTTGATGTGTTGGTGTGGTGTGGTGCATGTTTCCTCTTTGCAATGCATCTTTATTTATAGTAGAAGCCAAGAGAATATTCCATGGAATATTCTTGCTAGTTGGCACTTGGTTGGCAATGGTATGCTATAGCATGTGGAGACATATTAATGCTATAGCATATGGTAGCATGTCTTCTACTTGGAACCTAAAGAAAAATGTGGCTCTAATTAATCCACATTTCTCATGCATCACAACTTGTACATCGTGCTTCGAGAATTGCACAACATCTTAAATGAAAAACTAATTTGTTTTTCAACACTCCACCATGATGTGCAAATCTCCTAACGAAAACAGAGCACGAACGATCTTGAACGAGTAGCTGATAGAGATTGCCACGAGGTAACCAAATGCATTTTGACCGTGACGAGCTTCGGCTCGGCCATCACCCGTCAAAGCCAAAAGCAAAATCCTCAAGTGTGCAATCTTAGCGAAACAAATGAGTTCAACAACTCCAAGAACACGTTCCAAGTAATAACTCCTCAAATATGTCGTTTTGTCACCTGTGGTAATATCTTCTCTCTCTCGCAAAGTGCCCAACGGCACTAACACAAACGGAGCTGGATCAAGTTTGAGCAATGCCCAAACTTAGCTGGCGGTAGCGACTTGGTGAACATATCAGCGGCATTGTCGTCTGTCAAGACTTTCTTCAAATAGACGACCTTCGCTTCATGTAATCCAACAAGATATGCATCACACATGAACCGCTTCAGAATTTTCTGAACATACGCCCGTTGTGTCAACCGAAGTGTCCGGGACTTTCTGTCCCGCACGATTTCCATGCCCAAAATCTTCTGCGCCGCGCCAAGATCCTTCATTTCAAATTCTGACTTCAACTTATCTTTCAGACGTTCGATCTCTGACCGGTCCTTGCAGGGAATAAGCATGTCATCTACATAAAGAAGTAAGTAAGTGAAAATACCACCGCTTTGTCTATGATAGACACAAGCATCCTTTTCACTACGCTCAAATCCCAGAGTGAGCATAAACAAATCAAACTTCTTATACCACTGACGAGGCGACTGTTTAAGTCCATAGAGGGACTTCTGGAGCTTACATACATAATCTGGTTTGCTGTCGGAAACGAAACCATCAGGTTGCTTCATATAGATAGTTTCCTCCAAGTCTCCGTGTAGGAAGGCGGTCTTCACATCTAGCTGTTCTAGCTCCAAATCATGAATAGCCACGATCGCTAAAAGAACACGAATAGATGTATGTCTAACAACGGGAGCAAAAATATCGTCATACTCGATACCTTTCCGTTGTGCAAAGCCTTTAGCAACGAGACGAGCCTTGTACCGATTGTCATCTTTGACTTTGAAAACCCACTTGCAACCAATAGCACGGCTGCCCTTCGGCAACGGACATAAGTCCCAAGTGCTGTTCTTCGAGAGAGCTTCCATCTCTTCTTGCATGGCACCAAGCCATTTCGAACTGTGGGTTGAGGCCAACACCTCCTTTACATCAAGCGGCTCCTCTTGCCCTACATGCAAAGCAAACTCCAGCTGATCTGTAAAACTCATGTTAGCAAAATCTCAATCTTCATACCTATTCGGCGGACGAATAGTCCTTTGACTACGCCTGGTAGGTGCAATAACTGGGATTGTGTCACCGTGGTCTCCACCATCATTCAGAATCTCTTCTTCAGAATCACTAGTAGAAGTCACTGGCGGAATGACTTCTTCAACAGTATCGGGTGATTCTGGCACGATATCAGGAACGGATGAACTGGGAATATTAGGACTGACTACTGGCTCCACATCATCGGCGGTAGGAGCAACAGTAGAGATGAATTCCGGATTTTGAGAGGACTGAGGATCCTGTGACTTTAACAGGACCGATTCATCAAACGTGACGTGTCGAGAATGAATCACCTTACGAGTCAAGGGGTTCCAGATTCGGTAACCCTTGATGTAAAGCCCGTGTCCCGGTACATATTTTTATTTATTAATTATTTAATTATTGCTAATATTTTTATTTATCGGGGTTAGGCGTCAAGGAGCTAAATCGAACTAACTAGTGGGTCAATGGTCGTTATGTTAAATCCTAAACTAATTTGGGACATTTTGGACATGCTTTAGGAGTCTAGGGGCCAAAGTTGTACAAGGTGGTAACTTGGGCAAGGGATCGGCCAAATGACCGACCCCCTTCCCTCCCCTACGGTTCCCTTTCTTGCTTAGCAAACATTCCCCAAAAACCCTTGCCATCTTCCCATTCTTTTTGTTGGTGTTTAGCCGTGAGAAGGAGAAACCGAGAGAGAAAGAGAGAAACCGAGAGAGAGAGGGAGAGAGTCGGCCGCTAGCAAGGAGAAGAGAGAGAGAGGAGGCTGCCGCCAAGGGGCTGCCGGAAAAAGGGAAAGAGAAGAGGCCGTTCTCGCCGGGAAAAACGCTGCGTGGAGGTAAGCTTTCCGTTTTGTTAAGATTGTTGTGTCACCGTCGGAAACGCCGTAAACCGCCACTACCACCGCCGCAGCCATGGATGCCGGCGGTGGGGGGGGGGGGGGGGGGGGGGCGCCGCTGCTGTGGTGGCTGGCCATGGCAGTGCTGGTACGGTTGTGGGTGCGAGTAGGTGCATGTTAGGGCGATCGAGAGAGAGAAGAACGGTGGTGCAGGAGGGTAGTGCGGATTGCGTGTGTGTGTGTGTGATCGCCGCCGGAAAACACCGCCGCCGCCGCCGTGCCCCACTGCCGGAGGTGGCAGTGGGTGAGGGTCGCGGCCTAAACCCTAAACCACCTTGGCGGAACCCTAAACCGTTGTCATTTATCTAAACCGTTTTGATTAAGTTATGATTTCATGTGATCACTACCTTTCTGTCCCTGTTTTGTATCGAGCGTAACTTCTGCTAGGAATGTCGGAATGGGATGAAATTGGTGCCAAAAGTTCCGTTTACGAGTCCTTTAAGTTCTGTCTGTTTTGAGGAAAAACTGGTTCGGACCGTAACTAGGGTGAAATTGCCATTTTATACGGACAGGTCCTGTTTTAGCTGCTCTGAGAGGTGTTTTTGTAAAATTCATATAGAGTGCTAGGAATATCGTTAGGACGCGTGCGATACGTCCCTGGAACCGTAAGACATTGAACTTCCTGAATGTGGAATTAGATTTTTGGTTGGATCAGTTTAGCAGGGGTAAAATGGGTCCCGAACAGACCTGCGTTTTTAGTATAAAAGCTGGAATTTAGTTTTGTTAAACTAGTAAAAGTGTCGCGGGTTGGGACCTTCCGTTGACGTTTTTAGTGCGTATTTAGGTGGGAAAAAGTGAGGAAGGTTGACGTGCTGGTGTTGCGGCTCGGGAGCGCGTCACTTAGCTTGAGGTGAGTTCTCTCACCGCGTAGTTAGGAATTTCATGCATATCGTTAATTTGTGCTACGTGTTATTACGTGTATTTATGTGTTTACATGAACTAGTTGGGATGTGATAACCGGTTGTGATTTGTTAAATTCGTATGTGGAATATTTATGCCTGTGTACACCTCGGTGGGACTGGGGGGGCTCGGTGGGACCGAGGGCTCGGTGGGACTGAGCTAGTACAGTTATCTTTACTCGGTGGGACCGAGGGCTCGGTGGGACTGAGCTTGTATCAATGTATTTTTGTGCACTCGGTGGGACCGAGGTTTGTATTTATATAATAATCATTTTGTGGTTTTATATTCATGGTGATGGTGTTGTTGCCTACTTGCGAGTAGGGGCGATATACGTGGGGTTGCTACCTACGTGTGTGGTTGGACTCACTAAGCGTTTAGCTTACCCTTT
The DNA here is from genome assembly GCA_033807775.1 of Saussurea involucrata. Taxonomy (NCBI): domain Eukaryota; kingdom Viridiplantae; phylum Streptophyta; class Magnoliopsida; order Asterales; family Asteraceae; genus Saussurea; species Saussurea involucrata. Next base: position 184,147,891 of record CM066319.1, on the reverse strand, counting down.
CCCAATATGTTGTGATTTCAGGTGCGAGTGGCAGTCGGGCTTGACGGTACACACACTAAGCGCGGGGTGCTGAGAGTGTTTAAATTTCACTTTTAAACCTTTAGATTTTATTTTATGAAATTTTCGCGGCGTAAACTATATTGACTGTTTGAGTTAACGACGTTAATTTAATTTGAATTGTGAATTATTAAATTGGGGTTATTTTATAATGGAATATATGTTTTAGAAAATTTAAATTTCCTTGTAATTTTTGGGACGTTACAACTTGGTATCAGAGCACAGCTTGAGTGAATCAAACACATCTCGGTGTGTTTGGTCTCATGTTGCGGTTGTGAAAATTTTAAATTCTTTTACTAAAATCCTTTAAAATAAAAGAAAAAGGGAAAACCCGTTTGGGAAACGGTGATCGTGGGCGCAGTGTGTACAGTCAGCCGACGCCAATTGGGAAGGTACAACACTTAGTGTATTTATTGCTTTCTAGGCATAGGGTATGCATGCTAGATTGCTTACGTGGATTTTGTGGTACTGTATACTTGTTACTTGCTATTATGAACTCATGCTAGCCTCGATAGGTTGTTAAGTGAATGCACCTTAGGTTGTATGCAGTAGGAACTGAATAGCCTTAGAATGTTGGATTTAGTTCTATTGCGCAGCTCTTGTTTGAGTCCAACCGTTGTAGGATAGAATCTTATATTCGAATGTCTATCTGGTTTCACTGTATACGACTGTGCGTTTACGAGGCGACTCGTCAGGGTTAGTGGGGGTCCCGTTCTAGCAAGGGTAGTGGGTTGTTACGACTTTTCTAGGGAGCTAGGAAAAGTGTTTACATATGCCGGAGTGGACATATGTGTTTGTTTGTGGTAAGCAACTACTTGGACGTCCCGGGACAGGACTCGAAACGAGTAAGGATAGGTGTGAAGGGTAGTAGCAGAGCTCCTACTATCTGAAGCACAGGATCCATACTCGAGTCGGGGAGAGTCACGAGGAAGCCAAGGAGTGGAGCGTGAGTGTAGTAGGGGTGTTTTAAGTGTGGCCAACCCGGTCACCTTAGCCGGGATTGTAAGGTACCGCTAGTGGTCTGTTTCAACTGTAATCAGACGGGCCATGTAAAGGCCAACTGTCCTAGAGCAGGGGTAGCTATTGGGGGTGGAGCACAGAGGGCGCCTGGGAATGCCCCGTTACGTATTACCGATGGTCGAGCAGGTCTGTCGGGGGCGGGAGCGGCTCGAGGTAGAGTTCACCAGTTGACGGTGGATGAGGCGCAGGCGACGCCTAAAGTGGTTACAGGTACGTTCCTAGTTAACTCGGTGCCTGCGGTTGTGATGTTTGATAGCGGGGCTACTCACTCTTTTGTGTCTCGCACTTTTAGCGAGGGTTTAGGCCGAGTTGTAGGACGCTTGAGTTATCCTCTGGTTGTTGAGGTGGCTGATGATAGGACCTTCACGGTCACAGACGTGTTTCGCGGGTGCACCTTAGAGATCTCAGGGGTGAGGTTTCCCATTGACCTGATCCCGATTGCTATGCGGGAGCTTTGTGTGATTGTGGGCATGGATTGGATGGATAAGTTCGACGCGGAGATCGTTTGCCGTCACAAGCAAGTGCGAGTTCGAACCCCAAGCGGGGGAGAACTGTTAGTGCAGGGAGATTCGTCTAGACGGTCTACGACCATATGTTCGGCTGCGAGAGCTCGGAGGTACCTTCAGCATAGTGGGCAAGAATTTTTAGCATACGTGATAGACACGAGGGTTGGGGAAACGAAGAAGTCTGCGGAAGACGTACCTGTGGTACGGGAGTTCACCGACGTGTTTCCCGAGGAATTGCCGGGGATACCTCCCGAACGACAGGTAGAGTTTCGGATCGATCTGATCCCGGGTGCGGCTCCGGTGGCCAAGGCACCCTACCGCCTGGCTCCACCGGAAATGAAAGAGCTGTACGCCCAGCTGCAAGAACTACTCGAAAAGGAGTTCATTAGACCGAGCTGTTCGCCGTGGGGAGCACCTATCTTATTCGTGAAGAAGAAGGATGGATCACAACGGATGTGCATAGACTACCGAGAGCTGAATAAACTTACGGTAAAGAATCGTTATCCTTTGCCAAGGATTGACGATTTGTTCGACCAGCTTCAGGGGGCCTCATGGTTCTCCAAGAATGATCTACGGTCGGGGTACCACCAGATGCGGGTCAGGAGTGAGGACACGGAAAAGACGGCTTTCCGTACGCGATACGGTCATTACGAGTTTGTGGTGATGCCTTTTGGACTCACCAATGCACCTGCAGCGTTCATGGACCTCATGAACCGAGTGTGTAGTCCGATGTTGGACCGTTCGGTGATTGTGTTCATCGATGACATTCTGGTGTATTCGAAGACCAAAGAGGAGCACGAGATGCATCTTCGAGAAGTGTTGGAAGTATTGAGGCGAGAGAAGTTATACGCTAAGTTTTCCAAGTGCGAATTCTGGTTACGAGAGGTCCAGTTCCTAGGACATGTCGTGAATCAGGATGGTATTATGGTTGACCCAGCTAAGATTGCAGCTGTGATGCGGTGGGAGGTGCCGAAGACTCCTACTGAGGTGCGAAGCTTTCTGGGATTAGTGGGGTATTATCGAAGGTTTATTCAGGATTTATCTAAGATCGCGTTACCCATGACGCGATTGACAAAGAAATCTGCGGCTTTCAGTTGGGGTGAGAAACAACAGAAGGCGTTCGAGGAGCTACGCAGGCGGTTGTGTGAGGCTCCTGTGTTAACCTTGCCCGAGGGCATGGAGGATTTGGTAGTATATTGTGACGCCTCACATCAGGGTTTGGGTGTCGTGCTTATGCAGCGCGGCAAGGTCATAGCCTACGCTTCTAGACAGCTGAAGCCTCACGAAGCAAATTACCCGACTCATGACCTGGAGTTGGGAGCGGTAGTGTTTGCCCTTAAAATTTGGAGGCACTATCTCTATGGTGTCAAGTGTACGATCTACACTGACCATAAGGGCCTCAAGTACTTGATGGATCAGCAGAACCTTAATATGTGTCAGCGAAGGTGGCTCGATGTGGTCAAGGATTATGACTGCGAGATACTTTGCCACCCGGGTAAAGCGAACGTAGTCGCGGACGCACTCAGCCGACATCCGGTCGGTAAGCCATTGAGGGGTTTATGTCAGCGATTGACAGTGGTTACACCTATTCTGGAGTCGATAAGGAGCGCTCAGGAGGTGGCTGTCTTGGAGGAAAATGCAAAACGGGAAAGAGTGTCGGGGGAAATCCCGAATTTTGTTCGTGATAGTCGGGGATTGTTAACTCGACACGGTAGGGTGTGGATTCCATTCTTCGGTGGGAACCGGTAGGTACTACTTGATGAGGCACATAAGTCCAAGTTCTCGATTCACCCGGGAGCTACAAAGATGTACAGGGACTTGCGTGAAGGTTATTGGTGGCCCGGCATGAAGCGGGATGTTGCTAGATGTGTTGAGGTATGTATGACCTGTCGGAAGGTCAAAGCGGAACATCAACGACCACATGGGAAATTGCAGCCGTTGGAGGTCCCGGTTTGGAAATGGGAAAAGATTACTATGGACTTCATAACGAAACTCCCAAGGACTCCCCGTGGGAACGATGCCATTTGGGTGATCGTTGACCGTCTGACCAAGAGTGCTCACTTCTTGGCCATCAGGGAAAGCTCCTCGGCGGAAAAGCTTGCGGAGGTGTTTGTACGTGAGATCGTGGCCAGGCACGGGGTGCCAGTTTCGATTGTCTCTGACAGGGACACTCGTTTTACCTCCCGGTTTTGGGAGAAGTTCCAGTCAGAGATGGGTACCCGGTTACACTTTAGCACGGCTTTTCATCCGCAGACGGACGGACAGAGCGAGCGAACCATTCAGACCCTCGAAGATATGCTTCGAGCTTGTGTTATCGATTTTGGAGGTAGCTGGGATCAGCACCTTCCTCTAGCAGAATTCTCATACAACAACAGCTTTCACTCTGGTATTGGCATGCCGCCGTACGAGTTGTTGTATGGTAGGAAGTGCAGGACGCCCGTTTGTTGGGGCGAGGTTGGTCATCGGGTGTTAGGGAGTACTGACATTGTGTTGAGGACGACCGAGATGATTCAGATGGTGCGGGACCGTTTGGTTACTGCACAGAGTCGGCAGAAGAGCTACGCCGACAAAAGGCGATCCGACTTGGAATTTCAGGTGGGTGATTATGTATTGTTGAAGGTTTCACCCTGGAAAGGGGTGATCCGGTTTCGTAAGCGGGGGAAGCTAGGGCCTCGTTATATTGGGCCTTACCGGATCATCGCCCGTGTGGGGAAAGTGGCTTACCGGTTAGAGTTACCTGAAGAACTGAGCTTGATTCACAACACCTTTCACGTTTCTCAATTATGGAAGTGTGTATTTGACGAGTCTACCGTGATCCCTCTGAAGGACGTTCAGATCGATGAGCGGCTTAACTACGTAGAAAAGCCGGTTGCCATTCTTGACAGGAGGACGAGAACCTCGCGTAACAAGGTCATTGGTTTGGTGAAAGTCCAGTGGCAGCACCGGAAGGGTTCAGAATGGACGTGGGAGCCCGAAGCGGAGATGCGCGAGAATTATCCCGAACTATTCGCCGACCAAGACTTCGAGGTCGAAGCCTAATTCAAGCGGGGGAGAGTTGTAAAGCCCGTGTCCCGGTACATATTTTTATTTATTAATTATTTAATTATTGCTAATATTTTTATTTATCGGGGTTAGGCGTCAAGGAGCTAAATCGAACTAACTAGTGGGTCAATGGTCGTTATGTTAAATCCTAAACTAATTTGGGACATTTTGGACATGCTTTAGGAGTCTAGGGGCCAAAGTTGTACAAGGTGGTAACTTGGGCAAGGGATCGGCCAAATGACCGACCCCCTTCCCTCCCCTACGGTTCCCTTTCTTGCTTAGCAAACATTCCCCAAAAACCCTTGCCATCTTCCCATTCTTTTTGTTGGTGTTTAGCCGTGAGAAGGAGAAACCGAGAGAGAAAGAGAGAAACCGAGAGAGAGAGGGAGAGAGTCGGCCGCTAGCAAGGAGAAGAGAGAGAGAGGAGGCTGCCGCCAAGGGGCTGCCGGAAAAAGGGAAAGAGAAGAGGCCGTTCTCGCCGGGAAAAACGCTGCGTGGAGGTAAGCTTTCCGTTTTGTTAAGATTGTTGTGTCACCGTCGGAAACGCCGTAAACCGCCACTACCACCGCCGCAGCCATGGCTGCCGGCGGTGGGGGGGGGGGGGCGCCGCTGCTGTGGTGGCTGGCCATGGCAGTGCTGGTACGGTTGTGGGTGCGAGTAGGTGCATGTTAGGGCGATCGAGAGAGAGAAGAACGGTGGTGCAGGAGGGTAGTGCGGATTGCGTGTGTGTGTGTGTGATCGCCGCCGGAAAACACCGCCGCCGCCGCCGTGCCCCACTGCCGGAGGTGGCAGTGGGTGAGGGTCGCGGCCTAAACCCTAAACCACCTTGGCGGAACCCTAAACCGTTGTCATTTATCTAAACCGTTTTGATTAAGTTATGATTTCATGTGATCACTACCTTTCTGTCCCTGTTTTGTATCGAGCGTAACTTTTTCTAGGAATGTCGGAATGGGATGAAATTGGTGCCAAAAGTTCCGTTTACGAGTCCTTTAAGTTCTGTCTGTTTTGAGGAAAAACTGGTTCGGACCGTAACTAGGGTGAAATTGCCATTTTATACGGACAGGTCCTGTTTTAGCTGCTCTGAGAGGTGTTTTTGTAAAATTCATATAGAGTGCTAGGAATATCGTTAGGACGCGTGCGATACGTCCCTGGAACCGTAAGACATTGAACTTCCTGAATGTGGAATTAGATTTTTGGTTGGATCAGTTTAGCAGGGGTAAAATGGGTCCCGAACAGACCTGCGTTTTTAGTATAAAAGCTGGAATTTTAGTTTTGTTAAACTAGTAAAAGTGTCGTGGGTTGGGACCTTCCGTTGACGTTTTTAGTGCGTATTTAGGTGGGAAAAAGTGAGGAAGGTTGACGTGCTGGTGTTGCGGCTCGGGAGCGCGTCGCTTAGCTTGAGGTGAGTTCTCTCACCGCGTAGTTAGGAATTTCATGCATATCGTTAATTTGTGCTACGTGTTATTACGTGTATTTATGTGTTTACATGAACTAGTTGGGATGTGATAACCGGTTGTGATTTGTTAAATTCGTATGTGGAATATTTATGCCTGTGTACACCTCGGTGGGACTGGGGGGCTCGGTGGGACCGAGGGCTCGGTGGGACTGAGCTAGTATAGTTATCTTTACTCGGTGGGACCGAGGGCTCGGTGGGACTGAGCTTGTATCAATGTATTTTTGTGCACTCGGTGGGACCGAGGTTTGTATTTATATAATAATCATTTTGTGGTTTTATATTCATGGTGATGGTGTTGTTGCCTACTTGCGAGTAGGGGCGATATACGTGGGGTTGCTACCTACGTGTGTGGTTGGACTCACTAAGCGTTTAGCTTACCCTTTCCCAATATGTTGTGATTTCAGGTGCGAGTCGCAGTCGGGCTTGACGGTACACACACTAAGCGCGGGGTGCTGAGAGTGTTTAAATTTCACTTTTAAACCTTTAGATTTTATTTTATGAAATTTCCGCGGCGTAAACTTTATTGACTGTTTGAGTTAACGACGTTAATTTAATTTGAATTGTGAATTATTAAATTGGGGTTATTTTATAATGGAATATATGTTTTAGAAAATTTAAATTTCCTTGTAATTTTTGGGACGTTACACTTGATGCCATCTGTATAGCCGAGCAAGAATCCTTTGGTGGATTTAGGATCCAACTTGTCCTGGCCTGAAACATGAACGTAAACAGGACAACCAAATACACATATGTATTTCAAACAGATGTTTCTTTTACCTCTCCAAACCTCTTCCGGAATCTTTCCCCCGATGGCCGAACAAGGTAACCTGTTCACAATGTGCACAGCAATGTGCAGTGCTTTGGCCCAGAAAATTTTGGGGAACTCCGATGTCGACAACATACATCGGACCTTTTCAAGCAAAGTCCTATTCATCCGTTCGGCTACCCCATTAGATTGAGGATCGTCCGGAGTGGTGTAGTGACGGTGGATGCCTTTACGCGAACAAAATTCCTTGAGGTTACCACTAGTGAACTCTCCACAGTTGTTAGATCTAAGCACTTTCAACTTCTTGCCAGTCTCGACCTCTACTCGTGCCAACCAAGTCTTGAACGTATCGAAGACATCTGACTTGAACTTTAACACATACACCCAAAGCTTATGTGAGAAATCATCAATAAATGAAACAAAGTATTTACCTCCATTGAGGGACGGAGTACTAGATGGTCCCCAGACGTCTGTATGAACAAAATCGAGGATTCCTTTAGAGTTGTGTTTTCCAACACCAAAAGAAACACGCGTCTGCTTTCCTTTGACACATCCAGAACAAAACTCCGGGCTAGAAGGAACAGAGACTTTAATGAGCTTCCGCTTGCGTAAAATCTCCAAGTTCTTCTCGGATGTGTGACCCAAACGAAGATGCCATAAGCGAGCATCACCAAGATTCTGAGAAATTTCGGCCACACACGATTCAGAAGAAACAGTCTCGCCAATCAAATGGAAAAGATTATTTTCCGCCCGTTCGCCTTTCATTACAATAATACTCCCTCTGGAGATGCGCAAACTCTCGTCATTGCCTCGAAAGTTGCAGCCCAATTTGGACAGTTGTCCAACAGAGATCAAGGAACAAGTCATGGATGGAACAAACTTGACATTATTCAATGTCCGAATACACCCATCGAACATCTTGATCCGCACAGTACCGATACCCTGAGTGACACACGAAGTACTGTTTCCCATATAAATACTGTTACCTTCAACTTTTCTGAAGGTAGGGAAACAGTCCCGGAATGGTGTCATGTGGCAAGATGCCCCGGTATCTAGCACTCAACGCCTGTCACCTTGCAGTGGTGCAACTGTGGCAGAGAAGCCTTCTTGCTCCATTTCGGCTGCAACGGCTGAGGTGTCCGCGTTGTCTTTGTTTTTAAGACTCGGACAATCCTTCACCCAATGACCTGGCTTGTGGAAATAATTACAGTTGCCACACGCCTTTGATTTCCCCCGAGAACCAGGTCGGCGAGACGGAGAGCGCCCACGATTTCTTCCTCTTGACGAATGCTGATCGTCTCGGCCTTTGTCAACAAATAGGCCTTGACTGTAATTATTCTCTCTGTGATTGTTATCGATTCGCATCTGAATTCGCTGATCTTCAGAAATCATTCTTGTTTTCACATCAGACAAAGAAAGAGTTTCTCTTCCATAAATAAAACTGTTAGTGAATTGGGAATACTTCTCGGGAAGTGAATACAACAGGATCATAGCAAGTGCTTCTTCGTCTTTTGCAAGAAGCTCATCTGTTGCCTTCAACTTCATGATTATGTCTTCGAATTCGGTCATGTGCGCTTTAATTGTTGTGCCTTCCTTCATTTTGAAGAAGAGACACGACCGCATCAGTAACAATCTGTTGGTCAAAGTTTTCTTGAGATATAAATTCTCAAGCTTGCTCCAAATACCTGCAGCTGTCTTTTCAGACACAATCTCAGATATAAAATTATCTCTCATAGCCATCTGCAAAGTAGTAAATGCCCATGCTTCCATTTATTTAGCCTTAAGGTCAGACAAATTAGGGTCTAACTCGTCTTTGGCAAATACTACGGGATGGACTCCATTTTTCCTAAGTGCAGCGGATGTTGTGAACTGCCATTTACCAAAGTCAGCGTCCCCATTCCATGTCTGTATACGAATCCCAGCCCCGGACAAATTAAAGGTACCTTCTTGGTACGGCTTTTGGGACTGGTTTGAGGGACCGACACCAAATGGGTTTTCTACTTCAGCCATAGAGAAAACAAAATGTGCAAACTAGTTTATGTATATTTTCTACCCAAACCCAAATCTAGATCCGAAGCTCTCATACCAATTGTTAGGAAAAATTTATCGTGCCAAGAATACGAGAAGCTCACAAATGATTTCTAAGGTCCCAAAACGAGTAGAAATCCAAGTGCACAATAAACCCAACAACAAATGCGGATAACAAAAAAACTAGATGTTGCACAATAATTCTCTAACGTAGAAAATAACCCACACGAGATATATATATATATATATATATACAAATAGATAAAAACGATGAAAGCGTTAGTATCTATATATATATATATATATATATATATATATATAGCGATAATAAGATACATTTAACAACATAATTTCATCAAAAAGATACATTATATTTCATATTCGGTCCCATAGTCTTACTAAACATAATAACTAATTCAGTACAACCTTTTTCACTAATTAATTTTACATTATGACTAACAACAAAGCCATAAGTACAAAAACACTTCATGATCTTCATTACAAAAGTCTTCAAAAAAGCTATCCATCCATCACTCTATTCATTTGCTCTTACCCGATCCATCACCTGGAATACATATTTTTAAAACAAAATGAGGGTTAGACCTAGTGGTCTAACTGAGAAAATCCTTGTTTCTTTGAAAATCCTTTGCACACCAACATTCACATAATACAAACACAATTATCAATCATAACTCACTCATCGCGTAATTCCCTGTTTCCTTCCCATTGCCATATTAGTTGGTTGCAAGCCAACTAATAAATTATCTCCACCGTACAATTTCTACGGCCAACACCACCGTACAACTACTACGGCCAATATCACCGGTCCTAAGCCAGGCCGATATACTCTCATATAATACTCATGCAAATATAATATAATCTTCACATACTATATTTCCAACATAAGCAGATAAACACATCATTTATCACATATTCTATACACACATATATGTATTCCAGTTTAAAAACATTTTCAAGTAAAACTCACATGTTTGTCTTATCAAAACGTTCGCTAAGCTTTTCTCAAACAATCCAGCTTCACTTCAATTTCACAGAATCTGAAACAATCATATACAAGTATTGCTTTACCAATTTGAACACATAGGGCTTGCTAGGACTAAAAGCTTTAGATAACTCTATCTGACTCTTATCCTCAGTTGTCTTCCCCAAGCCCGAACTTAAGTCAAGTCCATAGTATTTTAGTCCTCGTTCATATTCTATCTAAGAATTAACAAACACAGGTTACTGAATACTCAAAAGTGTTTAAATTCTCCAAAATGACCAAACAGCAAAAGTATCTGGATACCTCAAATTATCCGGACAACACAACTTTTCCGGACAGCGTGACTTTTCCGGACAACATGACTTTTCCGGACAACCTAAACAATCCGGACGTCATCCGGACATCAAAGTAATCCGGATACCATCCGGTATCCAATTCTATCCGGAAACCATAGGAAAAAGGAACTTACCCGGATAAAGAACTCGCCCGGACACCTGTAGAACATTAACCGGACACCACCCACAACCTACCCGGACACTACCCATAAAACCACCCGGACACATTCATGGTGTCCGGAAACCTCTGTCGGTTTGGTGCTTTTTGCCCAGAAAACCGGCTGAATCATTAACAGATATGAAATTGACTATTTCAATCCGATAGAAACTACCTAATAGCAATTACAAACATAAACTGTAAAGGAAACATACCTGAATTCAGTCCCAAGTGCACCAATTGATGCCTTATCCTAGCTTTTCTTCCATTCTTCTTTTCTTCCAAAACACACACACACCCTAAGCTACTTTTCTGGATAATACTGAATTTAAGAAATATCTAATTCCATTAAGGGTAATATCTAATCCAATTTACCATTTTAGTCCTTAAGTTATTCCTTAATGACCAAAAACACCCTTTACTTATAAATCTACCCAAACTTACCTTTAACTTCACATTTTAAAGTTAACAAAGTTTAACGGAACTAACATTTAACTAACGAACTAACCCGGGGTATTACATCATCTCCCCTTAAAAAGAATTCCGTCCCGGAATTCGATTAAGCAAAAAGGTACGGGTACTTAGTTCTCATTTCTGACTCCGATTCCCAAGTAACATCCATACCCCTATGATGTCTCCACTGAACTTTCACTTGTCTGATCTCCTTGTTCCGTAAAACTTTGACTTTACGATCAATAATGGCTTCAGGTTCCTCCACATAATTCAGCTTTTCATCAACTTGTATATCTGGTAGCGAAACTGCCTGGTCTGGCGTAACTAAACACTTTCAAAAATTTGATACGTGAAACGTGTTGTGAATCCTGCTTAACTCTGGCGGAAGATCCAACCTATAAGCCACTTCTCCAATCCTTTCTATAATTGCAAACGGCCCGATATACCTTGGACTAAGTTTACCCTGCTTCCCAAACCGAATAACTCCTTTCCAAGGTGAGAATTTTAACATTACGAAATCTCCTACTTGGAACTCTAATGGTTTCCGGCGTCGGTCGGCGTAGCTTTTCTGTCTGTCTTGAGCCACTTTCAATCTTTCTCGAATCTGAGTAACCTTATCCGCGGTCAACTGAACTATATCTGGCCCTGCTAACTGTTTCTCCCCCACTTCATTCCAACACAAAGGCGTTCGACATTTTCTACCATACAATACTTCAAACGGTGTCGCTTGTATGCTGGAATGGTAACTGTTGTTGTAGGCAAATTCGATCAACGGCAAATGTTTATCCCACGATCCCCCGAAATCAACAATACATGCTCGGAGCATATATTCTAAAGTCTGAATCGTTCGCTCATTCTGACCGTTAGTTTGAGGATGATATGTTGTACTTAACCTTATCTGAGTTCCCATCTCCTTTTGAAAACTTCTCCAGAACCTTGAAGTAAAACGACTATCCCGATCAGAAATAATCGAGATTGGAACCCCATGTCGAGTTACTATTTCGTCAATGTACAACTTGGCTAAGCGTTCCATCGAATCAGATTCCTTTATTGGTAAGAAGTGAGCAGATTTCGTCAGTCTATCAACAATCACCCAAATAGAATCGAATCCCTTCGGAGTCCTTGGTAGCTTTGTGATGAAATCTGTAGTAATCTAATCCCATTTCCACATCGGTATTTCCAATCGTTGTAACTGACCAAACGGTTTTTGATGTTCAATCTTTACTTTTTTACAAGTAGTACATTCTTCTATATGTTGAGCAATACTTCTTTTTATTCCCGGCCACCAATAGAATTGTTTCAGATCTCTATACATCTTATTCGTACCTGGATGAATAGAGAAACGAGATTGATGAGCTTCTTGTAATACACGATCACGTAATCCACCCAAACGAGGCACCCAAATTCTGTTTCCCAGACACAACAACTCACGGTCATCTTTCACAAGCAATGCTGATATCCCCACTAACCGTTCTGCCTTCAAATGTTCTTCCTGATAGGCTTCTATTTGACACTTCAGCAGTTCGTCAAAGATGTTAGGCAAGAGTTCAGCCCTTAGTGAAATAGCTTTTATTGTTCCACTCCTTTCTTGACGACTCAGTGCATCAGCTACCACATTCGCCTTTCCCGGATGATAAAGAATTTCACAGTCGTAATCATTCACCAGTTCTAGCCATCTTCTTTGTCTCATATTTAATTCCTTCTGATCGAAGAGATGTTGGAGACTCTTATGATCGGTATAAATTTGACATTTGGAACCATAAAGATAATGTCTCCAAATCTTCAACGCGAAAACAACTGCTGCAAGTTCCATGTCGTGTGTTGTATACTGTCGTTCATGATCTTTTAGTTGACGAGAAGCATAAGCAATAACTTTCCCACGCTGCATAAGTACACATCCCAATCCCAGTTTAGAAGCATCACTGTAAACAACAAAGTCTTCAGAACCTTCAGGTAGCGACAAAATCGGCGCGCTGCACAGTTTCTCTTTCAATATCCGGAATGCTCCATCCTGTTCTGCTTTCCATTCAAACTTTAGATTCTTTCGAGTCAGTTTAGTCAAAGGCGTCGCGATACGAGAGAAGTCTTTTATAAACTTTCAGTAATAGCCGGCTAAACCCAGAAAACTTCGTACTTCGGTTGGCGTTCTCAGCGGTTCCCACTTTTCAATTGCTTCTACCTTCGTCGGATCAACTTGAATACCCTTCTCGGAAACGACATGTCCCAAAAAATGAACTTCCCGTAGCCAGAATTCACATTTCAAAAATTTAGCATACAATTTTTCTTTCTTTAGTAACTCCAAAATCAGACGAAGATGTTACGCGTGCTCTTCCTTGGATCGAGAATAGATAAGTATATCATCGATAAATACAATTACAAATTTATCGAGATACGGCTTACATACCCGATTCATTAAATCCATAAAAGCAGCTGGAGCGTTCGTCAATCCAAACGGCATCACTAAGAATTCATAATGACCATACCTTGTGCGAAAAGCAGTTTTCAGAACATCTTCTTCTTTTACCTTCAACTGATGGTAACCAGACCTTAGATCAATCTTGGAGAAATATCAGTTTCCAACCAATTGATCGAAGAGGTCATCAATTCTGGGAAGCGGATACTTGTTCTTGATCGTGCACTTATTCAGTTCCCGGTAGTCGATACACATTCTCATCGAACCATCCTTCCTTTTCACAAACAAAACTGGCGCTCCCCACGGCGAAGAACTGGGTCTGATGAAGCCTTTATCGGATAGGTCTTGCAGTTGTGCCATCATTTCTTTAATTTCTGGAGGTTCCAGACGATACGGTGCACGGGCTACAGGAGCGGCTCCAGGAATCAGATCTATACCAAACTCTACTTGTCTAACGGGCGGAAGACTATTCAAGTCTTCAGGGAACACTTCCGGAAATTCACTAACAATCGGAATATCTTACACCTTGTTCTTTTCTGGCTTAATATCTATGACATAAGCTAAATAACTCTGACAACCCTTATTCACACACTTACGGGATTTTATCATAGATATAAGGCAAGACTGATGATTTCTACGATCACCATAAATCACTACCGGTCCCTTTTCAGGTAATACAATATTAATTATTTTCTTATCACATACTATGTTAGCCTGATTTTCAGCTAACCAATCCATCCCCACTACCACATCAAATTCGATCAAAGCTATAGGAAATAGTTGTATCGGTACTCCACACCCTTCTATATTTATTACACAACTATCAAATACTTCTTTAACCGACACTTGGTTATCATTTGCAGTATCTACCAGTAAGGCATGTTCTAACACTTTAGGCTTCAAACGCAGATAAGCAGCAAATGCAGGAGATACAAAAGATCGGTTTGCACCGGAGTCAAATAACACTTTAGCACGTGTAGAGTTTATGAAAAATGTACCTGTAACCACATCCGGAGTTTCCTCCGCTTCTTTTGCTGTCATCTGGAATGTACGACCCCTCGTTCTTGGTGGCTCTAGTCTCGGTACTACTGGTCTGCCAACCGCTGGTTTCCCTGATGTACCCCCTTGCTGTATTCTTCCCCTCGGACAATCCGACTGTAGATGATTCGGAGAATTACATGAAAAACAAAATCGCGTTACTCGACAATCTTTAGAAACATGACCGGTCTTTCCACATCTATAACAAACCCGCGAATCAACTTGGCAACTTCCTTGATGGATACGGTGGCACTTCGGACACGGTCTTTCCGCTGGTCGGAAAGGCGGGCGACTATCGAATCTTTGAAACCTGGACTTTTTCAGATCATACTGAGGTCCTTCCCATTTCCTCTTTCCCATATTCTTATCACCGGCATCCCTCTTATTATCCCGCTCCACATTTTCCACGACATTTACTGCGGCTGAGAAGGTATCAGGTCTCGCCGCAGTCGCTAACTTTTGAATTTCCGAATTCAATCTGAATATGAACCTTTCCATCTTCATTTTCTCCGTGGCAACATAATACTCTCCAAAACGCGACTTCTCTAGGAAACGGGCAGTATAGTCTCTGACTGATAAATTCCCTTGTTGTAGGCTCAAGAATTCCTCCTCCAATTGTCTGACTGCTGCTTGAGGACAAAACTGTTCTTTGAATGCCCTTGAGAATTCTCCCCAAGTAAAGGTTGAGTATACCTCAGATCCCTTAGAGTCAATAAGGGCCTCCCACCAGTATAAAGCATCTGCCTTCAACATTGCAGTTCCGTATAACACTTTATCCTCTTCCACACATTTGCTGGTTTTAAATACAGCTTCAATTTCCTTCAGCCACCGCATCGCCTTCACTGGATCTCTATCCTCTCCATAAGTTGGTGGTTTACAGCTTAAAAACATCTTATAGTCACACCTTCTTGGTACTGATACAACAGTAGGTGTGATAGGCATCTCGTCTTCCAAGTTAGGGTCTGGTCTTTCCGCTTCAGTATTATGCGTTTGATTAAACATGGCTTGAATATTGGCTTGTAATCTTCCCATCTTAGCAGCCAAGTCGTCTCTTGTAATAAACTCGGTGCCTCGCCCCTGTACTCTGCCTCCAGTCCTGCCCCTGCCTCTTTTTCCCCCTCTTCCCCTAATTCCGACTGTGGGATTTGTTCTATTAGAGTTGCTTCTTCCTCCCTGATTTGTCTGTCTAGTACCGCTGGCCATTCTGTAGATTCAAACAATGTTATTATACACATAAGCACATACCCCATATAATAAGGTATTCTAGTTCAAACATGCACCTGTAAAATCACAATTACACTGGCCAGGTGTAATCTGAAATTACCTTACATGATGTTCCTTCTACCTTTTTATATTTAACATCCCAAGGTTCTACAATAATAGGGACATCCTACTTCGCATGCAGTTTAAGTCTAGGTACAGATACTAATACCTAAATCCCTTAAACTAGGGCTCTGATACCATCTGTAACAACCCCATTTCCATATATACAAATAACATACATTTCACAACATAATTTCATCAAAAAGATACGTTATATTTTATATTCGGTCCCATAGTCTTAATAAACATAATAAGTAATTCAGTACAACCTTTTTCACTAATTAATTTTACATTATGACTAACAACAAAGCCATAAGTACAAAAACACTTCATGATCTTCATTACAAAAGTCTTCACAAAAGCTATCCATCCATCACTCTATTCATTTGCTCTTACCCGATCCATCACCTGCAATACATATTTTTAAAACAAAATGAGGGTTAGACCTAGTAGTCTAAGTGAGAAAATCCTTGTTTCTTTGAAAATCCTTTGCACACCAACATTCACATAATACAAACACAATTATCAATCATAACTCACTCATCGCGTAATTCCCTGTTTCCTTCCCATGGCCATATTAGTTGGTTGCAAGCCAACTAATAAATTATCTCCACCGTACAATTTCTACGGCCAACACCACCGTACAACTACTACGGCCAACACCACCGTACAACTACTACGGCCAATATCACCGTACAACTACTACGGCCAATATCACCGGTCCTAAGCCCGGCCGATATACTCTCGTATAATACTCATGCAAATATAATATAATCTTCACATACTATATTTCCAATATAAGCAGATAAACACATCATTTATCACATATTCTATACACACATATATGTATTCCAGTTTAAAAACATTTTCAAGTAAAACTAACCTGTTTGTCTTATCAAAACGTTCGCTAAGCTTTTCTCAAACAATCCAGCTTCACTTCAATTTCACAGAATCTGAAACAATCATATACAAGTATTGCTTTACCAATTTGAACACATAGGGCTTGCTAGGACTAAAAGCTTTAGATAACTCTATCTGACTCTTATCCTCAATTGTCTTCCCCAAGCCCGAACTTAAGTCAAGTCCATAGTATTTTAGTCCTCATTCATATTCTATCTAAGAATTAACAAACACAAGTTACTGAATACTCAAAAGTGTTTAAATTCTCCAAAATGACCAAACAGCAAAAGTATCCGGATACCTCAAATTATCCGGACAACACAACTTTTCTGGACAGCGTGACTTTTCCGGACAACATGACTTTTCTGGACAACCTAAACAATCCGGACGTCATCCGGACATCAAAGTAAATCCGGATACCATCCGGTATCCAATTATATCCGGAAACCATAGGAAAAAGGAACTTACCCGGATAAAGAACTCGCCCGAACACCTGTAGAACATTAACCGGACACCACCCACAACCTACCCGGACACTACCCATAAAACCACCCGGGCACATTCATGGTGTCCGGAAACCTCTGTCGGTTTGGTGCTTTTTGCCCAGAAAACCGGCTGAATCATTAACATATATGAAATTGACTATTTCAATCCGATAGAAACTACCTAATAGCAATTACACACATAAACTGTAAAGGAAACATACATGAATTCAGTCCCAAGTGCACCAATTGATGCCTTATCCTAGCTTTTCTTCCTTTCTTCTTTTCTTCCAAAACACACACACACCCTAAGCTACTTTTCTGGATAATACTAAATTTAAGAAATATCTAATTCCATTAGGGGTAATATCTAATCCAATTTACAATTTTAGTCCTTAAGTTATTCCTTAATGACCAAAAACACCCTTTACTTATAAATCTACCCAAACTTACCTTTAACTTCACATTTTAAAGTTAACAAAGTTTAACGGAACTAACATTTAACTAACGAACTAACCCGGGGTATTACAAATTGTTACACTCAAAAGATGAAGCGTTGGTTAAATTTAAAGTTTTTAAAACGGAGGTTGAATTGCAAATGAATGGCTTAATTAAGTGTTTACGTACCGATCGTGGTGGGGAGTTGTTGATCCAAACCCTCAGTGATTTGATAGTGACCCTCTCTTATATACTTAGTGAAAATTGTAAGTAAACAATATGTATCAGAGTTTCACTATCGCTGATATGTACTAAGATCTTACAGTACCGCTGATAGGAACTCTCACTCTTTAGATTAAACATTCAGCGAAACTGTTCACCATAATACTCTGAGTCTGTTCAGTACTTATGGTGATCGCTGATAAGTTAGTTGTTTACTTATGATCCCTGAAGACAAGTTTCACGTTAACATAGGTTCTACGCTGAAGTCGAAGATCAAGCTCAAGAACCAGCGACAAGTCTCCTAATGAACTGATGCGGATCAGCGAAGACTCAGATTTGTCCACTCAACGTGAAGTATCAAGTACAAGACTTTAGCTATCGCTGAACTCTATCATTCGCTGATAAAGAATGATAGATCGCTGAATCAACGAAAAGATGATCATGAAGTCCTCCGTACAAAGTACTTTTGTCTAAACCACCCTTGCACGTCTCCGTACGATATGTCAGAAAAAGAACCTCCTTATTGTCTGAATTCGTACAACCACTCTGATACTACACTGTTCAAACATGCGGCTACTAAGGTTGTCAACAAAGGTCAATGACATGCAACCAATCAGCTGCTGCCACGTGTAAAGTGTAAACTGCAATGCATTAAATGCATGCAGTATATAAGAAGATGAACTCACTTCATTTTGAAGTAACTTGCTAACTCTGGACAAGTTCATCCTTCTTATCTTGAGATAGGTTATTATTAGTAATTTCCTTCTCTTTCTTAGTGCAAGAAACTTAGTGTTCCAACTTGTTTAGATTTAGGTTTATCCTTAATCTTGTTTCCGCAACAAGCTGTAAATTGTGAATGATTTATCAATAAACAATTTAGAAAAGTAAAATCTGTGTGTTTGTATTCAACCCCCCCCCCCCCCCCTTCTACAAACTTGTATAGCCCTTCGGGACCAACAAGTGGTATCAGAGCGGATTTGTTTAATCTCATAAACAAGATCTAATCTATACTAAGATTTCTCTTCCTTGCTATTTCTGAAAATGGCTACCAACACAAACACAAATTATATCGACAATGGTTCTCTTGCAAAACCCCCTAGATTCTCCAGAGATAATTTTAATCTATGGAAAAATAGGATGACTCTCTTCCTAGAAGGTGTAGACCCTACTATGCCTTATTATCTTGAAAACGGCCCATTTATTCCTGTAAGAATTGATGCCGCAGTACCATCCGCTGAGAATAGACCTGCTATTCCAAAAAGGCTGGTACCCAAAGAAGTTCATACGTGGACTGACGAAGATAAGAAGAAAGTGGCTATCGACACCAAAGCCAGATCCATACTATCCATGGCTCTTCCTGACGAAGTCTACCATTCCGTCATAAACCTGAAATCCTCAAAAGCCATGTGGGACACAATATGTGTTCAATATGAAGGTACTGCTGAAGTCCAGGACTCTCGAAAGATCAACCTGGTAAGACAGTATGAAAGTTTCATTTGTGGTAAGAATGAGACTCTCTCTGAAGTTCACCAACGTTTTAATTGCTTAATAATAGATCTGAAAACTGTTGGTAAGGAATATTCTAACTTTGAAGTGCTGACAAAGTTTCTAGAATGTTTACCTGAAAGCTGGGACAGTTATTCTATGTGTCTCAAGCTGTCAAAGGATCTAAGATCAATGACCCTTGCTACCTTATATGGCACGATGCTGAATCATGAGCAATCAAGCCATCTTAAGAAGAATCTTGTGAAAGATTCCAAAAGCACCCATGTTGCTTTAATCTCAGAGGAACCCTCTACTCAGCGACCCTCAGTCACTATCACTGAGTTAGAGAGTAACTCTGAAAGGTCATCAGATTCTGACTCTTCAGATGATGATGAATCTTTGGCTCTCCTAACTAAAAAGTTCAGGAGATTCGCCAAAAAGAAAATGTTCAGAAAGAACAAACCTCTTTCTATAACTGATAAGCCAAGATCATCAACTCCTGTTGATAAGGCTACTGCTACTTGTTTTAACTACAAAAAGACTGGACATTTTGCTAACGAGTGCAGGTCTAAGAAAGTATCGAGAAACTCAGCGTTTCCCAAGAAATCCTTTATTCCCAGGAATAAAGATGACAAATATGCTAAGCTGAAAGAAAAATATGCGAAGCTGAAAAGCTTCAAGAAGAAAGGCAAAGGCCTGATGGTTTACGATTGGGCTGCTTCTGAAGAAGAAGAATCATCATCTGTCTCTGAAGATGATGAAGCCAATCTCTGTCTTATGGCAAAGATTGAAAATGAGGAAGAAAGTTCAGACATTCCCTCTACTTCAACCTCTGCAATTCAGGTATCACCTTCCTTCTTTACAAATATTGCAAGTATTGATGAAGCTGATAGTCTCCGTAAAATCGATCTCTTGACTAGAAGTTTATATGAAGCCATGAATGGCAAAACTATAGTTGAAAACCAAAACCTTGATCTCGCTGAACAGCTTAAAAACTGTCACCTTCAAATAGAAAAGCTTTCTAAAATTGAAGAAGATTTTAAAGATCAAGTGCATTTAAATCAGCTAGTCAAAATCGAACGAGTAGAAGCTATAGCTGCATTGAAAGCTGAAAAGGCTACTGTTGAAGGATGGTGTAATTCTTCAACAAAGATCACCGAGATAATTAAGTCTCAGATACCCCTGAGTGATAAACGTGGTCTCGGTTACAAATATGAAACTTAAGAACCAACCACTGATCGTTCCATGCTCTTATTTGGAACTTTCGTATCCTCAGTCGCTGATACTTCATCCTCTCAGTGTTCCTCGTCCAGACCACCTATCCCTGAGGAAATTTCTACCTCTTCAAAAGGTAAAGAAAAAATGGTTTATCCAAAACCTACCTCTGTCATTAAAGATAAAGGTAAAGGAATTGCTCTTAACCAAAATCCTCAGAAGGGTACTTTAGTACCAAAGCTGAATGCTTCTAAAGCTTTAGTGATTTATTCCTCTGGATCAAGGAATCAGATCTCTGGATCTACTCAGCGTGGGTCTATTCAGCGATCTACTCCTAGACTCAGAGTGGATGTCCTTGGTAAGAAATTTGAAGAACTAAACGTTCCTCCCATTTCAAAAGCCAAAAGCTTATTTGGTGCTGGTCCTTCTAATTCTAAATCAAAAGCTCAGCATTCAAATAATCCTAGAACTACTTTTAGTTATAGGAAATGTTATCACTGTGGACTTACTGATCATATTGCTAGTAAGTGTCCCTCAGCCACCAAAGCTGAAAAGATAGATAAGGTGAAGATTGCCCCCAAGGCAAAGAAGACCACTGAGGTTAAGAAATTAACCAAAGTGAAGACTGACAAAGCTGAATCTTCAAATGCTGCGAAGATTGCTGAACCTTCCATTCCAACTACTTCCACTGACAAACGTATACACATGGTTAAGTGGGTACCCAAGAAAAACTAATCTTCCTTTGTGATGCAGGTTAAGAAGGGTATCTGGTATCTCGATAGCGGATGCTCTAGACACATGACTGGAAAGAAAAGCCTGCTCGCTGAATACAAGGAAGAGAAGGGTCCCTCTGTGACTTTTGGAGGAAATGGAAAAGGACATACCCGAGGGTTTGGTGTACTCTCAAATGGTACAACCACCTTCATAAGAGTCGCATATGTTGAAGGGATGAAGCATAATCTTTTAAGCATCAGTCAGCTTTGCGACAAGGATAACAAAGTAATCTTTACTAAGGAATCTTGCTTTGTCACTGACAAAAAGGAGAAGATAGCTCTCAGCGGTTATCGTTTGGAAAATGTTTATGTAATAAACATGGACTCAACCACCACTGAGAACTCATGTTTCTTCTCAAAAGCCTCATCTGATGTCAACTGGCTATGGCATAAGAGGCTCTCTCATCTGAATTTCAAGACACTAAACACTCTTTCTTCAAAAGAGTTAGTTACTGGTCTACCTCAGCACTCATACGCCAAAGAGTCTTTATGTTCAGCGTGTGAGAAAGGGAAGCAGACCAAAGCAAGCTTTAAGTCAAAGCAAGTCTCCTCAGTGTCATCTCCTCTACAACTACTCCATATGGATTTGTTTGGCCCTGTTAACAAACAATCCATCGCTGGAAAGAAATATACACTGGTCATAGTTGATGAATTCTCTCGTTATACATGGGTTATGTTTCTCCGTTCCAAGAGTGACACCCCTGAAGAACTCATCACTTTTGTTCGGAAGATGGAAATCCTGAACAATTTGACCGTTCGCTCAATAAGGAGTGATCATGGGACTGAATTCAAAAACAGTTCTCTTGATTCCTTCTTTGAGAGTAAGGGTATTTCTCACAACTTTTCTTCAGTGAGAACACCGCAACAAAATGGAGTCGCTGAAAGAAGAAATAGAACAATTATTGAAGCTGCACGTTCAATGCTCAGCGATTCTCACCTGCCTACTCAGTTTTGGGCAGAAGCTGTCAACACCGCTTGTTTTACGTAAAACAGGTCGCTGATAGTCAAAAGATTCAATAAAACAGCCTATGAACTTTTTCATGGGAGAAAGCCTTCAATCAGCTTTCTACACATCTTTGGATGTCAGTGTTTCATACTGAACAACAGAGATGCCCTTGGAAAGTTTGATCCTAAGGCTGATGATGGAATCTTTCTTGGATACTCCTCAGTCTCCAAAGCCTTCAGAGTCTTCAATCGAAGAAGACAAACTGTTGAAGAAACAATTCACGTTACGTTTGACGAATCCCGTTCAGCGAACTCTAAACCGTTCGCTGATACCGAAGAACTGAATCAATGGATGTTTTCTCATCTTGGTGATTCAGAATATATTCCCACTCCTCATGCTCATACAGTTGAAGATGATGGTCCTACTATCATTCCAAATATGCAGAATAGTGAAGCTGAAACATCATGGGTCTCAAATGTTCCTATAAACACTATACCTGCTTCTGAACCCAATATCTCAGACATTCCATCTACTTCTCAGCAATCAGTGAATATAATGACAACTGCATCCATTCCTCTCTTGGCTGATACTCCAGACGTCGCTGAAGCCTCATCTTCAGCTCCTCCAGTTCTGGTTGAGTCAGCGTCTCACGTTCCGGCTCAGCGATGGACTGTAAATCACCCAATTGATCAAATTCTTGGTGATCCAAACGCTGGTATTCAGACTCGACGAAGTGCAGGTAATATTTGTTTATTTGTTAATTTTATTTCTCTAACTGAACCAAAGAAAGTAGATGATGCCCTCAAAGATCCAAACTGGGTCAGCGCCATGCAAGAAGAGCTGACTGAATTCGAAAGAAACAAAGTTTGGAAACTTGTTCGAAGACCAACTGACAAAACAGTGATAGGCACTAAATGGGTCTATCAAAACAAGTTGGACGAACATGGAACTGTTACCCGCAACAAGGCTCGTCTTGTTGCTCAGGGATACAGACAAGAGGAAGTTATAGATTATGACGAAACATTTGCTCCAGTAGCAAGACTATAATCTATTCGTCTATTCTTAGCATATGCTGTACACAAAGACTTCAAAGTATATCAGATGGATGTTAAGTCAGCGTTTCTAAATGGAAAGCTGAATGAAAAGTCTATGTGGAACAACCTCCAGGATTCTCAGATCCTAAGCGTCCAGGTTATGTTTATAAACTGGATAAGGCACTTTATGGCTTAAAGCAAGCTCCACGTGCATGGTATGACACTCTTTCTACTTATCTCCATATTGAACAATTTGAGCGAGGTAAAATCGACAAAACTCTATTTTTCAGGAAAGTAAAAGGTCATATCATTCTTGTTCAGATATATGTTGATGACATTATATTTGGCTCTACTAACCCTGATCTTTGTACTCGCTTCGCTGATAGAATGAAAGATGAGTATAAGATGAGCATGATGGGTGAACTAACATATTTCCTTGGTCTTCAGATAAAGCAAAATGAGAAAGGAACTTTCATTAATCAGGGAAAATATGTTAAAGATATGCTGAAGAAATTCGACTTAACTGAAAGTTCAGCTATGAAAACCCCTATGGCACCACCGCTGACACTTGATAAGGATACTAAGGGTATTCCTGTTAATGTCACGCTGTACCGTGGGATGATCGGCTCTCTTTTGTATCTTACAGCTAGCCGACCCGATATTATGTATGCAACATGTTTGTGTGCACGATATCAAGCTGAACCTAAGATATCTCATATGAAAGCTGTAAAGCGAATTTTTCGATACCTTAAGGGTACAGCGAATCTAGGTCTCTGGTATCCCAAAGACTCAGGATTCGATCTAATCGCCTATTCAGATAGTGATTTTGCAGGTTGCAGAATGGATAGGAAAAGCACCACAGGAGGATGTCAGCTCCTGGGTGGAAAGCTGGTAAGTTGGACAAGTAAAAAGCAAAACTCAATGTCCACCTCCACAGCTGAAGCTGAGTATGTAGCCGCTGGAAGCTGTTGTTCTCAGGTCTTGTGGATGAGAAATCAACTACTGGACTATGACCTTCAGCTCTCAAATATTCCAATCTATTGCGACAGCACAAGTGCCATCGCTATAGCAAATAATCCAGTGCTACACTCAAAGACAAAACATATCGAAATCAGGTATCACTTTATCAGAGATCATGTGATGAATGGTGATATAGAACTTCACTTTATCCCAACTGATTATCAGTTAGCTGATCTGTTCACCAAACCTCTTGATGAGACAAGGTTCAACTTTCTCATCAGCGAGCTTGGAATGCTGAACATTGAAGAGTAAAATCTTCAGCGATAGGATAAAATCAACTTGTATAACCCATTCTATCATCTTCTCTCTGAATAAACGTGATTCACTGATATCAAGGTATGTTTCTCTCTCTGAAAAATCGCATGTAAATGCAAGATTTCAAAATAAATTACATCGCTGAATATCTCTTCCTTATCAGCGATACTTTGAAATTTCTAAAACCAACACTGATATTTCTATTCAGTGCTTCATGTTTTCAAAAGTGTCCCTGAGTTTTTCAAAACCTCAGAGACATCCAAGAATATGAAAGGACAGTTGTGACGTCATTGCAACGGATAAGCCCCGGCACGTCCTTCTTTCTGACACACGTTTGCACGTTTCGTTTACTCGCCAATCAAATGCAAACACGTGTCCGTGTCATGATGAAAATCTTTTCCCGCTCAAGATTTTCTCTCTCTCTAATCTCTATATAAACTCATTCTGGGTTTATATTTTTCTTTTACGCGAACTTCTTCTCCAAGCTAAGAAAAAGAATTTACTGTTGCATTTGTGCTCTCAAGTTTTTCAAGAACTTAAGAACTTCATCTTCTTCAACGAACCAGGTTAATAATTCTTTTATTTTACCTGTTTCTTCAAACTTGTTAATGAGCTTCTCGTTGTTTTCACAAGATTAAACAAAAGAACCTTTTAAAATGAAATCATTTCTTTCATGGTTTTATGAACACAACCTTTCATGGTTGTTCTTCAAGTTTAAAACGCAAAATCTTAAACTTGTTCTTCATACGTTTTTTCAGAATCCCAATCTTCAAAGGAAACTAGAAAACAAGATTTTTTTGGGTTTGCATTTCGTTTTTTTTAAAACAAGAAAAACCCTAATCTTCATTAAGACATTTTTGTCTGAATGAAATGGACAAAATTCGAACCATCTTATTGGAAAATCTTTCCACATTAAGATTATTCTTATTTGTTAATCTTTTGTTGAACTGATAATACAGAAAATGGCATCTTCTGACATTCCCAAGAACACCATCGCTGAGAACACTGCTGCTGATGATACTGCTGAGGAAGTGGAAATCCTCAAGGCTCCTCAGGTCAAGTTCTCTCTTGATAAACTGGATTGGACCAAGGTAAATAACCTCTATGCGCTTCTCGAGTTTCCTCCTCGAAAGCAAGTGACACATCTAGATGATGCTGTGAAATTCCTGAAGAACTGTTCCATCTCCACAGCCCTGACCATAACACCTCCTGCACATCAGCTACTGCTATCCCAATTCTGGTACTCTGCCAGACACTCTCAGCTACCTTCAGCCAAAGATCCCTAAAAAACAATTGACTGCATCCTCTGCGACACTGACTATGGCACAATGAAGATTACACCTGCCATCATTCGCAAAGCCCTCAGCCTTCCCATCGCAACCAAAGAAAAACCCTTCGTTCCCCTCCCTGACCACAAGAAAAACTCAGACAGGGAAGCCATCATTGCATTCTTCGATGCAATGGGATATGTATGAGAAGCCCGAGAAGAAGCTGACCCTTATCAAGAAATCGAAAATGCCCAGCGAGATGAATTTCATCTTCGCTCATTTAATCAGCTGCATGACTGCCAAATCCGGCTCCTCTAACCAAGCCGCTCAGCCTCAGCAAGCAATGGGATATGCATTGCTGAAAGGTCTACATATAGACTGGGCATCGATTATCTATGATGACCTGGTACTCAGAGTGGACTTCGTCGCTGACAGATCTCCATGGGTTCCCTATCCTCGATTCATCAGCGCTGTATTCCAAAAAGGCCTGAAGGACAGCTACCCAACAGAGGGTGACCTGAAACTCTCTCAGGTCGGCCCTAAGGTACTCGACTTCAAACCAGTGGAAAACGAGGTACGTCTTTCTACTCTTTTAACTCTTCTAAACCCTACTTCTTCTACTTCTGCAGCTCCTTCAGCGGACAAACCCACCGCTGATACCCCAGCTACAACCTCCATTCCTACTCTTAAAAGGAAACACTCTGACACCCAACTTGGTTCCAAAAGAACTAAGAAAACCAAGGAGCAACCCCAGCAATCTATTGCTAAAGACTCCTCAGCTCCTCTTGATGGGCTGAAGGAAAGTTCAGTGGTACGCTCTGCCACAGCTGAACAAGCCACCCATTCTATCCCAACTTCAGCGTCTCTAAACGCTGAGGTTACAAACTTGGAAACTACCCAACCTCCTTCAGTCTCTCAAAAGACTGATGAAGCGATTTTCAACGAATCCAACGCTGAACTCAGTACCCAACCTCCATTCTTATCCTTCGCTTCTCCCTCTACTCATTTGGACTCTACTCCAGTTATCACTGAAGCACCTGTCATTCCTCCAGAAGCTAAAGAAAATACTCTTCAAGGAGTGATGGGCATAGGACCTGCAGAGATGACCATACGTCCACGCACTTTAGCTGACGACATGGAACTTTTCTCAGGAACCCGAGATTTTGATGAATTCACCAATCCTCCTGCAGGTATACACCAACCCCTATACACTGTTACTAAACCCCAAACTTCTGAGCTTTCCTCTGTTCACAAGTTCTTATATGTTACAGGTCCTAATTTGAGAGACATCAACGCCTCTCTGAAGACAATAGAGACGACGCTGACAGGTCTCACTACTACTCTTTCCGACAACTCTTCAGCTGTAACAAACGCTGGAGAGAATCTTACAAAGCTGACAACTGTGGTCGAAAAGAATGCCTCCAAAGCTGACTTGGAGAAGGTTGATAAATCACTCACCGACTTCGCCAAAATTCTCTCTGATATCTACACAGACTACCTCGACATCAAGAAATCAGTTGACACCATGTCCAGCGAGGTCACAACGCTGAAGACATCGGTTGGCACACTCGAAGGTGATATGTCTGTTGTAAAGGCTGATGTCAGTTCAGTAAAAACTGACATGAGTTATGTGAAGACCGATGTCAATACGATGAAGAATGACATCACTTCCATTCAGACTTTGTTACAGCAGATCCTGACAAACACGACCGCCCCTGCACCTGCCCCTGCACCTCCATCTTTTACTACGGCGGATCGTGCTGAACTCGTGAAGATCAATCCTGGTATTTCTGGAATAGAAACCAGATTATCAGCGATTGAAATCTGTGTGGGGATCCCTGGCCAAGAAGACAGGGAAACAACACAAGCTGCTGAATCATCACATTCCTCCCCCACTCATCATGAAAAAGAGGGGGAGAAGAGCGCTGAAGACCTTTCCAAGAGCGCTGAAGACCTTTCCCATGATGAATCTATCAGGGGAGAGAAGACTGAAGACCTCACCTTTACTGAAGAAGGTGAGAAGACAATTGAAGCAGCAGCCGCTGGAACTCAGGGAGGTGAACACCCTGAGGGAACCGAGAAGCTTACCGCTGTATCTGAGGGGGAGCAACTCGAAGAAGAAGCTGAAGAAACTTAGTCTGAAGCTGAAGATGAAGAAGCCATCGACTTGTCTGATGATGAACCATCCTCTTCTCCAAAGAATGATGATGATGAAGATGATGATGATGACTCTTTTATCGTCAAGCCTGCTCAGAGAACTATAGCTCTTAAAGGGATTCGGATAAATGAACCTACAGGGGAGCGGACAAAGACAAAGCCATCAACATCTGAAGCTGACAAGGGCAAAGGAAAAAGTGTCGCTGAAGATGAAAATCTGATGATCTTGCTTAAAAAGCCGGTTTGTCAGGTACATTAACCTCTTCCTTACTCCACATCCCTCCTCTATACACTATCAGTTCTACACTCTACAAACCTCCATACACTTTATCCCATTCTTTCTATCTCTGTTCTACCCAAGTTCTTACTTGTAAGATCGCTGTGTTTCAGCTAGTCCTCTCCCCTGTTTGAGGATTCGCTGAAGTTCCTACAGCAGCGACTTCATCAATAATCCCAGCTCCCAACGCTGAAGAAATAATCCCAGTCTTGGATTTGATCTTTGAGACTGATGAACCTGAAGAACAGATGCTCTCTCACAAAAACAGACCTTCCTTGGCTCCTCAAAAGCTAAGTGAAGAGGATCAAGAAAAGAGAGATGAAATGATCAGGAGACTCGAAGATCAGCGAATCATTCTGAAGCGTGATCAACTTCCTTCGGTTCCTCCAAAGTTCAGAGTTTCCCAAAAGGAATACAAGAAACACCTCAGAGTTGAACGCCTAATCGCTGAAAGAAGGGAAGCTGAAGAAAAAGACAGAGAATACGCCATCCAGCTTACTCAACGATCAGTAAAAGACCCCAAGCTGAAAAGAGCTCCCATTGATGTTCAACGTCAGCTATGGGATGATGCTCAAAAGATCGTTAGAGAAAAGACTAAGGTCTCTGATACGACTTTGGAATGGTCTAAAGAAATGCTGAACTGTCGATCTAGACCATCCAAAATCATCAAAGTAAACATCAGAGGAAGACTGTACGCAGACGTTCCTGTTGTTGAAGTGGATGTCTACAGAGAAGACAAGACCAAGCAAACCTTCTATGCTGCTACCTTAGAAAAGTTTGGTCTCTCTGAATGGTTAGAAACGAAATTAGCCATTCCGGGATCGCGCTCAAAGTTCAAAAGCCATGTCGAGAAGATCTTAAACAAACAGATCGACCTGGTTTCCTCTGCTGTGGATATTCCTCCTTCCACTCTTCTTCCTCCTCAACAAAGAAAGTCTCTGCAAAGGAAAAGAAAGTCTCAGATTCAAGTCCTCCTATACGGAATGAAACAGGTATTGGTTTCTCTCGTGCTGAAGTTCTTGGCCCTGATGCTGATCTCTCAGTGCTTGACACCTCCCTACCACCTGGAGAAACCTTCATTCCTGGCACAGTTGTAAGTGATCCTTATGGTATATTCTTTCTAGACTACGATGGAAACTATCACTTTCAACGTATCTCTGAGCTCCACATCGCTCCCATCGAACAACTCAGAGATCGCATATACTGGTGTGAAGTCAGACGCGACATTAAAGCTAGACACCTGAAGCCCTTGATTTTTTAAGAAGCTCTGAAGAAAAAGAATCAAGGAGTAGATGTCCCTGACTGGATGATTCCCACATCAAAGACCCTCGATGAACTTCTCATCAAGGAAGAACCTTTTGACGGATAGGATCGCCTTGTAATTCTTTCTATCCTTATCTGTCTACATCTTTTTGTACTTGTAATTTTATTCGCTGTACTTGTAATTTTTCCACTTCCCTCTGTAATCTTTACAAAGTTTAAAGAAAACTTCCAGCGAACGTACTTTACTCCATCAGTACAGAAAAGATCCCAGAAAACAGTAAAAGGGACAAATATTTTATGAGTTCTTTTTATCCTTATGTTTTCATTAAATAGCAATTTTCTCTGTTGCTATGTCATAATCAAATAGGGGGAGATTGTTGATCCAAACCCTCAGTGATTTGATAATGACCCTCTCTTATATACTTAGTGAAAATTGTAAGTAAACAATATGTATCAGAGTTTCACTATCGCTGATAAGTACTAAGATCTTACAGTACCGCTGATAGGAACTCTCACTCTTTAGATTAAACATTCAGCGAAACTGTTCACCATAATACTCTGAGTCTGTTCAGTACTTATGGTGATCGCTGATAAGTTAGTTGTTTACTTATGATCCCTGAAGACAAGTTTCACGTTAACATAGGTTCTACGCTGAAGTCGAAGATCAAGCTCAAGAACCAGCGACAAGTCTCCTAATGAACTGATGCGGATCAACGAAGACTCAGATTTGTCCACTCAACGTGAAATATCAAGTACAAGACTTTAGCTATCGCTGAACTCTATCATTCGCTGATAAAGAATGATAGATCGCTGAATCAACGAAAAGATGATCATGAAGTCCTCCGTACAAAGTACTTTTGTCTAAACCACCCTTGCACGTCTCCGTACAATATGTCAGAAAAAGAACCTCCTTATTGTCTGAATTCGTACAAGCACTCTGATACTATACTGTTCAAACATTCGGCTACTAAGGTTGTCAACAAAGGTCAATGACATGCAACCAATCAGCTGCTGCCACGTGTAAAGTGTAAACTGCAATGCATTAAATGCATGCAGTATATAAGAAGATGAACTCACTTCATTTTGAAGTAACTTGCTAACTCTGGACAAGTTCATCCTTCTTATCTTGAGATAGGTTATTATTAGTAATTTCCTTCTCTTTCTTAGTGCAAGAAACTTAGTGTTCCAACTTGTTTAGATTTAGGTTTATCCTTAATCTTGTTTCCGCAACAAGCTGTAAATTGTGAATGATTTATCAATAAACAATTTAGAAAAGTAAAATTTGTGTGTTTGTATTCAACCCCCCCCCTTCTACAAACTTGTATAGCCCTTCGGGACCAACAGGAGTATTACGACCCCATGTTTTTCCAATCCGTAGGAATCATTCATGAGACTACGGCGCCTTATACACCACAGTAAAATGGTGTGGCGGAACGGAAAAATAGAGTTCTCAAAGAAATGGTGAACTATATGTTATTGTAACACCCCAAAATCCAAGCCAATTTAAACCTCAATTTACAACAAGTTATGACAATAAAATTTCAACTTATATAGATAGCAAAGGAATTAACCATCAAGAGTGTAATTACAATACAGGATACTTCGAATAACCTATCAATCTAATCATGTCACTATAATCAGATTAATTGAGTTATCTAAGCTATCCTCCAAAAATCTCCTCTTTGTTAATTGCCACTTCTGCTATTCCAAAAACACTCGTCCCACAACCCTTTATTTGCCTGAGCCTGTACCTGGTAAGAAAACATCATATAAAACTATTAGGCCAACGCCTAGTGAGAACATTCGTTTCAATTGCAAAAATCAATGTAAACAAGTTACAACAAACCTGGTTACTACTTTTCTTACCGTACGTATAATTCTATTTCATTATACAATTTTATCCAATCCCATGATTATGACTGACAACAATTCCATCAGCATATCATACCCCAGAGCCACACTACGAATCTTCAAAGATTCTAGATCAATGCTCTCCACTAATAAATCGCGATTAGACACGCCCATTTATCAGTAAGGAAGCAGAGATTACAAGCACTTATGTCAACCTCACTCTCTTCCTTAGAAATCAGGAATAACGATTAAACGAGAAATACCACACGCCTATTCCATGATTTCCCACACACACTAGAATAACGATTAAACGAGAAATACCACACGTCTATTCCAAGTGATTACCAAACTTTAGTGCCTATGGATCCATTACACTATCTACTCGTGCAAGTAAATGCTTAATACAGATTTCTCATATCATTCAGTATGAGCAAATCACCTTTACCTATACCAAACACCTGCCTAGTATCAAACCGGCACGGTCATCAAGCCTAACATACTACCCTTCGAATGTACGTATGTTCATGCTAAACTAATTATGTCTCAATCACTAAATCACTACGATTCACAATTAACAGAACTGAAAATTGCCCAGTCTGCACAAAGTGTCCGGACAACAAGATGTTTCCGGATAACCTAACTTATCCGGACAACCCTTCCTTTCCGGTAAATTCCTACTTTTCCGGTTAATATACAAATCCGGACAACATCCGGACTCTATAGTCATCCGGATACCATCCGGTACTTACTTCATCCGGATACCATCCGATACTTACTTCATCCGGATTCTTGTAATAACATAAAACCTACCCGGATACTTCCTGAGTCCGGAAACATTCATCATTTGGGGTTTTCCGGATACGATGATTCATCCGGAAAAGTCGGGTCTGCAGTCTAAAATTCAATCTAACTTCTTGTCTGTTCGATTCAGCTCATTCCCAGTACAACCATACAGTTCATAATCACTTTATACAACTATTTCACGGTTCAATTTAACATAAGAACACTGATTTAAGCAAAGTACAAATGAACTCACCTTATTTTGCAAAACCCATTTTTCTGCACGATTTTGATTCCAATCTGTTGTTACTGATTCTGAAAATCATTCCAATACACAGATTCGTTTACAATCATATAACTACAACAGATTTTTATCATAAACCATGGCAAATTCTTACCAACTTTGAAGACAAATTCTTGCTTTCTTTCTCTTTTCTCTTTCTCTCTATCTCTCTCTCTTGACCGACCCCAAAGAACCAAAAATAGGATAATATCTGATTTTCAGATATTATATCCAAACATGCTTTACACTATTTACCAAACACACCTCCAAGTTCCAATAATTCCAAAAGTAACACCAAACTTCAAACCCTTGTATTTTGACCCTATTGAATTATAAAATACAACATAACTCAAGGTTTAAAACCAAAATACAATTAGATCCCAATTCTCATTAAATCACTAATATTGAAAATTCAGGATGTTACAGTTATCCTACTCGGGATTGAGTGATGGATTTTGGGGTGAAGCCATGCTAATGGCTTGTTATTTGCTGAATCGAGTTCCCAATAAACGAAACAAGATTACCCCATATGAACTTTGGTTCAAGAAAAGGCCGAACTTGAGTTATATTCGAGTTTGGGGTTGTCGAGCGGTTGTTCGATTACCCGAACCCAAAAGGAAGACTTTGGGTGAGAAAGGCATTGACTGCATCTTTGTTGGATATGTCGAGCATTCCAAAGCATATAGGTTCTATGTTATTGAACCTAATGATTCTATAGCGATTCACACCGTTATAGAATCGAGAGATGCGATATTTGATGAGACTAGATTCTCTTCAATACCGAGGCCTAAGGACATAGTTCCAAATACTAGTGAAACTAGTGAGGTTGAAGAACAAGCAATTGTTCCAACCGAATCTCTGATGCTTCGAAGGAGCAAAAGAGGAAGGATTGAAAAATCCTTTGGTCCCGATTTCCAAGTATACTTGGTAGAGGGATCAAGAGATGACATTGGATCCCAGTTCCTTTACTGTTATAGTGTTGAGGAGGATCCAAAATCATTTGATGAGGCTATGAAGTCTCAAGATATTACTTTCTGGAAAGAAGCAATACATGATGAAATGGACTCCATCATGGGAAATAATACTTGGGTATTATCGGACTTGCCACCGGGTTGCAAACCTTTGGGTTGCAAGTGGATCTTCAAAAGGAAGATGAAAGCGGATGGATCAATCGACAAGTTCAAAGCTCGATTAGTGATCCAAGGCTTTAGGCAACGGGAAGGCATCGATTATTTTGATACTTATGCCCCGGTTGCAAGAATCTATACTATTAGATTGTTGATAGCCTTAGCAGCTATTCACAATTTGGTGATTCACCAAATGGATGTCAAAACGGCATTCTTGAATGGTGACTTGGAGGAGGAAGTTTACATGAAACAACCGGAAGGTTTTGTTATGCCCGGAATGGAGCATAAGGTGTGTAAACTTGTAAAATCATTGTATGGGCTGAAACAAGCACCCAAACAATGGCATCAGAAATTTGATGAGGTTATCTTGTCCAACGGTTTTATGATAAACCAAGCGGACAAGTGTGTATATAGCAAATTTGATTCATCTGGTAACGGTGTAATCATTTGCTTATATGTTGACGACATGTTGATTTTTGGCACCGACCAAGATCAAGTTGGGAAAACCAAAGAGTTTTTGTCGTTGAGTTTCTCCATGAAAGATATGGGAGAGGCGGAAGTGATCCTTGGTATAAGGATCAAGCGTGAGAACAAAGGGATTGCAATTACACAATCTCACTACATTGAGAAAGTGTTAAAGAAATTTAATTGCTTTGATTGTTCTCCGGTGAGTACCCCATGGGATCCGAGTGTGAAGCTTATGCCCAATTCGGGTGAAGCGGTGTCACAACTCGAGTACTCAAAGGCTATATGATGCTTGATGTATGCCATGACAAGCACTAGGCCGGATATCGCATTTGCCATAGGAAAATTGAGTAGACATACTAGTAATCCTAGTATTCATCATTGGCAAGCGATAAGACGAGTATTCAAATACTTAAAGAAAACCATTGATTATGGTTTGTCATATGTCGGGTTTCCTTCGGTTTTGGAGGGATATTCGGGTGCAAGTTGGATTACCAATTTGGAAGATCACTCTTCTACGAGTGGTTGGGTGCACTTGCTTGGGGGAGGTGCCATTTCTTGGGCTTCCAAGAAGCAAACTTGCATCACGAGTTCGACTATGGAGTCGGAATTTGTGGCGTTAGTCGCTGCCGGTAAAGAGGTGGAATGGCTAAGGAATTTGGTCCATGAAATTCCATTATGGCCGAAACCAATATCACCCATTTCTATCCGTTGTGATAGTGAGACCACTTTGGCTAAAGCTTTTAGCCAAGTGTATAATGGCAAGTCTAGACACTTAGGTGTTAGACATAGCATTATTCGTGAGCTAATCACGAATGGGGTGATTTCGGTTGAGTTTGTTCGGTCGCAACAAAATCTAGCGGACCACTTGACGAAGGGGTTAGCTAGGGACTTGGTTCACAATTCGGTGATAGGGATGGGATTAAAGTCTATCTAAATCTCTAACGGTGAGATACCCAATTCCCTTCTAATACAACGTTAGAAGTTGAATTCAATGGGGAAGCTCACTCTAAGAGATTGGAGCACAAGACGGTCATCCCAAGGTGTGTGCTCGGTACTGCAAGTGAAGGAGGTAATTGTTCTTTTGTAAAAAATGCATGTGCAGGTGCATGAGGAAAAGAACTACCTATATGAGTGGGAAGTGTGGACGCTTCAAGAAGCTTGGACTTGGCTTTGATGCACTCATGAATGGATAAGGAAACATGGCCTGTATAGTGTCAAGTTTATACTTTAGAAATTTTTAAATTCATGTGTATGTTATTTTCTGGTACTCAAATGGGTTGACGGGTTCAATCCTTAGGACACCCAAATTCTCAAGTATTTGAAATGTGTAATGTACTAAGATGGAAATTCAATCTTTTAGATATTTTCATTTATGCATGAGTTTGTTTACCTGTATTGTAATTTTATTTGTGAATCAAGGATTGCACTAAAATGGGGGAGGAATGTTGGTGATTTTAGTGAAATCATCGATCATTTTGTGTAATTGGATTCACAAAGGAAATAATGGGGTTGATAGCTAAGCTATAACACGAGTTAGGAGGTGTGGAGTGCA
The DNA here is from genome assembly GCA_033807775.1 of Saussurea involucrata. Taxonomy (NCBI): domain Eukaryota; kingdom Viridiplantae; phylum Streptophyta; class Magnoliopsida; order Asterales; family Asteraceae; genus Saussurea; species Saussurea involucrata. The sequence continues at coordinate 184,112,498 of CM066319.1, read as the reverse complement.
CACTCGTGTAAGCTAACTAGAACCCGAGATTGTTGGACGGTTAAAATTGGGAAGTTACAATGTGTTTTCATGAGCTGGGCGTCGGGGCCAGTGCTGGCGCCAAGACTGGCGCCAAGCACTGGAATGTTGCCCGCGCCGATTGTGGCGCCAGTTGGCTGGCTGCAAGACTGGCGCCAAGCTCTGGAATGTTTACCCGCGCCAGTTGTGGCGCCAGTTGACTGGTGTTAGCTTCAATCTTCCTAATCGTAGAAGTATTTAGAAGTAGTGAAAAATAGGCCAAGTGAAGAAAGCCTCTTACAGAGGCTCTGCCGAACTTACCGAGAGATCAAGGTCAAGAAGGTACAGAAGCTACAGAGACGTCCTACAGAAGCTCTGTCATACGCGCAAAGAAGACCAAAGACTCGGAATCCGGTAAAGACTGATCTACAAAGGACCATACCGCATAACCTCTGTAACACTTTACAGAGCCTCTGCGGTCCTCTCTAAAGACTTGGAAGATATTTATAATATCTTGCTACTGTCCCTGGACCTGTTCATCAACTTGCATGGCAACGTACCCTGTCCAACTTCAACGTGTCAAAATCTGAGTGGACTCAATAGGGCTTAGTACATAATAGACGTCTGCGGCATTAAATGCAATAAAGCACGTTCAACTATTCATGCCGTCCGATCAACAGTAGCTCATGTTTTATGGTCCCCTTGTAGTAGTATATAAGGAAGACTCATGTTGAGTTCTTCCTAATCGAGAATCAAGAGATAAAAACATCACAAGAACACATAGCTTATACACTTTGAGAGTCATATCTGTTTTAAAGCTTTGCTTACTCACTGTTCTTAAATCTGTTCTTGATATATATATATATATATATATATATATATATATATATATATATATATATATATATTCAGTAAACTTTGAGATATTATTTCCTGTTCACTGTTTATTTATATTGTGTTCTAAATCTATCAAACATATCTGTTAGTTCTTCAAATACGCTTCCGCATCAAACATAAACTTGAACTAATAGATCTGATAATCTTGATTAAACAAAACGGGAACCAACAATTGGTATCAGAGCATAGCTTGATTTTCAATATCAAGTGATCCTCGTTTAACAACATTATTGATAGATTTCATTCTGTTTTTAACCTACTCTTCATCATAATTAAAAAGGTTTCTGTTTTCCTATCACTCTTCGATTCATTCTGATAGAAACCATTTTTCCAGGTTAGAACACCAGTAAAGTAATTCTGGATATTAGTTATTACCCAGAAATCCTTCCAGATCTTCATACTCATAAATCTTTCATCATATTATCCTTTCTGAACCCCTGAAAAGCTCTTACAATGACAAATACCAATAATTTTTTCACTGCTGGCTCATTAACCAAACCTCCTACTCTCCTTCGAGATGAGTATCCTCAATGGAAGATAAGAATGGTTCATTTCTTTGAGGGTACTGAAAAAACTCTCAAACAATATCTTTACAATCCTCCTCCGATCCCTATGATAACTATGCCACGTGTACCAGCTACTGCTGAATCTCCTGAAATCCCTGAACATCAAAAACCTAAGCCAAAAGGAGAATGGTCAAATGAAGATAAGGCAGAAGATGAAGTTGCACAGAAAGCAAAAAGAATATTGATCATGGCTATCCCCAACGAACTTTTTCAATCCTTAGATGCATGCGAAACAGCGCACGATCTTTGGAAAGAATTAGAAAGACAGTTGGAAGGGGGTGCTAAAACACAGAAGAACCGAAGGGCACAATACATAAATGAATATCATGCCTTCAGAGCCTCTACAACAGAATCTCTGCAAACAACATACGACCAGTTCAACTCCCTCATAAACAAATGCAGAAAGTCTGGCATTCACAGAACCTCGGAAGAAAATAACGTCATGTTTCTAAAGAGCCTGAATGATGAGTGGCTTCAATTGTCTATGTCTTTACAAACAAACCAAGATCTAGACTCATGGACACTCTCTGATCTCTATGGAACACTAGCTGCACAAGAGCCTCAAATAGCACAGGCTAAAACACTAACCATTGTTCCATACGCATTGGTTAGTAAATCAATAGAGGCTACAGAAAGACCGAGAAATGAGAGAGCAACAGAGGATAAGAAGAAGGAGAAGAAGAAGATAGTGATGGTTGATAGCGAAGAAGACGAGCTGATAGAGGAAGAGATAACTCTTGCGTCATTAGCTAAATCATTGGCTCTATTGACAAGAGAGTTCATAGGTAACCAAAGGAATTCTGGAAATGACAGATATAGCAGAGACAACCAGAGCGGTAGAAGAGATGATGGAAGAAGAGAAGAATCGAGTGACCGACAAAGGTCAGACTACAGAAATGATGACCAACAGAGGTCGAGCGACAGAAACTACAGAGGAAATGACCGACAGAGGTCAAATGACAAGGTAGGCCACACACAAGAATGCTACAAACGTGGTAAGCCTGGTCATTACGCAAACGAATGTCGAACAGAGAAAGGCGGAGATCAACAGAAGTCCGACGATCGAACTGGAAACACCTCTCAAGGTTGTTTCAACGGCGGCAAGTCAGGCCATTTCGCAAAAGAATGCAGAAGTAGACAAAATCGCCCACAGAAGGACTCAGCTTTTTACAAAAAGAAGGCTGAATATTATGCGCAAAAATCCCTAATGGCGAACAAAGGGCATTCTGAAGCAAACAAGGAGGACTTCGAGTCAGACTCTACCTCTGATGATGAATTCACCACCAATGCCCTGTTCTGTGGCATGGCAGAAGTCGACTCCGGCACTGACACTGAGGTATCCATTTCAAACTCTACCTCTTGTACTAAATCTGTAGATAATGATTCAATTAAACTTAACATTGAACTGATTGAACTAAAAGAGATAAATGAAAGCATTCAGAAAAGACTCACCTTTAATGAGAGAGAAGTAAGGCTTCTCACTCAAGAAAAAGCCAAAATTTTTGAAGAAAAGGAAAGAGTAGAAAAATATTGGAGCAAAAATATAGATCCTTTAAAAAGGCAAATTTCTGAATTAACCTCTGCTTTAAAAATCAAAACAAAAGAGCTTTCAGTTTCTAAGAGTGAAACAACTGACATAAGAGCTCTCAAAGAATACTTTCAAAGAGAGAGAGAGGTACTTTGGCAAGATCTTCTAAGAAGAGAAGTTTTACTTAAAAACTATAAAGATGCACACAAGGTGTATGAAAAGGTAAACTCCCAAATAGCAAGACGAGGTATAGGGTACAGTGATATTACCTTAGGTGTTGAAAATAAAAGACTAAAACCTCTGTCCTCTCTATTTGTTTTGGGAAAAACAAATAAACCAAATTTTCCAAACTTACTCTCTGTAAGTAAAAGGGTTAAAATCTCTGCAGAACCTAACATACGAAGATGATCAATGTGTGGTTTGAAAACACAGATTCATCATCTTCAACCTCTGTCAATAGAGGAATCAAACCAAAGAAATATCTGAAAACACAAGATCAGATTGGTATCTTTAAGTTTGGTAAACCAGAGACTCAAACACAGGTCGCTTTTATCTGTATGATAAATGTCGAAAAGAAATTATCTGCAAAAGCTCCTGAGTTTAGACCCATCTTTTCAGAAGAAAAACTTAAAGAATCAATTGAAAAAGAAATTTTGGAAGTTTTGAAATCAAATGTTTTAGAAAATCTCTGTACATCTTCTGTAGGTCAAATTCTCGCTGAAGAGATCTCATCAGAAACCTCTGCCATCTATGAAAGTTATTCTACAGAGGAAGAAAGCTCGTACGATACATGCTCAGAAAATCCAGCCTCTGTCGAAAGAGATGACTCAACCTCTGTATATGAGGACGATTCATCCTCTGACGACTCAGAGACTGATTCTAAATCAGGGATAGTTCACTGTGACACAGAGGATGTTAAATTTTCCTCTGAGGTTCTTAACAGAACAATTTCTCCAAAAGAGAAAATCACATAGATACCTATCTGTCCAGATTTTCTCAAAATGTGTATACAAGTCAAAACCTCTACAGAGCTTGATAATCTGAAAAAGGCCTCTGAAAATCCTAAAAGCTCAAAATTTTCAAAACCTTTAAAGCAAATTAAAGAGAATCCCACTTGGCAACAAAAGGGAAAAAGGCCTGAAGCTAACAAATATTTTTCCTCTGTGACAGTGAAGAAAGATGTTCACCACAGAAGAGACTCACAGAAGGCAGGACCTAAACAAGACTTTTGCAAACAACATTCTAGTATTCATAGATCTTCTTGTAATAGGAAATCTAATGTTAAGAAAGAATGTAATGCCTTTGTGGTTCAGTTCAATAAATTCAATGAAAAGTTCAAACAAATCACGTCTCATATTAAATACTGTCATTGTTTTGATCTTATGTTCAAATTGAATAATCACTTCTCAAGTCCAGATTGCTTACTCTCCACTAAAATTCAAACTCCAAAGTCAGAACCTAGAGAGAAACAATCTGATTTTTCTTCAAAAGATAAAATGTATTTCAAGAATGCTAAGGCAAACTTGAAAAATTCTAACAATATTGGACCCATGTGGATATGGGTACCTAAGTCTCTGTGATTGTCTTACAGAAGCGGTTTGTGCCAATTTGGTATCTTGACTCCGGATGCTCAAGGCACATGACTGGCGACAAAAGTTTACTATCCACGTACAAAGAAACACACGATGGTGGATCTGTAACTTTTGGAGACGACAAGAAGGGACACATCAAAGGCTATGGAGTCATACAGAAGGAAAACGTCTCTGTATACAAAGTTGCATATGTGAATGGCCTTAAACACAACCTACTCAGTGTAAGTCAACTCTGTGATACAGGATTCGATGTGTTATTCAAAAGAACTTTCTGCTCTCTGCAAAGTGAAGACACATGAATGGAACTTCTGCGAGCCAAAAGAAGAGGTGATCTGTATCTGATGAATTTTTGTTCAAAAACCAAGGACAAAGTTTGCCTTGTAGCTTGCGAAAGTAAAGAAGCCTGGTTATGGCATAACAGGTTCTGTCACTTAAACTTTCACTCCTTGGATAAACTGGTAAAACTTGATCTAGTTAAAGGTTTGCCAAATGTTAAATTTAATAAGGATCACTTGTGTTCTGCCTGTGAAATGGGAAAACTCAGAAGAGCTTCTCACAGAGGCAAAACAGATGTGTCTTGCACTAGGCCTCTGTACATGCTTCATGTCGACCTCTGCGGTCCCATTGCCATACAGAGCCTAGGTGGCAAAAAATACATACTTGTCGTAATTGATGAGTATTCTCGTTTCACATGGGTTGAATTTGTTCGAAAGAAATCAGATGTTCCAATCATCTTGATTAATCTAATGAAAAGAATCCAAGTTCTTTATGAATGCAGAATACAGAAGTTAAGAAGTGACAATGGCACAGAATTTAAAAACTCTGTCATTGAAGCCTATCTTTCTACAGAAAGAATTTCACAGAACTTCTCTGCCGCACGCACTCCACAGCAGAACGGCGTAGTCGAAAGAAAGAATCGAACGCTCGTGGAGGCCGCAAGAGCTATGCTCAGCATGCGGATTACCGATGAACCTTTGGGCAGAAGCGATTTCTACCGCTTGTTATACACAGAACCGTTCAACCATTGTGAAAAGACACCTCAAGATTCCTTACGAATTGATCAACAAAAGGCGGCCAAACATCAAATTTTTCCATGTGTTCGGATGTAAATGCTTTGTTTTAAACGACAGAGATTCTAGAGGAAAGTTTGAGGTAAAAGCTGACGAAGGCAAATTCATTGGATACTCTGCCACTTCCAAAGCCTATAGAGCATTCCTTACAAGGTCTGGCAAAATCGTAGAAAGCATCAATGTTTCTTTTGATGATTCATTCCAGAAGACTTCTGAGCAAATCAGTTCAGAACTCGGACTTAAAAGGGAAACCTCTGGCATCTCGCAAACGAAAGAAGACTTAAATCTTCTATTTTTAGAGATGTTCCACGACGACATTAATCCCTCTGTTGGAACAAACAGAGCTTCTAAAGAACCATCTTCCATCGGTCAAAATCCTACAGGTATGACTCTAACTGGTCCAAATAATGCTTCATCTTCTTCTATAAATACTACAGATGCAAATGCCGAGGTAGAGACCGCAGAAGATGAAACAACGAGGAAAACGACCACAGAAGCTGCTGAAAATCAAACTTCACAATCCACAGAGGAACCAATTACAGAGGATATAGAGGACCAAGTCTATACGTCCTCAGAGGAACAAACTCCACCACCTCTCATACCAATCATTCCACAAGCTGTAGGATCAACTACAAAGGCACGCACTACTACAGAGGCTATACAAGAAGAAGAAGAACAACAACAAGAAGCCTCTGAAGAAAGATTCGATGACATTGGTGACCACCTTCCACGCACAACTAAGTGGACAAAAAGCCATCCTCCAAGCCAAATAATCGGCTAACCTTCTGACACAGTAAAAACCAGATCTGCCACTGCTAATTTTTGTTTCTTTACAAATTTTATCAGTATGATAGAACCAAAGAAGATTTCTGAAGCCCTAGATGACCCAAACTGGGTAGACGCCATGCAAGAAGAACTTCTGCAGTTTGAGCGTAACAAAGTATGGACTTTAGTACCTCTGCCACGAGGGAAACAGGCCATTGGGACTAAGTGGGTCTACAGAAATAAGAAGGATGAAGATGGAATGGTCATCAGAAACAAAGCACGATTAGTGGCCAAGGGATATAGACAAGAAGAAGGCATAGACTACGATGAGACTTTTGCCCCTGTCGTACGGCTCGAAGCAATAAGAATATTCTTAGCCTTCGCAGCCCACAGAGGATTTAAAGTTTATCAGATGGACGTAAAATCAGCTTTTCTCAACGGTGAAATCCAAGAAGAGGTTTACGTAAATCAGCCACCAGGGTTTGAAAGCTCAAAGTTCCCAAGGCATGTATACTACCTTGAAAAGGCTCTGTACGGACTGAAACAGGCTCCAAGAGCATGGTACGAACGACTTTCTACCTTTCTTCTAGTCAATGGCTACGACAGAGGTACAACAGATACAACCTTATTCTATAAACGTAAAAACAGTGAAATAATGCTAGTACAAATCTACGTGGACGACATAATTTTTGGGTCTACTAATACAGAAGAGTGCAAAAGTTTTGAAAAACTCATGCAGAGTGAGTTTGAAATGAGTATGATGGGAGAATTAACATTCTTCCTAGGACTCCAAATCAAACAATCATCAGAAGGAATTTTTATAAATCAGGACAAATATGTCTCTGACATTCTTTCCAAGTATAGCCTCTCTGATACCTCTGCAATGAAAACTCCAATGGCCACTGGAAATAAGTTATTCTTAGATCCAGATGGCATCTCTGTAGAATGCACTCTTTACAGAGGCATGATTGGATCTCTGTTATACTTAACTGCAAGCAGACCTGACATTATGCATGCCACATGTCTTTGTGCACGTTATCAAGCTAATTCTAAGAAATCACATTATGATGTTGTTAAGAGAATCTTTAGATACCTAAAGGGGACAAAAAATCTTGGTCTCTGGTATCCACAGAACTCTGGCTTTTGTCTTAAAGCCTATACACATTCAGACTATGGAGGATGCATGCTCGACAGAAAGAGTACCTCTGGGAGTTGTCAATTCCTAGGTGGTAAACTAGTCAGTTGGACCTCCAAGAAGCAGAATTGTGTCTCAACATCTACGGCAGAAGCTGAATACGTTGCTGCTGCTAGCTGTTGTTCTCAGGTTCTGTGGATGAAAACTCAGCTAAAAGACTACGGCCACATCCTACTAAAGATACCCATCTTCTGTGATTCCAAGAGTGCCATTGCCATCTCTGCCAATCCAGTGCAACATTCAAAAACCAAGCATATCGATATAAGGTACCACTTCTTGAAACATCATGTTGAATACGGTACAATCGAGATGCAGTTCGTGCCCACAGAATACCAACTCGCGGACTTATTCACCAAAGCTTTAGATGAGAAAATATTCAATTTCTTGGTGGGTAAGTTAGGAATGATTAATATGACGTGAACATCCTCTGTAAATATAACTTTATCTTCTGTAAATATGTATATATTTCTATTTGCTTTACTTATTGCTTTTATTGATTTATTTCTGTATGTAAATTCTCAAAGCTAAAATAATTCTTGGAAACACAGAACTTCTGTGGGTCTGCTCAGATCCTCTGACGACCCCTACAGAACCTCTGGAAAACATGACCTATGTTCTATGCAAAACTTATCATTCTTTGATCCAAGATTAGGTCAAGGGGGAGCAAAAGGAAATTACTTGATCTACAGAGGTGATTAGATCAAGGGGGAGCAAAAAGGGACCCTGAAATGATCTATAGAGGTAAATCTTTCAAGGGGGAGCCAAAGAAGAGTGTCGATGAATCTATATCAACAGAAGTCAGACATCACTGCCGAGAATAGGAGAACCAAAAGGTATGTCTCTCGTACAAAAGATTTTTGAAAATAGTTTTCTAGGACACGAATTGTCAAATATGTCCTAAAAATACTGTGAATAACATGTCAAAAATCAAAAGATCAAAAAGTTTCATAAAATTCGAGTTATGAGAAATTTGAGGTCATAGAGCTTCTGCTGAGCTCAATAGAGGTTCTGCCAGAAATATGCTCTGTGATCGCAAATTTAGCCTCTATCGATCTTTTGGAATGTTATCTCGGAAACCGAATACACACACCATGACCTTCTCAAACAAAACTTTTTTCATAACAGTTTTCTCGGACACCAACTTTCAAATATGTCCGAAAAACATCTCTTAAAACAGATCAAAAATTGGATGATCAAAATGTTTAATAGAATTTTAGTTATGAGATTTTTTCCCTCACAGAGCTTCTGCTGGCCCTGACAGAGCTTCTGCAAGTTCCAACAGAGCCACAAAACCTCAGAGTAAAAATTCTTCACCAAAATCCTATCGATCCTCTCCAATGCCTTTACAAATGTTTTGGTTAAAGAAGAACCTACAGAGTCATGATAACAATGAGATATATGAGGCATGAACTTCAAGTTTTTCAAAATCACAGAGCTTCTGTAAACCACAGAGGTTCTGTCAATCTGCAACTTGGGCATTTCTGTAATAATAACGATTACTTTTACTGAGAGTGAAATTCATATGGCTAAGAACAACCCCACACGCCTAGCATTAATGGGCCGCGCACGACGTCCTGTCATCCTCTGACATGGCCTACGTGTCTCTTTTTCATTGGGCGTACATGGAACGTTTTCTATGGAAAGTTGAACCCGCCTTTCTAACTCGAGTATGGATTCCAAATATTTATCCATTGCCATATATTTTTACTCTTTCGAATTCTACCATTTTACACTCATATAAAACCCAAGCTTACCTTCTCATAAAACCTTTACAAACTCTCATTCTTCTCCGGCGAAACCCTGCAAAAGCTTGCAAGAATCCTATTCTTCTTACCAAATGGCTTCATCTTCTCAAGTTATCTCCCCTGCACACTCTCCGGCGAACTCACCAGAACATTCACCTGCTCATTCGGAACATTCAGAAAACCCCCATCTCGCCAAAAATATTGAACAAGAAGATTCCGGCGACACAGCTGACTTTGCTCCGACCACACATCTTCAAAACTTTATAGCAAAGGATCATTTCAAAAAGGTACTGCCAATCAAATCAAACAATTGCTACTTGGTCCCCTCACCCACTGCTTTCGGCGAAGCCCATGCCCTTCTTCTAAACATCATAGAAAATCATATTCTCTTCCCTTTACTTTCAAGAACCCCAAAGAAAATACATGTTAGGTATTTGAACCAGTTTTGGCAAAGTTGCCGATATGATAAAGATGATTCTCTTATCAAAGGGTACATCTCCAAGCCTGAAAAATCTGAACATTTGGAAATCAAGTTTAATATAACGATGTTCTCACTTGAGTTCAACCTACCAACAAGGGGTCTTCTTGGACTGAAGAAATATGCAGAACAACCAACAGACGACGAGCTCTGTCGTTTTGTAGAAATGCTTGGGTACAACACCCAACTAAGGAAGAGAAATGACTTCCGCAGAGGCAGACTACCACCTCTGTGGAACACCTTGTTTTCAATCCTCAACAGATGCCTTACAGGGAAGATCGGCAGCATTGACCAGAGCTCGCATAAGATCTTAACCATCATGTATGGGGTCTACTACGATCTCCCACTCGATTACTCGACCATCATGATGCAGGAGATAATCAATACAATCGACAGAAAGAACAACACCAGAAGGGTAAAAGAAAACGATCCTAAGTTTCTACCACCTCTGCAATTCCAAAGGATATTGGGAGTCCTATTCGAACCTCTACTGATGATACAGAACTGGCCAATGGAAGGGCCGACTCCCAAACAGTTCCTAATGAACAAAAACATCCCCATCGATCGTATAGATGGCTACTCCCACTGCAGACCTCTGTCAAAGAAGCTTCTGAAATATGCCACGAACAAAACCCTTAAGTTAGAGTATATACGCGATCATAGGACTCCAAAACCGAGCCCTGTGACACCCCCGCGTTTAGGTGTCCCCCTAGGAACAATGGTTGTAGAACCCCTCTCTAAAGAAGCGAAGAAGCAGAAACTAGCAAAACACTTGGCAATCCAACTTAGTTTTATGGCCAAACGTGACGAGCTCATGGGAAAGAAGTCTTCTTCTAAAGCCTCTGCCTCTACCCCAAAAACAAAGAAGAGGAAAACTGCAGAAGGCACCTCTACAAATATTGCAGAACATCAACCTTCACCTCCTCGAGCCACAGAAGTTGGCTCCTCTGCTCCTCCCTCTTCTCCAAAACAAAAGAAAAGAAAATCAAAACCCACAGAAGAAGGGGCACCAAAACCCAAGAGGAGGAAGACCAAAAGGAAGCATGGGAAATCACTTGATCAAATGGTTACCATCGCAGAAGAGGCAGCTGCAGAAGTGGTTGAAGAAGAGGTCGCAGAGACCCGGGTCGAAGAAACTGCAGAAGAAGAAGTTGCAGAAGAGGGATATCAATCACCTTATCAATCCCCAGATCGATTCGCTCATCAAGGCAGCTTAAATGATTTTCTTCAAAACCCTGAAATTGCCAACACCCTAAATACAGCTGGGTGGACGACACAACCACTTGACCACCACACCACAGAAGAACAAGACTTCTCTATCTCTAGAATTGACACCAATCTGCAAGAAGATGATCAAACCCCCAGAGATCAACCATCTGAAACCCCTAACATTCTACAGAACCTCTTCATCCAACAGGGACTAGACGTCCACAAAAGGAGTCCAAACCAGGCCTCAGAAGCTGAGTGAAATAGAGATGAGGTTACAGAGGTTTTAGAAAGAATGGTAGGAAAAGAAAAAGAAAAGGAAAAAGATGTCGAAGTTGTAGAGGTCTCAGAGGTAGATTCAGATGAAGAAGAAGCTGACCAAATACGAAAAGGTCTCTATCATCCACATATCATGCAATTATACGGCTCTCATCCAATCTACGACTTCTTAGTCACATAGGCAGGAACTACAACAGAAGTTAGGGAAGAAGCACCAAGCCATAGGATAGCGACAGAGACTGAAATGATAGATAATGAAGTAGTGCTTGGATGCCTAACAGAGGAAGAAACAAGAAAAGATGCCTGGATTAATAGAGGCACACAACCAAAACCAACTCCCAGTGCAACCCACACTTCTAACACCGCAGGTCTAGCTGCAGAAGGTGTTATTGAACAAGAGCAGCACAGCTCACTCTTTCGACTTCTACGCCCACAGAAACCGGGGAATCCATTCCTAGGGAGTCTCCTCAAACAGACTCACCTATAGTTCGTGATTCATCGCCCCAGATCACACTAGAACACCCAACAGAGGAATTTGTTTCCTCTGCCACGCACAATTTAGGGCCAAAACTTCTTTCAGAGAGAAGTAGTGAGCACAAAGACGAAGAGACTCTAGACAAGTCTCCAAGTCAACAGAAGAACAATCTGATACCCACCTCTGGAGTGGATTTGGACACTGTTCTTCACAGAAGTTCTGTAGAGATCGAAACTCAGGTTTCTTCTCGAAAATCATATGGAAATCCTTCCACCCCCAACGTACAAACAAGGGTGAACAAAGGTGTCCCAGGAACAGGGACTCACTCTGGAGAAGGGGTTGTTCCTCCAGAGGTTACACCAGGGACACAAGTATCAAGGGATGAGTTCCAAACCCTTGTCACCTCTGTGAACCAAACCATGAAAGAGTTGCAAAGCTCTTTCACATCTTTTGCAGAGACAACATCAACGGCCTTGCTAAATCTGAACACCAAAATGGACAATCTGTCCACAGAGGTGAAATCCGCCATCACAGAGATGAAGTCTTCTGCTCAAACAACTGCCACAACTACAACCACTTCTGCTGCTAAAGATTTCGGAATAGCCGCAACATCTGCATTCAAGGAATCAGTCAAGCATTTCCTTGAACAAATGAACAAGCAATCCAACAAATCAAAGGGCATTACACCTACAGATCTACAGAACGCCCCCAAACACGTACAAGAAGAGGCAATGCGCAACACTACAATGATGCAGCCAAAAGACTACATGACCAGAGCACAGCTAACAGAGCTCGGGCAGAATGTCATAAACCAGGTCACAGAAGTCATCATCTCTTTCACTACTGCAAATGCCAACTACGTCAAAGAATTCAGAAAAAGTGTCGGCAGAATGCGCTTCAACACAGAGGCAGAGCTTGCAACTCTAATCGGCCTCTGTGATGATGTATGTGCGAAGTTGATGGCCGCAGGAGCAGAACTACCAAAGAAACCCAAAGCTTCCTGCAGAGCAGAGGGTACTTCTGATAAGAGTCAGGATGACTCTGATGATGACCATCCTAGTCCATCAGATCATCCTGAGGGGGAGAATATAAGGGAGAAAGCTACGACCAGAGGACTACAAGCTCCACCAATCGCAGCAGAACCAATCAGCCAAGCCCCTCCACAACAAACCAAAGATCAACAAACTCAACAAACCACAGAGGCAACAACCACCCCTGTGGTAATAATCTTGGAAGAAAATCCAAAAAACCAACAACCTGGAGAAAAAGGTCAAAAGACCACAGAGACAACACCCACCTCTGTGGAATTTCCTACAATGTTTGAAGAAGATGCTCAACATCTGTCATCCTCTTCAGAAGAAGATCTTCACTCTCCAACTACAAAATCAACAGAAAAACCCCAAACCATACCAAGAAGAAAGTCTATTGTCCACAAACCAAAAAGAGCAACGACCTCTGCTTCTTCTGTTCTAAGGAATATGCACAAAACAATGACTGAACGAATGGCGCAGAGAGAAGAAGAAAGGCACAGGTTCACATTAGCTTTCAAAATGGCAAGAAGATTTGATATCCAACCCTCACCAACAGAAACCGAGCTCACAGAAGAAGTCACCAAAGAACCTCCAACAGAGGTTACAGAGCAAATCAAGCCAACAGAACCAACGCCACAAAAGTCCTCTCAAACACAAGTGTCAAAACCTACAGAGGCAACCCCCATCATTCCAACAGAAGCACCAACAACCAAACCTACAGAAGCAACAGGTTCTGCACCTCCAAAAGCCAAAGACAAGGGCAAAGCAATAATGACAGAAGAGCCCAAGAAAAAGAAATCATTGCCCAAGCCTACCGAGAAATTGATGAAGAGCGCCTTTGATGCCTTTCAAACTCCAAAGCCTGAAGAAGAGGACTGGGCATTTGGATTGAAGCCTCTGTCAGACATTCCTCTATCAGGAAGAGCTGCAGAAGTTGTTAAAAAGATGGAAAGTCTCAGAAGACAAGTACCACAACCTGGTCCAACACAAGAAGAAATGGAAGAAGTGGTATACAAATACCTCTATAAACAATCTTTTCAGACCAATCATCCAACAGATCATGTAACAGATCCAAAGATCAGAGAAGAATTTGACAACGTCTTCACCAGGACAAAGCCAAGAACCAAAGCAGACGTCTTCTCAATCCACAAGATCAAAAAGGTAATCTTCTGTAGATACTCCTTCACCAGAACCTATCCAAGGGTCAGGTACAATATTTACAGAGTCAGAAGGGTAAACAATTCAGAAACCACCTTCGCTGATGCTGACCTAAGGAATCTGAATCCCTATGATCTACTTGACCTTCTGCAATGGACGAAGGATAACTACAACACAGAACCAAACACCAGAGCATATCAAGTGTTGAGAAAAGCAATGAGGGAAAGGCTTCTGATCTACAGTCTGACAGACTTTCAGCTGGGAAAGGATCTTGGTCTCAAACATCTGAACCTACGACCACCAGAGGATCGTTGCCCACCTGACGCCGTGCCCAACTCAATCATTACAGAACCAAGGTCCGAGTTAGTATTTCAAAACCCACAAGGCGAAGTCAAACTTTTGTGAGCATGAACTGTCAGAAGTATTTAGAAGTAGTGAAAAATAGGCCAAGTGAAGAAAGCCTCTTACAGAGGCTCTGCCGAACTTATCGAGAGATCAAGGTCAAGAAGCTACAGAAGCTACAGAGACGTCCTACAGAAGCTCTGTCATACGCGCAAAGAAGACCAAAGACTCGGAATCCGGTAAAGACTGATCTACAAAGGACCATACCGCATAACCTCTGTAACACTTTACAGAGCCTCTGCGGTCCTCTCTAAAGACTTGAAAGATATTTATAATATCTTGCTACTGTTCCTGGACCTGTTCATCAACTTGCATGGCAACGTACCCTGTCCAACTTCAACGTGTCAAAATCTGAGTGGACTCAATAGGGCTTAGTACATAATAGACGTATGCGGCATTAAATGCAATAAAGCACGTTCAACTATTCATGCCGTCCGATCAACAGTAGCTCATGTTTTATGGTCCCCTTGTAGTAGTATATAAGGAAGACTCATGTTGAGTTCTTCCTAATCGAGAATCAAGAGATAAAAACATCACAAGAACACATAGCTTATACACTTTGAGAGTCATATCTGTTTTAAAGCTTTGCTTACTCACTGTTCTTAAATCTGTTCTTGATATATATATATATATATATATATATATATATATATATATATATATATTCAGTAAACTTTGAGATATTATTTCCTGTTCACTGTTTATTTATATTGTGTTCTAAATCTATCAAACATATCTGTTAGTTCTTCAAATACGCTTCCGCATCAAACATAAACTTGAACTAATAGATCTGATAATCTTGATTAAACAAAACGGGAACCAACAACTGGCGCGGAGACTGGCGCCGAGTGTCTGATGCCTCTTCTAATTTGTAACCGACATCCATAAACAAACAATCAATCCCATTAATGAGATGATTATTTCCTGAATCAATACAGCGTAGGTTACATTTCTAAAGTGTATATATATGAGTCGATTTCTGCTATGATCGATTACACTGAAAAATCAGAGATTATCCTCGAGAGAATTTCGTGATACCCGGGCAGAATAGGGTTGAAATATCTCTTACGGAAAGCGAGCTCTACGCGATCTCTAGTTATATCCAAGTTATACTAATCATCTCATCATTTTCTCATCTCCTCCACGATACACACAAATCCCCCCAATAAAGAGGATATTTAGTAGCGGTAAAAGATTTAGGTTTAAGAGAAGAGGTAGAGGCACGAGTTACCATAACATGCTCCGAGTTAGCTGACGGACGGAAATACGAGGGGGCGTTAGGATATGGGTCGGCGGTAGGAACGACTGGCGGTGGAGGCGGCTCTACGGAGGGAGAGTTTGGCGGCGTGAGGCCAGAATGGGACTCTATTGGCGTGAGGCCTGAAGATATTGGTGAGAGGCTAGAGTTATGTTCTGGCGTAGGGCCGGAGTTAGAGTGTGGCATGAGGCCAGAGAGATCAGACGATGAGCCGTCGGTTTGTGTGGCAGACTCTCCTGATTCAGTAGAAGGGGCGGTCGGCATCGATGATGAGGAGTTTGGTGACAGGGCACTAGGGAGACCAATAGTCGATGCTTCATGAAGAGTATGAAGGGGAAGGTCTGAGTTGATCAGGTGGTCGAAATTTTCTTTAGAACTGTGCTTAGGAAAAGGAAAAGAAGATTCATCAAATACTACATGTCGAGCAATGTAAGTACGAGACGACGGAACATGAAAGCATAGATATCCTTTATGTTTAGCACTGTACCCTAGAAACACGCAAGGGAGAGACCGAAATTCTAGTTTATTACTGTTATAAGGTCTAATATAAGGATAACATAAGCAACCAAAAGATTTGAGAAAATGATAATCATGTAGACGGTTATATAAACACTCATAAGGCGACTTGTGATTGAGAACGGGGGTAATAGTCCTGTTATTTGTGTAAATAGCAGTATGAAAAGCTTGTTCCCAAAAAGTAACAGGTAGTTTGGAATGGGCTAAAAGAGCAAGACCTTTTTCTACAATAACACGATTACGTCTTTCAGATGCCCCACTTTGTTCTGGAGTATGAGGACATGAGACGCGATGAACAATACCATGTTTTTGTAGAAAAGACGAGACATTGCGATATTCGCCCCCCCCCCCCCAATCAGATTGAAAAGACTTAATTTTGGTGGAGAATTGTGTTTCAACCATTGTTTTGAATAACATGAATGCCGAAAGAACTTGAGATTTATTGGTCAGGAAATAAACCCATATAAATTTCGTGCAATCATCAATGAATAAAACAAAGTAGCGATTACCATTCAAAGAAGATATAGGAGCAGGGCCCCATACATCGGAGTAAACTAAATCAAACGGCTGTTTTGAAATAACATGACAAGGTGGCAAATGAAGTTTATGACTTTTACCTAGTTGACATGCATTACAAATAGGCAACAATTTATTTGTAGAAGTAGGTAAATTATAATCAGAAATAAGACGACGCAAGACAGATTCATGTGGATGAGCAAAGCGATGATGCCAGAACGTGTAATACCCCGGGTAAGTTCGTTAGTTAAATGTTAGTTCCGTTAAATTTATTTAACTTTATATTTAATGTTTAGGGTAAGTTTGGGTTAAATTAGGAGTTAAGGGTGTTTTGGGTCATTATTGGATAGTTTAGGGTTTAGAGGGTAAATATTGGTTAGATATTATCCCTTGGTAATCAGATAATTCACAAACAACAGAAACTCAGATATTATCCTAAGGTGTGTGTGTGTGTGTGTTTGGAGGCAAGAAGGAGAAAAGAAGAGAAAGCTAGGTTAAGGCATCAATTGGTGCACTTGGAACTGAATTCAGGTATGTTTCCTTTACAAATTATGTGTGTAATTGCTATTAGGTAGTTTCTATCGGAGTAGAATAACCGATTTCATATCTAGGGTTAATTCAGTCAGTTTTTGGGCTGAAATTATGCAAACAGACAGAGGTTTTCGGATAGGATGAAGGTATCCGGGTAGTATTGTTGATAGTATCCGGGTAGTTTGTGGGTGGTGTCCGGTTAATGTTCTAAAGGTGTCCGGACGGGTTCTTTATCCGGGTAAGTTCTATTTTCTTTAAGTTTTCCGGATGAAACGAGATACCGGATACTGTCCGGATTACTTTGGTGTCCGGATGACGTCCAGATTGTATAGGTTGTCCGGAAAAGTTACGCTGTACGGAAAAGTTGTGTTGTCCGGATAATTTGAGGTATCCGGATACTTTTGATGTTTGGTCATTTTGGAGAATTTAAACACTTTTGAGTATCCAGTAACCTGTGTTTTGTTAATTCTTAGATAGAATATGAATGAGGACTAAAATACTATGGACTTGACTTAAGTTCGGGCTTGGGGAAGACAATTGAGGATAAGAGTTAGATAGAGTTATCTAAAGCTCTTAGTCCTAGTAAGCCCTATGTGTTCAAAGTGGTAAAGCAATACTTGTATATGATTGTTTCAGATTCTGTGAAATTGAAGTGAAGCTGAATTCTTTGAGAAAAGCTTGGAGAACATTTTGATAAGACAAACAGGTGAGTTTTACTTTTAAAACGTTTTCAACTGGGATACATATATATGTGATATATATATATGAGATGGATATGTATGGATTGGATATGTGATATATGGTGTGATTACGTGTTTATGATTGAGATGGATATGTGATTAGAATGTAATGAAAGGTTTATAAAAGACAATATGATATATTGGTACATATATATTGTATTTATATGTGCATTACATTACACGAAAATACGTTAGCCGAAACTATAGTCGGCGGTGTTTGCTGTAATTGTTGTACAGCGGTGTTGCTGTAGTTGTTGTATAGTGGATTAGTTGGCTCGCAACCAACTAACATGGCCAGGAGAAATGAGAATGAGAAAGAGGATGAGTTGAACACAGTGCACGAGTCTTGATTGGTATTTAATTACGTGTGATATATGTGTGTTTATATAAAGGATTTTATATAAATGGGTTTTATAATGATTTTGAAATGATAGGGATTATCTCACTAGACCGTTTGGTCTACCCTCATTTTGTTTTCAAAAATATGTATTCCAGGTCGAGGAAATTATAGCGGCAAAGGAAAGGATAAAGAGTAGGACGCTTTTGATGACTGATGTTGATTAGGAAGCTTTTATGTATTTTGTAGTTTCGAGACTATGGGACCGTATGTGAATTATTATGTAATTTTTTTTTATGAAAGTAACGATGTTATGCAATATATGTTATTTGTTGTATGTTTGGGAAACCGGGTTGTTACAAATGGTATCAGAGCCCTAGTTTAAGGGATTTAGGTATACGGATTTATACCTAGACTTAAACTACATGTGAAGTAGGATGTCCCTATTATTTTAGAACCTTGGGATGTTAAGTATAAAAAGGTAGAAGGAACATCATGTAAGGTAATTTCAAATTACACCTGGCCAGTGTAATCATGAACTTACAGTTACATGTTTGAACTGGAATACCTTATTATAGGGGGTATGTGCTTACGTGTATATTAACTCTGTGAAAATCAACAGAATGGCAAGTCGGACTCGATGTATGGATAGAGGCGAAGACAGGTATATTTCTATAAAGTCTACACGTGCTAAAGTGCTATCTGACTTCGGTGCAAACCGATAAATTATATTTCTGTTCTTTTGTTGCTTATCTGCATTAGAAAAGTACTTGATAATTGTGTTGGCAATATAGATGGGTGTGGAGTGCCTAATAAGTTATTTTCAATAATCTTGTCAGAATTAGAGGTAGTAGTAAGCATAGGATGGTGTTGGAACTTGATCTTGTTAAAACTTTTGATTAGGTAATGATAAGTGATCCTCGGTATTTTGGTACGAGAAGATAAAGTCGATATACTGGAATAAGTGAGGTTACGATGAAAGTAAGGAATTGTTGGGGGATTGATTTAAAGTTTTCGATAGTTAGCAAATTCAATTGGAAGTGTAAAGGAAGAATTGTAGCATGGATTGAGTCATCTTCTTCAAGGTTTGATTTCTTCTTCTTTTCTTCTTTATATTGATTAGGCAAGTTTATGGTTGGGAATTTGATAATCCAATTGTTGATTGAGTTTTAAACCATAAGAAAGAAGGCAAATGATTTTAGGATTGATTCCCTATGAATTTTGATCAAATCAGTAGAAAGCTTCATCATGTTTGCTTGATAAATCTTCATTTTTCCATGGATTGAGTTTTTGAGTTTTGGAGTGATAGATTTGATGAGGTTTATGTCGTTTAAAATGATGGTTATTAGTTCTTAATGTTTATGGTACCAAAAATATCGATTTGGGAGCCTTAGAACTGATTTGGGAAGTTTAAGGATGAGAAACCCTTGATTTTTAGGAGAAATCTCGTGAAGGGGGCAGATCAGTGCTCTGCGCACCTGGCTGCGCGTCTGGAGGCGCGCCACTTGGGGCGCCAAGCCCTGTTCCCAAAACCTTGTTCCCGGTTCGCCGTTCGTTCGGGTCTAGGATCGAGGTGTTGATTGGGGGTTTGGTCTTGGGGATTATTGGGAATGTTTTGAGGATGTAATTATATGGTTTAACACCATTTTTGTGGCACCAATTTAGGTATTCGGTTTGAACTAAAGTGTATCCCGGAGCGTGTGTCGAAGTGCTAAGGCTAAGGTGAGTTCCCTTACCTTATTTGTGTGAATGAAAGGTTTTACAAAAGGTTTTCATAACTGATTATGGTTACGAGCATGTTGACCAGATTAAATTATTTGAAGGGTTTTATATTACGTGATGTGAAAACGTTTATTAAAGCATGCGAGTTGTTTATATGTTCATTTCTACGTAATTGTTGATTGCATGCTGTTGTGATGTTGTTGCTATGTGTGGAGTTGGGTTGCACAGTAGAGAACAATTATGAATGCCGTGTATGGCTTAATAAGGTGATGAAAAGTTGAGACCATTGTGCAATACCCTTAGGTGGAGTCGAGCTTTTGAATTCGGAATGTCGGTATGATTGTAGTTTGGACTATTGCTTGGTTATGTAAGAATGGTTTTATTTACGGTAAAATTTGAAAGGGTCGAAGTGAATCCTTGTGGTGGAATGGTAATAAGTAGCGTTACGTTACTTGATGTAATATTATCGGCGATGAGTCTGGGTACTGGGATAGGTTGAAAATTTGATTGTGCACTATGAAAAGTCTTGTGTTTTTCCTCAAGTGAGAACGGTGGGGGTATAAGTTGGTTATGAAGCTTTGGATGAAGTGGGTTATGTTAGGAAGTGTGATGGGTGTGCTTAGTTACTGTTGTTTTAATTTTGTTAGTGTGTGAAGTGTGATGGCTTGAGTGTAAAGAATAATAGTAGTGTGTGGAACGTGATGGTTATGTGTGGAGAGTAACGATGGTGTGTGAAGTCTTGACCTGGTCATGAAGGCGACGGTTTAGTGTGTTGTGAAGATTATACGCATTGTGATTGTTGACTGATAAGGCGGGTTTCACCCCTCCTAAATCTAACCGCAAGTGTACGGTGTCGAAATCAAGTAATACGTACGGTAAGTACGAGTATCGAATCCACGGGAACTAGGAACTAAGTATCACAATTACTATAATCACTATTAACTGAACTGTCGAATTGAGAGATGGTTGGTTTTTAAAATAATTAATTGCAAGAACTAAAGAAATCGCAAACGAAACGGCAAACAGATTCGGAAAATTCAGATAGAGAAAACAGTTGAGGGTTGGAAATCCTCAGGTTTTCACATGCAAACATCTGACTCACAACAATTACCAGTTAATTCCCATTAATGAATCCAATCTTCAAAATCACCGTTGTTCTCTTTCGAGCAACAACGGGTTTTATTTTGAAAAGGATAAGTTTTATCTTTCGATCTCAACCTATGGATTTCAAAATACATTAAGTGCCAGATTTATGTTAAACGGTTAGGTTTTATCTCTCGATTTTCAACCTAACGGTTCAATTAAAGACTAAGACTTACTCGGTATATCTCTATCACCGATTTATCGTCTTAGGCATGCAATTCCTAATTCTAAGTAATAATTAATTCTCTCGAACTTAATTACTAACAAACAGATCAAATGTAAATTGGCCAAATTCACACAAGCATTAAACACAAAATTGCATACTTCATTAATTAAGGAAAAACTGATAAAAATCACTCGTCATCTGTTCACATGCTTACAAACCTAATTCAATCCAACCCCCAACATCTTAAAGTTAGTTCATGATGTTGGGGAACAAAAACGCAGGAGAAGAAACAAAGTATGTAAACATGATTAATGTAAACGTGAAAGATGTAAAGATGAAAACTATGATGAACTCCCTTCTCCCGGCTTTAATCCGCTACGCGTCGTGAATTACTCGTCGATCCGTCCTCTATCTTGGCTCCAAACGGCGTGAATGGTCTCTGAAAATCGCCCCTGGAACTGCTCTGGCCGTCGTGTGCGAGTTGTGTATCGAAAAGTAACCTAAAATCTGAAAATTCAGCCTTAAAAACGCCAAAACCGTGTGTGCCGCGGCATGGGCCGCGGTTTGCAAACCACGCGCCAAACCGCGCGCCGGCGTGGAACAGTGTGTGCCGCGGCATGGGCCGCGGTTTGGGAACAGTGTGCCGCGGTTTGGAACAGTGTGTGTCACGGCATGGGAAAAGTGTGCGCCGCGGTTTTGGACTTGGATCTCGGGCTTCCGTGGGCTTCGTTTGGGACTCGTTTTGGGCTATTTTCCGCTTCTTTTCTCGAAGTTTGTCTTCCTTTTAGATTACCTGCACATTTCACTTAATAAACCGAAATATTCCGCCTTTTTGCTAGAACACAAGCCAATCTCATTAGTTTGAGAACTGAAAATAACGCCAAAAAGTGGCGTTATCAACAACCCCAAACCGAGCGTTGCTTGTCCCCAAGCAAATTAGCGATAAAATAGAATAAACGCACATCTCAGTGAAATAATAACTGCACAATTCCCAATCGGTACCAAGTGATGCATCGGTGAATTCCCATACACGTAAATGTCTATCTCACTCTCGCCTCATCCTTGTTTTGTTTGATCTATGACCTTCCATTGTAAGTTGAACTCGTGACTGTTCCGATTACCTTAGGGTTAGACTAGGTCCAAACATACTAGGGAAAACATTTCGCCTCGACCCTACCTCACGGGATACTCTCTTTGCACTCGAACCTAGGTTATCACACATGTTGTCATGTTTAAGGAAGTTATGTACAAGAATACTCGAAATATTACATGACAACTGTAAAGAAGACGCACAAATGTCTAAAAAGTTGATCTCAGAAAGGAATCAAGTAGCAAGACAGGGAATATCAGCAAAGGTGGTCGTAGACTCTAATCACGTTTTCCAAAAGATCATTCAGGTCTTTATAAGGGTTGTAACGGGGCTCGGGTTATGGCTAAGAAATGAAGGGTAGAAAGGATCAAAAATCCTCGGCGTGTCAATCATTCGTAATTCTGAACTCTTGTTGCTTCACACTCGCTCACTTGGCCCTTTTCGTCACTATTGGAGTCGCGTTGACTCTCTTATTTGACTACTGCTTCACACTCGCTCACTGTATTTATTTCCTTTTTTTGGGCATCATTGGCCCTCTTTTCTATTTCTTGGGTTACATTGACCCATTTTATTCTCATGACTGGCCTGTTCTCTTCTCTTCTGCTCTATCTCTCGTAGTTCATTACCGCCTCTAATTGACACACTTTCGGATAAGGGTTGGCTAAGGCTTTTGGCTAAAGGTTTAATGGTGGTTTTAGAAACGAATAGGGTGCGTGTTTGGATGCAAAAGGTTTATGGATACACACAAAAGGGTGAAAGGGAACGATAGCTAAAATGGTTAAAAACAAAACACATAATGCCTGGAATCATATCTTACGGTCCACACGATATGGTCTACTATACCCTTACCCAATATCTCGAGGTTCGTCTTTGCTACTCAATGCAATAATGTAGCGAGATCATTCTACATTCACGACAAGGAATTCGAAAAAGTGTATAAGAATTAGGTGTATGAATCCCTCGAAATGAAAAACGTCTTTTAGGCTCAAAACTCACTATCGGGTGGTCTCCACTAATGTCCCTAGTCATGTCCTTTCCCGGTCCTTCCCTAACGGTCACGTCACTCTCACCAGATTCTTCCCACAATGGTGGGTCTCAATCATTCAAAACAAAAAAAAATAGCTATTATGATCTAGACACTCAGAAGTGCAGGAAATCTACATGCATAACTTGGGCCCGATTGGGCAACCCCAAACCTTACCCACACATTGTCCCCAATGTGAAAGTAAAGTCGTAGGTGATGCGACTCGAATCATTGTGCAGTTATTACAGTTATCAAAAGGACGGGCAAGGCATTACATAGCAAGCAAAAGAAAACCCAAAATTTCTAAAATGGGCACCCCAAACCTAGGCCGTGGCTTAGGTTTGCCAATAAAAGCCAACCCCAAACCTCGAAAAAACCGAGGTTTGCACAGGGTTTAAATGTGAGTGTGTAGATGTGAAAGATGAGGCACCCCAAACCTAAGTGAAACTTAGGTTTGGTGCATCTCGTGTAACTAAGAATAGAATAGAACATCGTACACCACTCGTTTAGCAGAAAGATTTATAACATACCTGTTTTGTCCAGCCGGAGGAGATTCTTCTCAAAAGATTTGAGCACTTAGAGGAGACGGAGAGAGCATGCAAAACAAACAAAAGACACAAAACACACGACGAAAAATGCATGAAAATGAAACACACAAAGCAAGAAAGTAACAAAGATTGCACGAACAACGAACGAGACACAACAGGGGACTCCCGCGGTTTTGGCCGCGGGATGTAAGTCGCGGGATAACCCGCGTATGTCCCTGTTTCAAAAAACCAACAGGGTGCCCCGCGGCTTGCTGCGCGGTATGCAAACCGCGTGGCAAGTCGCGTATGTCTCTGTTCGTTTTTCGCTTTTTCGGTTTTTTCAATTTTTATGGTTTTTTCGGAAATAAAAGCACACTCAAACAAAAGTAAAAACTAAGCACGCAAATAAAAGGGAAATCAAACCTTGGTGGGTTGCCTCCCACCCAGCGCCGTATTTAAAGTCGTGGCACGACTGTGTGGTTTTCAGCTTGGCTCGGTATCTGCGGGGTCAAATCGCCCACACTTGCGATTCTTCGCGGATTCTTCTATCTTCGGTCTTCCATGACCAGCTCCGGATCCTTCTTCTCTTCCAACTCGCACTTTCTCAAACATTTTGAACATCACCTTCTCGCCGCCAACTCTGAAGGTCACCTCTCCTTCCTCCACATCAATCAGTGCTCGGCTCGTGGCCAGGAATGATCGTCCCAAAATTAACGGGACCTCTTCATCTTCGTCTATATCTATGACTACGAAGTCGACTGGAAAGTAAAACTTACTGACCTTGATCAACACGTCTTCGATCACTCCATATGGGTATCTGATTGATCGATCGGCGAGCTTTAACGTCATGTATGTCGGGCTTACCTCACCCAGGCCGAGTTTCCTGAAAATAGAAAGAGGCATCAGGTTAATACTTGCCCCTAAATCACATAAAACTTTATTAAAAGTAAGCTCCCCAATCTGAATAGGGATCGAAAAACTCCCTGGATCTTTAAGCTTCGGGGGAAGCTTATTTTGGAAAATCGCGCTGCACTCTTCAGTGGGTGCAACGGTGGCCTGGTGATCAAGTGCCCTTTTCTTTGACAGGATCTCTTTCATGAACTTCATGTAGGATGGCATTTGTGTCAACGCATCTGCAAAAGGGATGTTAATGGTTAACTTTTTAAAAACATCAATAAATTTCGAAAAATTAACATCATCCTTATTTGCTTTCAGTCTATTCGGGTATGGCACTCTCGGAATTTCCGGCTTGACCGGTGGTTGCTTTAGCTTGTTCTCTTCACACTGCTTGCTCTCTTCACCCTCCGAGTTCTCTTTTATTGCACACTCTTTATCAGCTTCTAGTTCAGTCACTTTAATGCTCTCGATCTCTTTCTCTTTCGGACCGGTCTCCCTTGATGACGACTCTCGTAATGGCTCTCCATTCAACTCCTTGCCATTTCTCAGATAAATGGCATTGCATGTTTCCTGGTTAGTCCTTTCGGTTTGACTGGGAAAGGTTCCGGGAGGTCGGTTTTGTAGAGCTTCACTAATCTGCCCCACTTGCCTCTCGAGAATCTTAATTGAAGCCGTATTCTGATCGGTTGCAGCTTTGACTGTACTCACCGTGCTCGCTAATCCCTCAACCGTGCTTTCCATCTTCGTCATGAACTTCATCATCATGTCCTCAAGTCCCGACTTCTTCTCTCCGGATGGTCCTTCGTTCCTTTGGTTGAAACCTGGAGGACGGTAAGCATTGTTAGTATGAAAAGAATTAAAAGAATTAGACGAATTACCTGGTTGTTGTTGAGGTTGACCCCATGAAAGATTAGGGTGCTTTTTCCACCCTTCATTATAGGTGTTCGAGAAAGGATCGTTCCTCGACTGGTTCCGGTTTTGCACAAACTGAACCTGATTAGGTTCTCCCGGATTACCTCTATTCAGCTGATTCGTGATAAAGGCTAGTTGAGCTTTCAGTTCATTCAGCTCACTACTTTCCTGCACACTTGCTACTCTTCTAACATCGGATCGTGGAGTAGTAAAACTATGTTCAGCCAGATTCTCGATCAGCTCACACGCTTCCTCATAAGACTTATCCATTAATGCTCCACCCGCCGCAGATGTGATGTCGTTCTTAAATTGCGGGTGGAGTCCACTGTAGAAGGTTTGGATGATGACCCAACCTTGCAAGCCATGATGAGGACATTTCTTGGTCATTTCCTTGTAACGTTCCCAAGCCTCGTACAACGTTTCTTGGTCCCATTGCGCGAAGTGGGTGATCTCTGCCATTAGTTGGGCAGTTCTGCTCGGAGGAAAGCAGCTTTCAAGTCTACCCAAGTTGTGATAAGATATGATGGTAGACCCTCTATCCAGATTTCAGCTCTACCCTTTAGGGAAAAACTGAAAAGTCTTAGCTTGATTGCGTTCTCTTCCATCCCGTTGATCTTGAACGTATTGCAGATCCGTTCAAATGCCCGTAGATGCGCGTGGGGATCTTCAGTCGGCGCTCCCCCGAACTGGTTCTGTTGTACCATGACGATGGTACTCGGCTTGATCTCAAAGTAATTAGCCGCGGTGGTTGGTGCTTGAATGCCTATGCGGGCCGCTGCCACATTCGGGTCGGCAAACGACCGCATAGGGCGTCTTTCCGTAGGTGGTGGTGGGTCATTTCGAGGAGGTCTCTCGTCGTCGGACATCTCGAACCTTAGATTTCTTTTAGCTTTAGTTTCCTTACGCAGCCGACGAGCGGTTCTTTCGATCTCCGGATCAAATTGTTCGATTTCCTTCCCTCGGGCCGTCCTTGGCATAAACCAATTAGTACCTGAAAGAAAGTAAGCGAGATTAGTGATCCAGAAACTGAAAGTGATGGAATAAAACAACGAAAATAAAAAAAATGTCCAATCTAATAGCGCTTATAGCTGGTAGTGCTATTAGTTGCAACTAGTTCCCCGGCAACGGCGCCAAAAACTTGATAAGGCGGGTTTCACCCCTCCTAAATCTAACCGCAAGTGTACGGTGTCGAAATCAAGTAATATGTACGGTAAGTACGAGTATCGAATCCACGGGAACTAGGAACTAAGTATCACAATTACTATAATCACTATTAACTGAACTGTTGAATTGAGAGATGGTTGGTTTTTAAAATAATTAATTGCAAGAACTAAAGAAATCGCAAACGAAACGGCAAACAGATTCGGAAAATTCAGATAGAGAAAACAGTTGAGGGTTGGAAATCCTCAGGTTTTCACAAGCAAACATCTGACTCACAACAATTACCAGTTAATTCCCATTAATGAATCCAATCTACAAAATCACCGTTGTTCTCTTTCGAGAAACAACGGGTTTTATTTTGAAAAGGATAAGTTTTATCTTTCGATCTCAACCTATGGATTTCAAAATACATTAAGTGCCAGATTTATGTTAAACGGTTAGGTTTTATCTCTCGATTTCAACCTAACGGTTCAATTAAAGACTAAGACTTACTCGGTATATCTCTATCACCGATTTATCGTCTTAGGCATGCAATTCCTAATTCTAAGTAATAATTAATTCTCTCGAACTTAATTACTAACAAACAGATCAAATGTAAATTGGCCAAATTCACACAAGCATTAAACACAAAATTGCATACTTCATTAATTAAGGAAAAACTGATAAAAATCACTCGTCATCTGTTCACATGCTTACAAACCTAATTCAATCCAACCCCCAACATCTTAAAGTTAGTTCATGATGTTGGGGAACAAAAACGCAGGATAAGAAACAAAGTATGTAAACATGATTAATGTAAACGTGAAAGATGTAAAGATGAAAACTATGATGAACTCCCTTCTCCCGGCTTTAATCCGCTACGCGTCGTGAATTACTCGTCGATCCGTCCTCTATCTTGGCTCCAAACGGCGTGAATGGTCTCTGAAAATCGCCCCTGGAACTGCTCTGGCCGTCGTGTGCGAGTTGTGTATCGAAAAGTAACCTAAAATCTGAAAATCCAGCCTTAAAAACGCCAAAACCGTGTGTGCCGCGGCATGGGCCGCGGTTTGCAAACCGCGCGCCGGCGTGGAACAGTGTGTGCCGCGGCATGGGCCGCGGTTTGGGAACAGTGTGCCGCGGTTTGGAACAGTGTGTGTCGCGGCATGGGAAAAGTGTGCGTCGCGGTTTGGGAACAGTGCGCCGCGGTTTTGGACTTGGATCTCGGGCTTCCGTGGGCTTCGTTTGGGACTCGTTTTGGGCTCTTTTCCGCTTCTTTTCTCGAAGTTTGTCTTCCTTTTAGATTACATGCACATTTCACTTAATAAACCGTAAAATTCCGCCTTTTTGCTAGAACACAAGCCAATCTCATTGGTTTGAGAACTGAAAATAACGCCAAAAAGTGGCGTTATCATTGACGCTATCTAAAAGGGTATTGTTTAAATGTGTGGGGTGATGTGGATAAGATGGTGGCAGTTTATAATTGGTGAGCGTGAGAGGCGTGGTAGTAATGAATTTTTGTAAGATTAAGTGGTGGATTAGTGACGATATGGGGTAAGTGTAAGTGGAAACCTCTGCTCGGGAATTTCTTTTATAAGTTATTCAGATATGACAAAAGTATGTGTGGAGAGGCATGGATGTCTAGGTGGTGCGTAGTATTGTTATTCGAGAATAAAGATAATGGAGTGGCAGTAGATGGTTAGCTAAGGAGTGGAGTATTACCGTTTGAGAAATGAAAAGTGTGTGGTTGTTTCGAGCATTGAGTGTGATTTCGAATTAATTCGGTTAAGTTCCTGGTATGAGGTGTGGTGAAATTGTTGGTTAAGTATGGTAATCATTGAAATTGGGTGTGTGCGGTTGGTTTGGAAGTGAAAGAAAGCTAGCTCGTGGGTGAGCACCTCCTAGTGAGCTGTCCTTGGGGAAACATGTTTTATATTGAGAAGAGAGTGGAGGAAAGTAGTCGAATATAATGCTCAGGATGAAGGACCATTGGATAGGACATGGTAATAGTGCGAGAGTGATGTTGTGGCAAGTGTGGGAATCAACTGTTATCTATGGTTCGTGATCGGTGTAATTCATGTAAGAAAGTGTTGTCTGTCTTAGACGTATTTTGGGTTAGAGAAGCGACGATAGAGTTGTGTATAGTCTATGGAGAAAAGTTTAACTGCGGGTTAAGGTGATACTCCAAGTTGATTATGTGGTTTATGGGAGAGTAGAGTGTTGTTATTTTTGGAGTGTTGGATTGTTATTGTAACTTTTAGTGGAACCGTTTGATTAGACTTGGTCTTGCATGTGTGAATATGATTTTGATGAATGATTTAGTGGCAAGAGTAATTAAGTATTGATGTGTGATTATCATGGTTATGCTATGCTAGCATGAGAAATGGGAATGGTAGAATGAGGTATACGGGTTTGTTAAAATTAAGGAACTTATCCACAATATAAAATGATTTTGTTGAGTATAATTTTATTTCTTGGAAGAGTATAAGAAATAGATTGTAATTGCTAAGCAAGTTTTATATGGAAAGTGTATGTTTATGTTTTTGAGCTAGTATGGTAAAAGTGTAGAACACGACGTTTGTCGTGAAAGATTGATGGAGTAAAAAGTAATATTAGCGTGGTAAATGTTCCGAGTAAGCATAAAATGTGGTGTTATTTGGATTAGTTTCATGTGGGTATAAGTTATTTTCTTTTTGTGATATAAGTGATCTATCGAGTTATTTTGAATATTTGGGGGATTTGATTATTGGGTGATTCGGCAGAAAATTTCGATTATGATTATTTTAAAATTTTGGGGAAATCAATAGGACGAAATTAGCTTTAATAAGACGATTTTAACTTGATTGTTGATTGAGGTTGAAATTATAAGAGAGATCATATGTTTGGTGAATTTAACTTAAATGTGTAGCGATAGCATGATGATTCGTTAGTGTTTATGTTTTGGTAATATTGAGAATAGCATACTTGTTCATCAAAGGGTTATTAGTTTTGACTCTAAGTGGAAAAGAGAATGGAGGGATGATCTTATTTTTTTTAGATAGTAGAATATATGGTTTTGATGGAATTTGATGTAATAGTGAAAACTAAGTATTCATACCTTTTTGCTTAAACCGAATTCCGGGACGAAATTCTTTTAAGGGGGAGATGATGTAATACCCCGGGTGAGTTCGTTAGTTAAATGTTAGTTCCGTTAAATTTATTTAACTTTATATTTAATGTTTAGGGTAAGTTTGGGTTAAATTAGGAGTTAAGGGTGTTTTGGGTCATTATTGGATAGTTTAGGGTTTAGAGGGTAAATATTGGTTAGATATTATCCCTTGGTAATCAGATAATTCACAAACAACAGAAACTAAGATATTATCCTAAGGTGTGTGTGTGTGTTTGGAGGCAAGAAGGAGAAAAGAAGAGAAAGCTAGGTTAAGGCATCAATTGGTGCACTTGGAACTGAATTCAGGTATGTTTCCTTTACAAATTATGTGTGTAATTGCTGTTAGGTAGTTTCTATCGGAGTAGAATAACCGATTTCATATCTAGGGTTAATTCAGTCGGTTTCTGGGCTGAAATTATGCAAACAGACAGAGGTTTCCGGATAGGATGAAGGTATCCGGGTAGTATTGTTGATAGTATTCGGGTAGTTTGTGGGTGGTGTCCGGTTAATGTTCTAAAGGTGTCCGGACGGGTTCTTTATCCGAGTAAGTTCTATTTTCTTTAAGTTTTCCGGATGAAACGAGATACCGGATACTGTCCGGATTACTTTGGTGTCCGGATGACGTCCGGATTGTATAGGTTGTCCGGAAAAGTTACGTTGTCCGGAAAAGTTGTGTTGTCCGGATAATTTGAGGTATCCGGATACTTTTGCTGTTTGGTCATTTTGGAGAATTTAAACACTTTTGAGTATCCAGTAACCTGTGTTTTGTTAATTCTTAGATAGAATATGAATGAGGACTAAAATACTATGGACTTGACTTAAGTTCGGGCTTGGGGAAGACAATTGAGGATAAGAGTTAGATAGAGTTATCTAAAGCTCTTAGTCCTAGTAAGCCCTATGTGTTCAAAATGGTAAAGCAATGCTTGTATATGATTGTTTCAGATTCTGTGAAATTGAAGTGAAGCTGAATTCTTTTAGAAAAGCTTGGAGAACATTTTGATAAGACAAACAGGTGAGTTTTACTTTTAAAACGTTTTCAACTGGGATACATATATATGTGATATATATATATATATGAGATGGATATGTATGGATTGGATATGTGATATATGGTGTGATTACGTGTTTATGATTGAGACGGATATGTGATTAGAATGTAGTGAAAGGTTTATAAAAGACAATATGATATATTGGTACATATATATATTGTATTTATATGTGCATTACACTACACGAAAATACGTTAGCCGAAACTATAGTCGGCGGTGTTTGCTGTAGTTGTTGTACAGCGGTGTTGTTGTAGTTGTTGTACAGCGGTGTTGTTGTAGTTGTTGTACAGTGGATTAGTTGGCTCGCAACCAACTAACATGGCCAGGAGAAATGAGAATGAGAAAGAGGATGAGTTGAACACAGTGCACGAGTCTTGATTGGTATTTAATTACGTGTGATATATGTGTGTTTATATAAAGGATTTTATATAAATGGGTTTTATAATGATTTTAAAATGACAGGGATGATCTCACTAGACCGTTTGGTCTAACCCTCATTTTGTTTTCAAAAATATGTATTCCAGGTCGAGGAAATTATAGCGGCAAAGAAAAGGATAAAGAGTAGGACACTTTTGATGACTGATGTTGATTAGGAAGCTTTTATGTATTTTGTAGTTTCGAGACTATGGGACCGTATGTGAATTATTATGTAATTTTCTTTTATGAAAGTAACGATGTTATGCAATATATGTTATTTGTTGTATGTTTGGGAAACCGGGTTGTTACATCACGCAACAGAAGCTCGTTCACCCACAAAGACGCGAGGAGGACTTGTAATAGATGGACCAATAGGAAGCCGATATAAGCCATTCTCAACGACCCCCTTGAGTATTCTCCGGCCCTGCAAACTCTTAACATAGCAGACATTAGGATGAAATTCGAGAATAACATTATTATCCTTGCATAATTGAGAAACACTCACAAAATTTTTGGAAATTTTAGGAACAACAAGGATATTTTTGAGAGATAAGGGTTTAGAAACATGCTTAGAAGTTAAATGTGATTGACCTATATGAGTAATAGGAAGAGACTGACCATTGCCGACAACTAAGTTGTCTGTACCAGTATACTCCGATTGAATGCTTAGATTGCCAAGATCAGCAGCAACATGATTCGTGGCGCCGGAGTCTACGACCCATGGATCAGACAGAGTGGAAGGGTTGTTGCCGTAGACGGTATGTGCCTGTTTGGAGATTGACGATTGTTGTGGGCGTTGGCGGTCACCGGATTTCCGATTTGTAGCCGAAAACATAGCCAAATTAAGACGTTGATGGCAATTGCGCGCCTCATGATAGGGCTTACTGCAAATCTGACAGATAGATTTGGGGCGATCATTTGTAAGGGTCGATCCCAAACCAGCCGACGAACGGCCAGCCGAGGGCCTTTTGGCCACGACGTTGGCAGAAAGCAGCGAAGAGGTGTTGTCATCTTCAAGGCGTTGTTCTTCAGAAAGAAGGAGCCCAAGTAAATCGTTGGAGGTGATCGGCTCGACACGAATGCTGAGGGCTGATTTGAAAGACCCGTATTCTGGGCCGAGGCCAAACAAAAGAAAGGACACGAAATCCTCATCAGAGATAATCGACAAACATTCAGCCAGCGAATCCGAGATGGCACGTTTCTTCTCAACATACTCAAGAATCGACATGGAACCTTTCGGAAGTGTCTGAAGTTGTTGTTTGAGGTGCATCTGGCGTGCTCTAGTTTGCGCATGAAACATTTGTTCGAGCATAAGCCAAACCTCGGAAGTGGTGGTGGCACGGGCCACATGACCAAGTAATGAATTGGTGAGTGTCGAACGGAGCCATAATAAGACAAGTTTGTCCTTGCGTTTCCATGTCGCAAAGGCTGGGTTCGGAATGGAATCGGTGGAGCCTTCCTTGGGCGGCAACGTTGATGATGGAGCGGTGCCGGAGACCAGGAAGGAGTCGAGCTCATAAGCCTCGAGCGCATAGCGGACGGTACCACGCTAGAGTGAGTAGTTGGACCGATCGAGACGGACAGCCAATGCTGGAAATTGGAGAGTGGCAGAGGCACCGCCAGCAGCAGTGAAAAGGATCTGTGTTGCGGAAGCATTGGTGTTTTGGCCATCGAGAGACATGGTTGAGGATTGAGATGGCTCTGATACCATATAAGCAGTATACAAGATTTGTGAAAAGGTTGTCATGACCCTTCTCATTTCCAGAGGATTTATACACAGATAATGAAAGCTAATTATAGAAACAATCAACTAAAAAAGGATTGCTAATCAATCAACTACAATCAAGGATTGCTAATCAATCAATTACAATCAAAGTATATTAATCCTAAAATAGAAGATAATAGTATCTCAATAGAGAGAAATATTTCCGGTAAGATTTATTCTTGACATATTAAAATGTTTTATATATATATATATATATATATATATATATAATATTTCTCTGTCAATGAAGGGTGCAATAGGTACATTAGATGGTACCCTTATACATGCAATTGTGTCGGCTAGTCATCAAACTGCTTATAGAGGAAGAGGAGGGCGGTCAATGCTATCAAAATGCTAGAAATCTGTGATTTCAACATGATATTCACTTTTGTTTGAACTTGATGGAAAGGTATAGTGCATGATTCGAGAATACTTAGGGAAGTTCCTTTTAACCCAAGATCTAGTTTTCCCTTTCCACCACAAGGTATACAACATTCTCGATTTGTATATTGCTTTTTTATTTGTATATAATACGTTTGATGTGGGTGATTTTTCAGACAAATACTATCTTTGTGATGTAGCGTACGCCAATACTCGTGGATTTTTGGCTCCATATTATAACACAAGATATTGGTTAGTGGATTTTCGACGTCGACGTGCTTTGACTAAAGAACAAAGATTTAATCATGCACATGCCCGACTCGGGTATGTTATTGAATGTGCTTACCAAACGAGATTTCCGATCCTAAAGCAGATGACTAATTTGCCATTCACAACACAAAGAAATGTGGTAATTGTTTGTTTTACGATACATAATTTTATCAGAAAATATAATATTCAAGACTAGTTGTTTTATGGAGTGCAACGAGGATACCGTATTTAACAACGAAGAAGAAGTCGAAGGAAGTGGAGAAGAAGAATTGGATATATCCCAATTGGGTGTTAATGACACTCGCTATATGGCTACTTTATGTAATGGAATTGCAAATAGTTTGGTTAAAAATGTTTAAATTTTAAGTATTTGTGTTCGAACTTTGCTACTTTGTGTTTGAACTTGGCTATTTTGTGTTTGAACTTGGATTTTTAAGTACTTTATGAATTTATGTTTTGATTTTTGGATTATATCAATGAATTTATGGGTATATGCTTTGATGTTTAAATAATTTTGTATTTTCAAACATATAATTGGGCTAAAAAATAACAACAATTATAAAACAACTTATAATTCATATTCAGAGATAAATTGGTCATTTCTGCTATTCAGACTTTTGATTCAAATAAAAAAGTAAACAACAATACCATTACACCAATTTATCTAAAGAGATAAATTTATTCATATAGGACTTAATAAAAAAAATTAATAAACAACCCATAAAATAATTAGCCTATTCTAACTTTATCTAGAGTTCCAAACGATTATTAGTTAACGATTTTATGTTTTGTCATATTTTATAGTTTCATTGTCTCTACACACAAATAATAATAATAATAATAATAATAATAATAATAATAATAATAGTAATAATAATAAAACACATCATATTATTATTTATGCACAAGCTAAGCTTTATAAATTAAACCAAATGGCATTTGGCCTAGCGGTATCGAAGCCCCTCACCTTCTAGGAGATCAGGGGTTCAAACCTCACCAAATGTGAAGAGGATATATGAGTTTATTTGTTGCATTTGCCGTATATAAATATTATATATTTCAAAAAAAAACTTTATAAATTATATTGCATCACATTTTTAAAACGTACTAAAAAACTTTAATTTAAAACGCATCACATATCACATTTTTTAAACGTACTAAAAAAACTTTATTTTAAAATAAACTTTATAAATTATATCGCATCTTTGACTTTGAGGGGTTTGCATACTTGTTTTGTTTGGATAAAAGCTGGCACGTGGACGCTTATGCAAATACAAATATCATGGCCTGGGTCTGGGTGGGCCTACAGTCTACACCAAACACATTTATAATCGACAAAACCTAACTCTTATCTTTCTCAATTTATGCTTTCTAACCCCACCAATACCATTCAAGCACATATATATATATATATATATATATATATATATATATATATATATAGAGAGAGAGAGAGAGAGAGAGAGAGAGGGGGGTAGAGGTTCAGGAGAAAACCTAAAAAAAAAACACCATGGTAAATTATGTTGTTTTTTTGTTTTTATGCACCAAGTGCATACCGTCCAGATGAGGGGCTACCAGGGTGTTCTTCAGTTCTTCAGTTTTTCATTTTTTAAGATTTTCCCCTGAACATGATCTATATATATGCAAGAGTAAACTGCAATTTTGGTCCCTGTGGTATGTTGTTTTTCTCACTTTTGGTTCCTAGAAAATTTTTATTGCAAGAAAAACCTTGTGGTATGCAAAAGTGCTCGATTTTGGTCCGTAAGACTAACAGCCGTTAGTTTTAGCTGTTAAATACCCCCATGTGCCTTGCACATGAGGGTATATATGTCATTTTACAAATATAGGCCACAGGGACCAAAATTGCAATTTACCAATTTGTTATTATATTATTTATTTAAAATATAATAATTATATTATATAATTAATAAATAAATAAATATCACATGATTTAAAAATAACACATTTAATAAAATGAAATTTTTTTAATTAAGTAATAATTTGTTTACGTGTCGTCAACCAAAACTAATAAATTTGTTAATCTAAAATAATTAATTAATAATTTGTTTAATCTAAAACAACTATTAACTGATTAATAATTTGTTTAATCTCAAGTAATATTAATTAATTAATTACAAATTTATTCTAAAATAATTTATATTTTATTTATTTATTAAATTTCACTTTTAATATAAAATAAATTATTCAATAAAAAAAGGGAAAACTGCATGAAAATGGAACCAACTTTCATCAATTTCCTATTTTTGGAAACCAACTTTCAAAATCGTCACTCAAGGACCTAGACCAAACTTTATGTTTATTTAAGGGTCTGGTTAACTTGTTGACCTTAATAATGACATCACCCTGTTTTTTTGCCAACTAAGATTCTACATCATTATTTTATTTAAAAAATAACTCTAAAATGCTGACATGGAACATTATCTTTTTATTTGAAAAATAATTATTCCAAATCCTATTTTATTTAAATATCTTGATTTTTTATAAATCAAGTTAATTTGTTGTAGATCTCAATCCACCATGATTCAGCCTTGAACCAACAAAAGCAGTATTTAAATCCCTTGCAGAAGATGAAAAGCTTACTGTTTGCACCTTGAATGAGTAGCAAGAAGGTTAGTAATTGATAATTAATGTTAGAACACCATCACAACAGACTATTATTATATGATAGTCTAACAGAAAACAGTAACAGTAGCAGCGCCGCCAGAGAAGAAGCGCCGGAGAAGGAAAGACGCGCCAGAGAATAAGCACTGGAGAAGCAACGCCAGAGAAGGAAAGACGATGTGTAACACCCTCAAATTTGGAACGAGCAACTAACATTAAAATTCAATAACATAACCATAGTAAATAAAATCATTTCTACATTGCATTCCTCAAATCACCTCGGAATTTAAAACATCATAAATTCTACAGTTTGTAACTTAAGACGGGCGTTACTTAACACCACATAAGTTGCTAGTCCAACAAGTGCGGAAAACTTCACTACTCGAGTCACCTCTCGTGCACTCTACTAGTACTCACCACTTCGCAATGTAGCTAGAGCTACCCCAACCTGAGCCTGTTGCACATGCCGACAAATAAAAAGGGTTAGGCTTACGCCTAGTGAGTTCAAGCATTTTATCATGACCACATAAAAACATAAGTCAAAAGAGTATTAGTTTAGTCATGATTTCGAAAGAGTTTACTTTAATTGCAAATCATCCATTTTCCAACTCACACATTTCCATGGGAAGGTTCCCGAAAGGTATAATACGGTTTTCCAAAATGAATTACGTTTCCAACTCACTCAAATACGTGAATAAGTCTAGTTTAGGCAAAACCTTCAAATACGGTTGACAATACATACTCGACCCGTAATACATGGAAACCATCCATTAGATATAACACTTTATTAAAACGTAAAACGAAGCAAATGTAGCATAAACCCGTCCATTAACCATGGAAAACAATCCATATGCATAAATATAACCTCCAAAAATGCGAATAAATAAAATACCCGAAATCAACACCCTTCAGTGACGGGGGAGACCCGATCTCATCGAATGTGGCAACACATAAATTAAACCACGATTAAATAAATGCAAGTAAGCTTCTTGGATGTGGAAAACAGATGACATCAACCATACTAGGTCTTTAGTCAATCCTCGGCATCAATCATACTAGATCTTTAGCCCATCTTAGACATCAACCAAAACTAGGTCTTTAGTCCATTTTAGACATCAACCAAAACTAGGTCTTTAGTCCATCTCCGGCATCAACCAAAACTAGGTCTTTAGCCCTTCTTAAACATCAACCATACTAGGTCTTTAGTTCAAGCCATCAAGTTCAATCTTACTGGATCTTTACCTTGGGAAAACCCACCATCCGAAACAAGCTTACTTGACTTAAATATAAATACATGACCCCAAAAGAATAATCAATGCATTCAAATCATGTAAATCTCAAACATAATGCAACTCATGTAATGCAAACCCCAAGCCCACGACGAGCTTAATAAAACCGGGCGAATGCCATCAAGACTCAATCGAGTCCAAAACCGAGCCCTCTGCTCAAAGATCTAATGATCATTTATCAACTTCAAATCATGCAAATGAAATGCAATTAAGCATATAACACATCCTAGACTCCACCCCGAGCATGTAAATATCAACAACGTGCAATAATATGCAACACGGTACAATAAAAGCAACCCATAAATAAGACTCCACATCGAGCCATTTAAACCGGACAAATGTCCCAAGACTATCTCAAGGTCAAAACCGAGCAAAGTGCTCCAAGCTTGCTATACCCATAAAATGTCGGTCATCATCGCATAAAACGCGTTTAAACATTGTTTAAGCAAACATGTATCCCAAAATCATCATTAACCCCAAAACTCAACACGGGTTAAACAAAAGGGGTTTTCCCAAAGGACTCACACCCTTAATATTCTCAAAATGACCCATAACACTAAAAGTGCATTTCCCAAATGGTTTATTAAAATCATTTACACTAACATGATTAAACCATCAAATAAACCTCATTTTGAGCAATTAATCTTTTAAAGACAATTTATGGTTTCTAACCATCCAAATATCCAAAAGCCCCAAATATGGGTGTTTTACACATTTATGAAGATAAACACTTCAAAAGAGTTAAACCATTCAAATAACTCAACCACATATATTTTCAAGTAAAACACATAAATATTTGGAAAATACTATTTTGGCATGTTCAAAGTTTTCGCAAAGTAACTTGAACTCACCTTGCTAGATTAGGCTAAATCTAGATTTTCCCAACGTAAGCTCCTTTGACGCAACTCGGATCCTCAAGCCAAATTTTCCAAAAACCTAAATTCATAAATTCCAACCATGAATAACAACATTTAACCATTTAGAATTGTTCTCCAAACATCAACCATCAAAATCTTCATTTATACCCAAAACCTCAATTTGACCTAACTTCTCCAAAATCATCCAAATCAAAATTGGAGAAACAAAACACTAGGAGATCATCAATGGAACATTTATAACTCATATGAAAGTATAGAAGCTAGGAGAATGAACTCACCACTTAGGTTTTGATGAAAACCTAGAAAACCCCAAAAATCTCTAGTGTTGTGGATGAAACTTGCTCTTGCATCAATAAATGAAACCACACCACCAAACACCCTTGAATCTTCCAATGAACTTCAAAACTAACACATTATCCTTGAAAAGCTCTAAAAATCGAAACCATGGCACTTTGAATCGCCGAAAACGGAGGTGAAATGAGTGAGATATGAGGAAAGGAAGTTTAGGGCTAAAAATCTCGTATTTATGCTCCAGGTACCCGACGGCTAAAGTGACGTGCGAGAGTGACACAAGTGTCACTTTCGCTGGGCACTCTCGTCGTGGTCAAATAGCTCTCGGTACAAAACCGGCGAGAGTGACACGCGAGAGTGACACAAGTGTCACTTTCGCTGGTCACTTTAGCCGAGATTGTACCGAAAGTTGTTTTGGCCATAACTTCTTCGTTTTAGCTCCGTTTTCGCTCCGGAAAGGACCGTTGGACTTGTATTTGAATTCCCCATCAAACAAGACCATCAAATCTAGGATTTAATCCAAAATCCTATTTTTCATATTTTTCTTAAAGATCGGTTCCACACCGATTCGAAATTGTGCTTATTCGAAAATTACGGGTGTTACACGATGGGAACGACGACTAGGGTAGGGTTGCAAATTGCAATCACGATTGAGGATAGGAGAAACCGAGCGGCGTCTGTTGGTTTCCAATTTTACAATTTGATTTCATAATTTTTTTAATTATATCTTAATGATAATGATAAATATCCACCTAATATATATTTTTAATTATTAGGTGTCATGTCATGTTAATTTACCGTACCTGCTGAATAGGTTACCAAACCCTTAAATAAATATAAAGTTTGGTTCGGACCCTTGAATGACGATTTTGAAAGTTGGTTTCTCAAAATAGGAAATGGGTGAAAGTTGGTTACATTTGCATGAACATAAAGTTTTTTATAAGAATTTTATTATAAATATTTGAGAAAGAGAATAATAATAAAAACACAAAAATAGGTTGAAGATCCCTTATATAATATTTTTATTATATAATTAATGTTATATTCTGATAAATACAAATTATGTTGAAATTAAAATTTGGATTATTTTAAAGTAAACAAATTATTAGTTAGTTATTTAAGAGAAAAAGATTTATTAGTATTAGTTAACTAAACGTAAACAAATTATTACTTAATTAAAAAAAATTCATTTTATTAAATATGTTATTTTTAAATCATGTGATATTTATTAATTATATTATATAATGTAATTATTATATTTTAAATAAATAATATAATAACAAATTGATAAATTGCAATTTTGGTCCCTGTGGCCTATATTTGTAAAATGACATATATACCCTCATGTGCAAGGCACATGAGGGTATTTAACAGCTGCAACTAACGGTTGTTAGTCTTAGGGACCAAAATCGAGCACTTTTGCATACCACAGGGTTTTTCTTGCAATAAAAAATTTCTGAGGACCAAAAGTGAGAAAAACAACATACCACAGGGACCAAAATTGCAGTTTACTCTATATGCAAGAAGGATCATATGGCAAGTTGACGTTAACGATTTGAACCGTTACTCACTTTAATCAAATGTCCTTATATGAATTCCGGCTTAGAAGATAATTGATCTGGTGCATCTCATCTTAATGTGCGATTTCTCATCCAACGGTTGATAATCATTTATCACGTTAACCTCAACTTTTCACCGGAACTCAACTATGTGTGTGTGTATATTATTTTTATTAAATAGATGAAATGAATCTAAACATAAGAAATTGAGTGAAAATATGTAGGTTGGTTTGTTTTGTATAGTTTTTGATTTATTATTGTTTTTCTAAAGTATAATCACAAGCAAAATAATCTGGATAAATTTTAATGCAGTGTTTGGATTTATAATATTCTATCTATATTAGTTATTCAGAAAATTGAAATATGCTTTGGAATCATATTGAATATTTACAACATTAATTAATTATACAGGTATATTTTAACCACGCCATACCTCTTTTTATAGCGAGCATGTGAGTGAGTATGGGATGGGGTACATGAGTGAAAAATCCTTGGTTTTAAATCTCTTAACGAGAGTTGGATTTCAGAGTTTTGTCATTTATACTCTCTTTTATAGTGAGGTTTGAACTCTCCTGACTCATGGACTCTACATGTAGTAACCTAAATAAGCCAAAATGGGTTTGCTACTTGTAAAGCGCAGCCGCATCATATGATTATGATGTGATGTGATGAGATTTATAATAAAAATGACAAAATTGTACACATTTTATTCTTCTGACACACCAAATTACTATTATTATTATTATTATTACTGTTATAATAACCTACCAACAAACCTCTCTCACACCATAACACAAACTTTTCAGATGTCGCCAGCACCCTGCACTTCCTGCAACAATTTAAGAAAAAAAGCTACTCTTATTTTTTTTATGATAATTAATACACAAAACCAACCAACCACCTATACTATAATATAATTGGTACTGAGTTTTTCGGTTGTACAAATATTTCAAAAGTTGAAGTTAAGTTGGTTACAATGTTTAATAGTGTCATTACTTCAGAATAAACATGGGCCGTGTTCGTGGGGTAATAAGGGTATGTTGAAAGAAAAGAAATGACCTTGTTTTGAAGAACCGCTCCATCTGGAATTTCCAACTTGTCTCCAGATTTGGCAGCAACCACCACTTTACCCTTTTGTCAATTAAACACACACACACACACACACACAAAATGAGGCAGGAATTTTAACAACATGCATTGCATGGATGAAATAGATAGATACCT
This sequence comes from Saussurea involucrata, assembly GCA_033807775.1. NCBI lineage: Eukaryota > Viridiplantae > Streptophyta > Magnoliopsida > Asterales > Asteraceae > Saussurea > Saussurea involucrata. Next base: position 184,070,705 of record CM066319.1, on the reverse strand, counting down.
TGAGAACAACAGAAGATCCAAACCACACATCACCAGAAACCTTCAAGCTCTCCAGCTCAATAATGCTCGGAATAGACTTGAAACGCTTCAAGAACTCTCCAACCTGGACTTATTATTACAATTACCATCATCAGACTCTTACTTTACTTTTACTTTTACTTTTCCCATTCCAAATCTCTCTAATATCATCTAATGTTACCTTCTTAAATTCAGGACCCAATTCGATTGAAGGATTTGCTGGATCTGTCCTAGCAGGGTTGCGCATCACATACCCATATTTTTCAGTGTAAAGATCAGACTACACCAAATACAAAGTAATTATCCTCAAATATAAAATATATAAATAAATAAAAGATGATGATGAACATAAAATATATAAATAAATAAAAGTAATATAAAGATGAACCTGAACAAGAAGCAGATCAGAACTTGCTTTCACTGGCAGGAAGCGAGACCGGGGAACGTTAATGCCAATGGCATTATCAAAAAACTGGAACCAAACATTTTAATCATCAATAGTAATTCCAATGGGGCAGAACCAAACATTTTAATCATCAATACCTACCTTGATTGCGGCACCAGCTGCTGTTTCTAGCTGAAGAACTTTAACACCATCCACTTCCTTTGGATTTGGAATAATCTCCATTTTAAGTGCATCGGCTTGAACAAGTCTTTTAATTGCATTCAAGTTCACCCACCTGCCATGCCATATCAACACTCACTCTCAGTACTCACTTTCTACATCACAAAAAGGAAAAAAAAAAAAAAACTTAAAAGACATTTTTAACTCACAAATTGTTGGTGTTGAAGATTTTGAACTTCTCTATTGATTTGAACTCATTCACCTGCACACACCACAAATCATATCCAACTGTCACCATATCCCTTTTGTTTCATTGATATCGTCCTATCTTCAGATGACACAATTATATTCGATGAGCTTGACCAATGAACAGCGATATAAAAAGGAAAAAGGGAACTTACATGCTCATCAGGAACTTGTGCAATCTCCAGAAGCTGCAGCAATAGAAATAGCAGGCGTAAGTCATAAAAAGATAGCAGGTGAAAAAGAGGGTTTTAGGCATATTAGGATGTGGCTTTTAAACAATAGTGTTGTATTTATACTGATGCACTTAACAAAGTGGTATACCCTGAGTTTAGAAAGTCAACAGGTCAGAATTGGTGGGCTAGAGTTAGTATAAATAAAGTAGATGGCCTTTAGTCAGGGTATTCTGTTTTGTGTGTTCAAGTTTAGGCGAGAGCCTTTGGGAGAGTACTGGCCTCTCGAAAGCCAGAATACTATCTGTAACCTTTCGATTTCCTCCATTAATCAATAGATTTCAAATTGCAAATACATCAAATTCCAATAGGTGTTCTTCAATCAGATCCAGTTTACACCAAATGGTATCAGAGCAGTCGATTCTGGAATTGACCAGGAGCATGTTAGTTACCGCTCAGGAGGTGATGGAAGCTCTTGGTTCAATGAAATCAAATCTGAGTTCGTTAAAGCAGGAATTACGGATCATGGAGAAAGAGGAGTGTGAAGATTATGATGAAAACGATGATGATAAGGAATTACATAGAGAAATTTTAGAAGAGAGATCGTCCGATCATTTGTTCAACAACGGCGACACAGAATCGGCAAAAATTCCAATGGACAACAAACCAGATCGGAAGGAGACGAGTTCGCAACCAGATCCAGAAACAAATTTGGATCCAAATTCTGATCCAATTCCAAGCCGAGGTCTGAACAGGAATCCAAAATCAAAGTCGAATCATGAAGAAGCAGCGCTTGTGTTCTGGTTAAACGATGGAGAAGCCAATCAATCGACCCATGAAGAAGAAAGGAAAAGCGAGGAAGGAAAAGAAGGAACCCAGGCCCACTCCATCTACCATTGGGCCTGAGCCCGTACCGAACATAAAAGAAATTATCGTATCATCGTGTAAACCTTTAGTTGCGACGGATTTGAAAAGAATTTGGTGGGGCGACGTTCATCTTGAACCTCCATCAACGTCAATAACATCTCCGCCACTGCCTCCACCATGGCCGTCATTTTACAACCATCGCCTTCATTATCATTTTACAACCAAGACGCTGATAACAACATCGTTCTCACCACCGTATTCAATGTTCTTACTACCATCGTCGTCGTTGGCCTTAAAACAAGGGGATATCGTATTAGTCAAGGCTTTTATTTGGATATTGGAAGATGAATTCAATAAGAACATGGAGGTGGGGATAGAGCTACTGGACGGTGGAGGTGACACAGATGTGGGACCAAAAATCGAGGTACACTTCAACTCTATAGAGTTGATTAATCCAAAAACAATGATAGTGGGCATTATTGTGGAGGTTGTTCAAGGTGAACAAGTGTCCCTAAATTCTATAGTGGGACTGTCTACTCTAGAAAGACTGAAATGGGAAGGTGTAGAGGGACAAAAGGTAGTGGTGCTAATTGATAATGGGGAAATAAGAAAGTCAATCGGGCATAAAATGAGAAGTGAGTGGACAAATAAAAAGTCCATTGGGAGTATAAATGAAGGGAAATCACTGGAAAATGGGTTGGGACAGCAGGGCAGATTCTTTGGCCAAAATTGGATTTCCACGTTAACGTTCCAAGGGGAGTCAAAAGTGGGGAAATATTGGAAGTTATAGACACTGAGTCGGCACCAGAGATTGAAGAAAAGAAGGTGTTGAAGAGGTCGAAAAACACGAATTTCTGGATTGGCGAAAATGCAGCCGCAGGGGTGGGTGAACCAGACTTCCCGAGTCTAATGGCGATGGGCGTGAGGCTGTCAGGTACATTAGCCAAATACAGGAGGGCATCCGACAGCTATGTACATAAATGTCAAGCTCGTTTTCGATGGGGGAATTTGGCAAAGAGGAGAGGGTGGTTAGGCGACATTCATCAGGAACCACCGCCGCCACCGCTTCCACCACCAATCGTTGATGTAAAATTGTTGAATCAAAATTTTCATTTTGATTTCACATTGGTAGCTTCTACTGAGACAACCAGTGTTTTTTTTTGGAAAGGGTATCACAGGCACAACCCAGACCAATCCCTGGCAATTTTGAAACTTAAAGATGTCTTATCAATGTTGAGACAACTAGTGTTCATCCGATAGCAAAATTACTACTGGAATACAGTTGCCATGTCCAACTCTTCGAGGATCCTAGTGTAATCAACAATTCAAAAATGAAGACAATGGAGATAAACTGTGGCAATATGAGCATGGAGTACCTAAGGAAGTGGGTTAAGGTAAACAAGAATGACAAATCGATGAAGGATTTGGTGTTGCTTTTGTTTGAAACTGATATGATGACATTTGGATTCAGTTTGGAGGAACTTAACGCACTTGGAGTGAGCATCCACAAGTTGTTGAAAGTAGACATGAGCAGTGAATGGGGAAAAGGAGGGTCGGGGAAGGGACCGAAAGCAGTTGCTTTGAGTGAAGGTGGTGCTGGTGACCTGGTTGAGCTGTTACACAAACTTGTATTAGTTGGAGATATGGGAGTCTCATGGTCAAATTCCTTAACGTTGTTGGCAATAAAGAGGGGCCAGTTGGATGATGCACATCAGGAACCATTACCGCCACCACCATTGATTCTTGACACAATGAGTTGGAATCGAAATTTCTATTTCTTCCCACCTTGAGGACAAGGTGAATGTTCAGGAGCGGGGTATTGGTATACCCTGAGTTTAGAAAGTCAACAGGTCAAAATTGGTTGGCTAGAGTTGGTATAAATAAAGTAGATGGCCTTTAGTCAGGGTATTCTGTTTTGTGTGTTCAAGTTTAGGCGAGAGCCTTTGGGAGAGTACTGGCCTCTCGAAAGCCAGAATACTATATGTAACCTTTCGATTTCCTCCATTAATCAATAGATTTCAATTGCAAATACATCAAATTCCAATAGGTGTTCTTCAATCAGATCCAGTTTACACCACAAAGTTGACACATTAGCTTCACTTAGTTGATGGGTCTTTAATAATATATGTATTCAAAGCGAGTCAGAGTGCTGGCGGCCAATTCCATCGTTATGTTCTATTTACTCAAATACCCCTTTCAATTATAGTCCTCAAAGAAAACAGAAAAAAAAAATTATGATTTACTTCTGACAGTTTTTGAACGGTAAAAATATATTATTTTTAACTGAACAAGGATAAACTTATTTGGTTTGGTTTCAGTTACTTCTTTACAATTTTGGTTAAACCGAATAAGGGGATATATATTTTTTATTTATACACTCTCTTGAGATTGAAATAATATTCATTTTTGTAACCCATTCATAGCCATATTCGTCTTTCGTCACTTACCCACGAAAACCATAACCACTTTGTAAACAAAATTTTCTAAGAGAAAACAAACAAACTTAGTTCAAACCTTATTAAAATAGAATTCTTATTCGGTTTATCCAATAACCGAAACCAAATAACCCGAATATGATTAAAACTGAACCTTATTCGGTTTGGTTATTGGAGTTCTGAACAAGTTGACAACAGAGTAAACCAACCGAATAACACCCTACATATCATCATATCTTATGGAATCAACAACTTGTTCTCTAGACATTCAGGTGTGGTGGCTTAATCATGAAAATTCACTTGTGCAGAACAAATCTAGGAAGATTTACAGGGGAAACACATAATAGGTGATGAACGATACATACCTGAACTTTCCCGTCGTATGAAATTAGAGTACCACCTTTCACATCAGCCAATGTTTTGGGTGTTACCTGTCAAATCAATAATATTAAGCAAAAGCCACAATTTGAGAAGAAGAAAAAATGAAATTTACACAACACTGGAATACCTCCATGCAGTACTCATTCTTGTTCTGGATCAAGTGATTCAAGATGTCTATTATGGTGAATTAAGACATACAACAATGGAAGTAACACAGTTTTTTCACATCCTTTTATAGAATAAACTACAGAAATGTCGATTTGAATACTGAGAGTAAAAAAAAGCCTGGTAAGGATACTCAAATCAACTACGGCTCCCAAGTTATCAGAGTTAGCAACAAAGACATATTCCTTGCCCTGTAATGAATGACAATGTCTGAGATCAACAAATAAACACAAAAAGATTATTCTATATTCAAAGTGCCGAAAACAAAGCTGCAAAGCAAAACCTGCGACAATAATGCTTCGAGTTTCCCACTATTCATCAAGGATGGGAAAACATCGCCATGCCCTGGGGGGTACCTTTAGAACAAAGATATTTACAAGTGTAATGTATGGCATATTAAATTATGTTTAAACTATTTAATGCAAAATGCCAACTAGGAGGTTTCATGCACTAATCTTTGAAAACTAAACAATTAGCTTTTGAATTACCATCCATCTTTGCCAGTGACTCCTTTTGATGGCAGCGGCAGAAACTCATCAGCAACCAGTCGAGGATACTGACTCTGTAAACATTAAAGGGAAGCGGGTAACAATAAGATTGCAGCAAATTAAGTATGCCCGTTTGCAGAGCTGAAATATAAAAACCAGAGCAAGGTACAACTATAAGGGTACAATATACCATAGCAATATTGCTCTGTATTTGGCAATTGTTGCTTTGGTGAAAAGATTTACCCAACATACAATTTTATATTAGCAAACCTGATTGAATGTATGAATGTCGATCTTTGAACCAGCATATTTTTCCACAATCTACATTTTAAAGATATACAAAAGATATCAATATACAATCTGATAAAGGTAAGATTGTGTGTAGAAAGTAAATGTTTCTACTAGTCACCTTTTGTGTATCTTCATGAGTGTTGAATGAGTTCATTAGAAGCAAGGGTACATTACACCCATACTTCTTATTGAGTGACTACAAAGAAAGTAGAGGGTCAGGTTTCCAGCAAAGATCACAAGCCTAGAATAATATGGATGTGCATGTGTTATTCCAAATGCTAATACCTCAAGTTGGATGACAATTAAGTCTAAGAATGTTAGGCCATTCCGGACTTCTATGACCGACCTGCATCATCAAGATGAAGTTAGATGCTAGGAAAAGAAATCAAACTAAGAAAGTTATGGAAACCTTGGCAAACTAATGTTCCAATTTGATACTAAAAGCCAAGCAAGTTCCAGAAGAAGAGAAATTATGATGCAGAACTGATGATGAATCAAAGGCTTAACCTCAATTTGCAAAAAGAAAAAAAGTGAAAGGCCCAACTTTGAGAACAACATCCTGCCTAGAGTGTGATGGGCACAATTTTTTTGTAACAGTACACAAAATTTTCATTCAGGAGAAGAAAATGGCCACCCAAGGTAATTGGACAGTGGCTTAGAGGAATCTATTAGCAGGGCCGTCCCTGGGGGAGGGCGGGCCGGGCGCACGCCCAGGGCCCAGAGGAAATAGGGGCTCAAAATTTTGAAGTATGTACTATATAGTAGTAATTAAAAAAATTGTAAATGAAAAAGACCAAAAAATTTAGTATATAATAGGACCCAAAACAGAATTTAGCATGATATTAAGGGCCCAAATATGTATTAATTAATTATATTTGACAATATAATTTGTAAAAAGTTAATTGATCTTTCATTTGCTTACTATTTCTCTAAGTTTGTTTTATCTATTACTAATATATAAATACTATTTTTGCCTAGAAACCTTGATATATACTTCATTACACATCTTCCACATACTCTTTTGATTATTGCATTCACATGAATTTTATTTTTGTGTTAGAATATAGTAGATTTCTTCTTTTTAACCAAGGAAACTCCTACCTATTGAAAACAATTACCAACTATATGAGACAACCCAACTTATATCTATATGCAGGATTTCAAAACTATCCTTTTTTTCATCCGTGCATGAATCTTAAGTACTCTCTTATCTCTACAATGAAAACATCTCTACAATGAAAACAGATTCTTAAACTACAACACCTATATGGACTTTTGATTCTAAGATTGATGGTTCTTAAAAAGTTTGTTTCAATTCTAAAATTTTAAAATGGTGATGAAAACCATTAAGATCAGGTAACATGTGGAAACTCAACTGATTTATGTTAATTTACTTAAAGTGTTACTCCGAATGGTCAATATAGTGACCTCAAATGATTTCAATCTATATATTAAAGGCATATCATAAGATGTTTTTGATGATGTAACGGAATAACGGTGTTACATAGAAATCATATGGTAGACAATATTAATTTAGAAATAATTATTGATTGATTTTGCGCTAGAATACCGGGAAAAACATCTTTATATAAATTAGTAAACCTTGAACTCAATGTTATTTTTGATGGTATAAATAATATATTGAAAAGAACATTATAGTTATCAAGGGCCCATTTTTACTTCTCACCCAGGGCCTAAAAAATGTTAGGAACGGGCCTGTCTATTAGAATTCAGCCCTCTAAATCTCTAATACTGAATTCAATCATCTGACAGTGTGTGCAGAAGATTGAAAATGCAATAGTGGATGCAGCTTCTATTAAGGCCAAGTGCATCAAGTGCAAGGAATCGAAGTATTATATGATGGATCATCTCACATTGGAAAAGGTAGAGACAGCAAGGGTTCGGAATCAAAATACTAAGAAGCATTAATGTGAAAAATACATCAACAGACAGCCTACACTAATAATATTAACAGTCTATGAACCTTACCAAAGAAATATTCTTAATTGGTAAAGAAATCAAGAAAGTAATCACTTAAATAATTTTAATTCACTATTATGTAAAGTTGTAAACCAGGTAACCACATACTTTGGCCCAGTGCATCCCATTGTTGTCCCCAATCCACCATTAAGCTTTAGCACTACAAGCTTATCCAATAGACTCTTGGTTTGAGCAGCATCTGCAACAATTAACGCAACAATAACATAAAAGATAAATAGATCAAAAATATACTCTTATCACTCAGACATAAAATGGTCCCAAGTTATGCCAATATGGTAATGTACATAGAGTATAACCAACAAAAGATTAAACTATTACTTCCAATACAGGTGATAAAGTATCAGTAGCACCAACTAAAAGATCAAACCACTACCTTCAGGTACAGCTGATAGGCTATCATAGGGCACAACGATCTTGTCGGTTGGTGTTTGGATCTTACTCCATTCAACATGTTGTGCTTCACCACTTTGTTAAACAATTTGCATGAAAGGAAAACACAAAACCAAAATGAATCAGCAACATCAGACATTCAGACCATAACTATTAAGTTTTTTCTTGCTTTCAATTTTATTTGAGAAAGAAGTGTATATGATTAGCATCCATGTCCACACGTCTGGCGTTTTTCCCCATTTTCCTTTCCTCTCCTACTTGAATGATAAACAAATCTACAATTTTCTGATGTTTACTTCATATGATTAAATACACATAACTGATGAAAACATAATAATATTTTCCCTCTCTTTCGTCTTTTCCACTAACGTGTATAAACACTATACAATAAACAAATCTGCAGTGTCAATTTTTGAATTGAGCTTCATAAATAGGAAATAGTAACTCAAAACAGAAACTAATCGATCACTGGTCTTCAAAAATTGAGATCCATACCCCGGCCATTAAATCAACAAACAAACATGAAAACTACTCTTTCCAACGCTAATTTTCATTTTATGAAGAAAATAAAGTATCTTAGATAGCCGATTGATATCCAAAATTAGGAAATAGCGACTCAAAACAGAGCCAATCGATCACTAGTTTCCAGAGTTAAGATCAGTCAAACCGATCATTACAGCAACAAACAAACACGAAAAACACTCTTAACAACCTTGATTTGTCATTTGACGAAGAAGAAAAAAATAAGTACCTCAGATAGCGCGAGACAAGGCTGATAAATCCAGATTTCTCGTTATCACTGCAACACGTACAACATTCGACAACAAAATCAAATCCAGATCCATAAATTGAGAAGCAGTAACATGCAGGAATGCTAACAATCAACAAAATCGAAGTAGAGAGTGGGGTAAAAACTCACCTGATCTGCGTGAGACCAGAAACAGCCGAGCGAAGGTTATTCAACTTCTCAGTATCAGCAGCGGCCATTGTAGATGAGCAATGCGAATATGCAACCGGCAATAGGAATAGGAATAGGAGAGATGGATCTAGAGAGAGTTGAGATTTGAGATTTGATCTAGGGTGATGATAAGAAATTGAAAGCAGACGTAAAACTGAAGATGGTGTGGGTCGGGTATATGTACAACAGGTGGCAGCAAAGTGCGATTGGGCAAAGTAATTTTAACACCCACATAAAATCATTAAAGAATATTCAGGCGAATATGATTTGATTATTCGTAAGATTGAAACGACGTCACCTGGAAAGACCAGCACGAAATCGATACGAAATAAACGGGTTTGGATAATACATTTTAATCCGTATAAGAAAATAGGTTGACAAAACACAAACACAAACACAAAAATTAAACAGGTAAGGTGAGGATCAAAAATTACAACTTGAAAATGACTTGAATAACCCGTTTATATATATACTAGCAGTGTGCCCGCGCAATGCTGCGGGCATTCAATTTTTAAACATCTAATTTTTTGTAATATATCTTTGAAATTCTTGGTTCATTGCACTTATCAGATAAAACGTTGCATACAATGTTGTGGACTAAAACTTTACCAAATAACTTAAATGAAAATTTTGACTATTGAGTATTAATGATAAGAGCTTATCAGATAAACATCTTGAAAACCAAGCTTAGGGGGTGTTTTGGATTGGTTATTTTTTAACTTAAGTTATCCTTAGTGTTTAGACTGAAAAAAAGAAAAATTCTTATGATTTTTTCCCACCACAAATAAGTTGTTTTTGATAAGTTAATCAATTTTAACTTATTTAAAACTGCGTATAACTTATTTGTTTAAATTATATTTTTACCCCCAACTTCTTTTTAACACAACATAAGATGATAACACAACATAAGATGAAAATTAATGTTTTTTAATTGAAATCATAAATGTTTTTTAAGGAAATTACGTTTCAAAATTAATGCAAAACGAAATTAATGTTTTCTAATTGAAATCAGAAATGTTTTTTAAGGAAATTACGTTTCAAAATTAATGCAAATGAAAATTAATGTTTTTTAATTGAAATCAGAAATATTTGTTTTAAGGAAATTACGTTTCAAAATTAATGCAAAGGGAAAATAATGTTTTTTAATTGAAATCAGAAATGTTTTTTAAGAAAATTACGTTTGAAAATTAATGTAAAACGAAATTAATGTTTTCTAATTGAAATCTGAAATGTTTTTTTTAAGGAAATTAGGTTTCAAATTTAATGCAAAATGAAATTAATGTTTTTTAATTGAAATCAGAAATGTTTTTTAAAGAAATTACGTTTCAAAATTAATGCAAGACGAAATTAATGTTGTCCACTTAATGAACAAAAACAGGATAAGAGTTGGGTAAACAACCCCGAAACATGTTTTTGGGATTTACACATTGTTATAGCAAAGTTAAGTCAAACGCTAAAAAAAAACCTAAAATACATTTAACTAATTGTTAAACAATTTTTTTCCCTTTTCAAATATTTAGCCCTTTTGAATCATTTTTACAAATTTAAGTAATACTTGGTGAAATCGTTAGAGCATAGAATAATGATGAAAATCTTTTAACACTTTGGAGATTTTGCTAACCGAAACACAACTTAAGACTAAACTATGATGCAAATGTAATTTAACTTAATTATAGTTGTTGGTCAGAAAGTTTTATTTGCACAAATAGCAACAAAAAAGAACCAGAAGAAAAATACTCAAAGCCAATTTATAGATGCATACACACATAACCAAGATACATTAGCAAAAGCAAAACCAAATAATTTTTCATTCATTTCCATTAATATAAGCAAGTGCAAAACTTGGTCAACAAAACTTCACATGATTGTAGCAAGCATGAACAAAAACAGGACCATGTTAAATAAACAGAAAATCAAATATAGAATAAACATTGAAAAGGCCTACGCCAAACAAATATCCAGCTACAAAAATAAGAACCTCCACCTGGTGGTGCAGTCTCCATCTATCCATCTTCACAGTACCAGTACATTAAATCTCATATCCTTGATTTTTGTTCTTTGCTTTATGACCAAACCACTCCTGCACCAACGTTCAAAAGGTTCAAAATACAAATAAATCATCTTATTTTGTTTTCTTTTTTTATCCTTGCAACGTTTGAAAAAGATGAAATACGTACAAAAATCATTATGTTTTTTCTTTTATAAAAGATTTAATTATCTTCTCCATAAAAGTATTTTGAGACTAAACACACAAAAGCATACAAACTTAGCATCAAATTATGAAGAAAAAAAAACAAACAGGAGATGGTTGAACCAAGTAGTAATATACAAGTAGACAAGACTTACTGCTCGCCATTGTGCTAACTATATCTCAGTCAGAGAGACCATATAAGTTGCATGCAACAAAATGACATATCTAGACAAAAACATAATGGAGACAAATAACAAATCAGGAACATAAGATTATGAAAAATAAGTAGCAACATTAACAATTAACATAATAGGAGCAGGGAAATATATACATCTAAGTACAAAGAGCGGAGTAAACCTTGAGTGGTGGTATATTGTCAGCAACAAACAGAATCACTCGTGCCTGTATGATATCATGATGAACACTCAATACACATTTCAAGAATTCTTTGGAGTCTTGATGGAAGTGCTTACCGGATTTCCAGAATTCTCGCAAACCAAAACATTGTTTTTAGCCATAATATATAGGAGGAAGAAAGGACTTATTTTAGGCAAAATTAATCAATTTTGATTATTTCCTTAATTATGAATATAACTAATACCATTTAGTTTCCTTTATTTTTGCGGCAAAATTAATTATTTCGAAATTACTGCAAAAATTAAACAAATTTCGAAATTTATTAATTATTTCGAAATTGATTTCTCCATCCAAATAGACAAAGTTATTTTTGGGGCTTATTTTAAATGGTATTAATCAATTTTGATTATTTCCTTAATTATTTCGAAATTGATTTCCCCGTCCAAATAACTATGAATATAACTATGTAACAACCCGATTTTCTAGTTGGTATTGAAAGTTGGTGACCAAAGTGAGAAGATTGAAACTTTAGTGCTCAAGGGTGAAATGAGAGAGTTTAAATAAGAGGAAACCCTGTGTTCTTCATTTCATTTGTGTTTGGTTCTTTGGATCGATAGAAGAAAGGGGGAGAAGAGAGTTAGAGAGCCAAAACCCTAATGTGGGTGTGTGGAAGAAGGAAGGCTTCAATGATTGATGGTAGTATCTTCAAGGTATGATTTCTCCTTCTTCATCTTCTTTCTCTTTGTGGTGATGTTTAGCTAGAAGTATTAATGGAGTATTCTAGAGTTAGATTATGGGTTTTATTACCTTCTTTGAGAATCCTTCACCATTTCAATGGTGGAAGTTGATTCTAGCAAGGTTTTGGGCTTTAATGGAGTTTTGAGTTTTGAGGTTAAAAGTGGTGAATCATTAGATGGATTTAATGGATTAGATATTGTTTTAATTGTTGGCAATTGGTTCTTAATGTTGATTATATCAAAAATATCGATTTGGGAGTCTTAAAACCGATTTGGAGAAGTTTGGGGATTGAGAAACCCTTGGGTTTTGGGAAGAAAATCGTGCAGGGCAAACAGATCTCCGCGCCAGTCTCGGCGCCGATGGATCGGCGCCACCATTGGCGCCAGACTCTGGTCCCCAAATCCCTTTTTCCGTTTCGTTGTTCGTTCGGGTCTTGGGTCGAGGCGTCGATTGGAGAGTTATTTTTGGGGGTTTGTTAAGGATGTTTGGGAGTATGGTTAGATGGTTTAACACCATTCTTGTGGTGTCCAATTCAGGTGTTCGGTTTGAACAAATATGGGTTTCGGAGCGTGTGTCGATGGGCTAACGCTAAGGTGAGTTCCCTAAACCTTTTTACGACGCAAAGTGTTAAATGTTTTAACTGAATTTGGTTTCATTTACGAGCATGAACAGTTGGTAACGATCACGCATGTTTACCCATGAACTCCATGTTTTACTTGAGAAAGTTTATTATGTATGATGAAATGAGAATGATGATTTAAAGGATTTAAAGGTGCATGTTTTATGAAAATGAATGATGTGCTATGTGGAGTCGGCCTGCACTGTGGGATCAGAGAGGGATCCTCGGGGTCTGATGACCCCTTGGATATTTATGACGAGACGGTAGGTTGGAATTCGTTTCCTCCTAGGCGGGTATCGGGGAGTCTGCTTGGGCCCCGATACGAGAGGGCGAAAGGGGAGTCTGCTTGGGCCCCGATCGCAGAATGTTTTTGTGATCCTATACACAGTGCGGTGCCATGCTTGTTGTATGTTAAGATTTACGTTGAATCTTTTATAAATGTCTTTATACTGGTTTACATGTTGTTTTCGGAGGGAGTTCACTAGACCTTTTGGTCTAACCCTCGCTTTTCAAAACTAAACCATTTTCAGGTAAGCATGTTAAGGGTTCTTCAAGTAAGAACTAGGAGGCGATAAGAAGGGCTTGAAGCTTAGAGTAACTTCAAGGTTTGGCTATGATGTCTATAGAATAGCTCTCGGCTGTGGATTTAGAGACTTCCGCTGTCAATTTTGTATAGTATGAATTAATGATGATGTAAAGACAAGGTTTTATGTAATTCGAATGCTTATTTATGGTTGTTTGCCTCTTATGAAATTTGGGACGTTACAAATGGTATCAGAGCCATAGTTTAAGGGATTTAGGTGACCGGACGGGCCTAAACTTAAACTGTAAGATGAGGAACACAGTCGAGACATAGGATTGCCTCTAGGAAAGATCACTATAAATGCGCTTAGGAATAAGGTGTCAATGACAAGCGTGTAAGGTAAGTTCGGGATTACACCTGGCCAGTGTAATTACAAACTTACAGGTACACGTGCGTGCTTACAATACCTTACTTATAGAAAATCTATGGTGTCATGTCTAGCAAGAACTAATTTTCGGTTTCTTTCAGTTTAGTACTATGACTGGGAGAACCCCGAGGGACAGGACAGTATCGGATGTTTCAAGAAATTTAGATGAGGAGGTCCTGAATGATGGGCCGATGCAACCTTGCCAGACTGATCTGTGACTCTATTGCATGCTTAACCTACCGTATTGCTCCGAAGTGGTAGTCGGAAAATAGTGTTTATGTCGAGTTCCAGTGCTTTAGAATGTCAGTATGATCCCTGCGGGGTAGACTGAGGCCCCTAGTTGGGGAGGTGTCATGAGAAGTCGCTTATGTTGTGAGGTGTGTACACTTCGTAGGAAAGAAACGTTGGATAGAGTGTTATGAGTCGTCTAGAGGTAGCTCTTCGTAGATTCGGAGAGGATGAACGTTGAGTTTAAGTAAGACTCCAGTCGGAAGAGTCTCAGTTCTTGAAACCATGGAATAGATCAGTCAGAATGGTAAGGAAGGACAGTGTCAGAACCTTGAAAGTATCAATAGAGCCCTGACTTTTGTAGTCAAGCTTTTCCATGGTAGGATAAATGAAGTAAGAGACCTATAGTGAATTGAGAGCTTGTAGAAGTAGAAAGTGAGATAGTTGATCAAAACAAAATAGTATGAAAGGGTTAAGTAAGGGAGATGTTGAAAGCGTGTTCAGCAAGTTAGTGCTTGACCGAGAGGGCGACCCTTGGCCGTAAGTGGAATATCAAGGATAAGCTGCGTGAGTAAAGCGGTTGACCTCGTTGAGTGAGTAGCCTTCTATTGCAAATAGAGTCTCATGCATGGCGTTCTTTTATGTAACATGAAATTTTCACGATTTAAAATAAAAATGTAAATGTCAACGTTGAACAAAATGAGTCAGCTTGTACGAGTGCACGTTTAAAGAAAAAGCGATTTCAGTACGTCGCACATTGAAATTTTGAGGTTAACGATTTGCAAAAGTATTCCACACTTTTAATGATAAGTTAAATTGTTACAAAAATGGTCAAGAAAATGGTTACCTGCAATTCACTTATAACCAAAATGCTTATTGACCTTTTGATATCATACAATTGAGTGTGAGAACCGACTGGTTTACTTTGTGTCGGTAATTCTTTCAGAATTGTCTCATACGAAAAGATTTTCATGCAATATATTACTCTCGTAATAACATTGTTCGGATTGAGCAAGATTGAGGTTCACGGGAAGATGCATGCCAACGCTTCTCGAATCGTTGTGCAGGGTTTTGAAGTTATAAGAGTGATGGGGTCACGGGTACCCGAGTTATTTCTAAATGTTGTTTATTTAAAATGAGAAAGTGTGTAAAAGGATTTATTTACTGTATTGTCATGCATGAAGGCTATGAACCCACTAGGTCGTAGTATGTTACATGTTAAGCTAAGGAAGAACTTCAAGAGTGAAGAAGTGTCGGACAAATCCGGAAAGAATGTTGTAGCCTTAGTATTTGTGTTCAATGAGAAAGGGTGAACAGGGGTAGACTCGGAAGTGGATTATAGTGTCGGTTGTATGAGGGTTTGCACCCTTGTTCGGTAACTGGAAGTACGGTCGTCAAAGGACGGTTGTGTCCGGAGGAAGAACTCGAAGCCTTCAAGGTGATGGTTCTTGCAACTCGTTATGAGTAGTGTGTTGAGGAAGAACGAAATGTCTATAGTGTGGGAGTATGAGTTTCCAGGTGAGCTCGTAATGTTGATGTTACATGAGTAGGTTTCGAAAAGAGGGAGGCAGATCATGAAGTGGATTATGATATGTGGAAGGATTAGGTTCCGTAAGGAACCCCTGTTATAGAATAAGTTAAGAAGGTAGTTACAGGTTGTCAGTTGATGTAGAAGTCGACGGTTATGTAAGATGGTTGAGGCCGAAGACTTGAACCAGAAGGTTGAAAGTTGATTGAACACCTTGTAGGGGTGCTAAGAGGATAAGAAGTTATTGTTTTGATTAAGCGTTCTATTTATGAAGTATGGAGGGTTCGTAGAATGATGAGGTATGAAACACGAGTGAAGCAAGTGTGTGGATTCTATCGTCCAGTGAGGGACTGTGTCCAGCTTATGTAAGGCCTCGGATCGTAAAGAGCGAGCAAGAACGCTTACATTTGAGCTAATTGGGAACCAGGGAGTTATAGTTCAGATAGAGTGAGAAAGGATAAAGTAGCGAGATAGACTCGATCGTGTATGCGAGAAAATGTGAAGGCAAGTTCAAATTGTGTACGAATGACCATGAGAGACTTGGTCGGTAGTGTGATGATAGGAGTGGTGGATGTACGAACTAACAGTAGCTTCAATTGCCAAGATTTCTGTGTCAGCCGGTGATGTAGTAAGGAGATGTTAGAAAGATGAAGGATTAGAAGGAAGTCCGTTTGGGATTTCGGGTGGAGTGTACGTTTTGCAACCCCAGTTCTTGAAGTACGTGGTTTGTAAGTGGGTGTTTATTTTGACTGTTATCGGAATGGAATGTCGGGGCAGAATTAGGTGATTGCCCAGCTGTGAGACCAAGCTTTGTGGTTATGTATGTTGTTAAGTATATTCTTGAAGGCAGAGTAAGTTTAAAGAAGATGATGAATAGATTAGTCGAGTTGTAGTATAGTAGACGAGAAATTGTTAAAGAATGAAAATTGTTCCTTATGCGTGAGGGAATGATCCTAGAAGGAAATAGTTGGAAATGTTGGTTATGTTTAAGGAATGACATGATGATGATTATGGGTCGGAGTGGTAGTATGATCATTAGTTGATTTGAAATGTCATGATAGAGGTATAAGCCTTCGGTTGGTTGATTAAAATTTTATAGATTTGTTAGGTAATGACGTTCATTTGTTATTACAGGATGTGTTACAATTCTTGGGGAAGTGTTATCGAGGTTAACACACTGATTGTTAAAGAATTATTTAAGGTAAATCTAAGTAAGAGAGCCGGGATGACGGTATTTATATATCTGTCTGATTTTATGATCATGGTGGTTAATCGAAAGAATTGTGGAACCCGAGTGCGGGGTGTTCCTGAGTTAATAGATCAGTTTGTAATAGGGATTCCAAGGGGGGTGGATTATTAGAGCGAATAGGGGACGTTACTAAGAAACACACTTTGGGGTCATTGGAAGTTTAAAGAGGATGAGGGTTGTGTTAGTCAAGATGTGGTGGGATAGATGTGAAATCCTTAAAGAATGTGAATTGTTGCTTATGTGTGAAAGAAATGTCTGAGAAGGTAAAAGTTGGAGATTAAAGAATGTGTAGTGACGTCGAACACTGGTCTTGTTTCAAGACGGCTTGGTTGAATGCCTTAAGATAAGATCTTGGTGCAACTGTTTGGTTATGTGAGGAATGGGAAAGCGATACCAGCATGTGGAAAGGTCGGGAGAGAGGGGCAAGTAATGTTCGGTGGGCAATGCTCCACGCTAATGTGGGAAGGTGAAGATAGCAGGTCGGAATAAGTGAGTAAATTGGAAGTAGTAAACTTGACAGTAATGCCGAAAGGCGCTGTGTTGGGTAGATTGCCACCGGTAAGTGTGCGAACTTTTGGAAAAGAAAATATTGAGGAAGGGATGGTGTAGGATTTTGGACAGGAAAGAAATGGATGAGACAACTGAATGAGTTAAGTTAGTGACTTTGTGAGAAATGTTTAAACGATTTGGTCGTGCAGTGTTTAAGGTAGTGAGAATAGTATGGTGTGACCATGGTTATTCCTCCCAGTTGAGTGAGGGTAACCGGAGTTATGTTTTATGACTGAGCGAACTGTGGTCTAGGTGGTCCGAGAAAAGGGAAATGTCACTCTGCATAGACGATTGTTTCGTTGGGAGAAGTAATCTAGAATTGCTTGTATTGCGATGAAGGAATTCTGGGTAGTGAGTTGTCGGGACGTACAGGTTTGGTCTTGTGCCAAGCTGTCTAGGGTGTGTTTGTCTCTGGTAGATGAATCTCGTGTTGTGGCGGAGGATTTAACCAAGTCCCTCCTTAAAGGAAGTATAGATGCATGAGAAGTCTTAGTTAATCTTATGTTGTCAAGGCCGATCGAGTAGGAGCAGTAGCCTACGAGTTAGGGTACCGTAAGAACTGAAGGGAATGCACCCATGGTTCCGGGTTTCGAATTTAGTGAGGTGGTTGACTGAGTTAGAATGTGGCTGTACTTTGGAGAAGTGTCAGTTTTGATGTGGGCAAGACACCCGCATCTTTTCCAATGAGGAATTCCGGGGACGGAATTCTTTTAAGGGGGGAGTGTTGTAACAACCCGATTTTCTAGTTGGTATTGAAAGTTGGTGGCCAAAGTGAGAAGATTGAAACTTTAGTGCTCAAGGGTGAAATGAGAGAGTTTAAATAAGAGGAAACCCTATGTTCTTCATTTCATTTGTGTTTGGTTCTTTGGATCGATAGAAGAAAGGGGGAGAAGAGAGTTAGAGAGCCAAAACCCTAATGTAGGTGTGTGGAAGAAGGAAGGCTTCAAGGATTGATGGTAGTATCTTCAAGGTATGATTTCTCCTTCTTCATCTTCTTTCTCTTTGTGGTGATGTTTATCTAGAAGTATTAATGGAGTATTCTAGAGTTAGATTATGGGTTTTATTACCTTCTTTGAGAATCCTTCACCATTTCAATGGTGGAAGTTGATTCTAGCAAGGTTTTGGGCTTTAATGGAGTTTTGAGTTTTGAGGTTAAAAGTGGTGAATCATTAGATGGATTTAATGGATTAGATTTTGTTTTAATTGTTGGCAATTGGTTCTTAATGTTGATTATATCAAAAATATCGATTTGGGAGTCTTAAAACCGATTTGGAGAAGTTTGGGGATTGAGAAACCCTTGGGTTTTGGGAAGAAAATCGTGCAGGGCAAACAGATCTCCGCGCCAGTCTCGGCGCCGATGGATCGGCGCCACCATTGGCGCCAGACTCTGGTCCCCAAATCCCTTTTTCCGTTTCGTTGTTCGTTCGGGTCTTGGGTCGAGGCGTCGATTGGAGAGTTATTTTTGGGGGGTTTGTTAAGGATGTTTGGGAGTATGGTTAGATGGTTTAACACCATTCTTGTGGTGTCCAATTCAGGTGTTCGGTTTGAACAAATGTGGGTTTCGGAGCGTGTGTCGATGGGCTAACGCTAAGGTGAGTTCCCTAAACCTTTTTACGACGCAAAGTGTTAAATGTTTTAACTGAATTTGGTTTCATTTACGAGCATGAACAGTTGGTAACGATCACGCATGTTTACCCATGAACTCCATGTTTTACTTGAGAAAGTTTATTATGTATGATGAAATGAGAATGATGATTTAAAGGATTTAAAGGTGCATGTTTTATGAAAATGAATGATGTGCTATGTGGAATCGGCCTGCACTGTGGGATCAGAGAGGGATCCTCGGGGTCTGATGACCCCTTGGATATTTATGACGAGACGGTAGGTTGGAATCCGTTTCCTCCTAGGCGGGTATCGGGTAGTCTGCTTGGGCCCCGATACGAGAGGGCGAAAGGGGAGTCTGCTTGGGCCCCGATCGTAGAATGTTTATGTGATCCTATACACAGTGCGGTGCCATGCTTGTTGTATGTTAAGATTTACGTTGAATCTTTTATAAATGTCTTTATACTGGTTTACATGTTGTTTTCGGAGGGAGTTCACTAGACCTTTTGGTCTAACCCTCGCTTTTCAAAACTAAACCATTTTCAGGTAAGCATGTTAAGGGTTCTTCAAGTAAGAACTAGGAGGCGATAAGAAGGGCTTGAAGCTTAGAGTAACTTCAAGGTTTGGCTATGATGTCTATAGAATAGCTCTCAGCTGTGGATTTAGAGACTTCCGCTGTCAATTTTGTATAGTATGAATTAATGATGATGTAAAGACAAGGTTTTATGTAATTCGAATGCTTATTTATGGTTGTTTGCCTCTTATGAAATTTGGGACGTTACAAACTAATACCATTTAGTTTCATTTTTTTTGGGACAAAATTAATTATTTCGAAATTACTGTAAAAATTAAACAAATTTTGAAATTTATTAATTATTTCGAAATTGATTATCCATCCAAATAGACAAAGTGTTTATTTTATTTTTCAGTATAAAATAAGTCAAACAATCCCAAACACCCCCTTAGAAAAAAAATTATTATAAGAAGGTATGATCAATTTAATTATTTCAAATTACTGCAAAAATTAAACAAATTTTAATTCGAAATTGATTTCCCCATCCAAATAGACAAAGTTATTTTTGGGGCTTATTTTAAATGGTATTAATCAATTTTGATTATTTCGAAATTGAAATCATTAGTTGTTATGGATGTATTTATGGACGTATTAACTGAAATATTTAATTAAGTATTTGTAGAGGGTCCCTGGTTTCCAAAAAAAAGTTCATGGTTTCCAAAAACAAAAGAATTAGGTTTCTCTCTCTAAAAAAATTAAGTAAATATGCTTTAAGTTGTAGTACATAGTGCTTAAATTGTTGTTTTTAAGAGTTTGGGGGCTTCATGCTTTATAATATAGTATATATATATATATATATATATATAGGGGGCCATTCAAGGAAGAACTAGTTATTTTGTGGTAACTGTAAGAACCAATGTGAGCCACATATTAAACTATAAATTAGGAAATTATTAATTTTGGTAATTTTGTTTGAAATTTAAATAAAAGGGCATTTTAGGTATTTTAAAATCTCCTCTCTCCTCTCTCCTCTCTCCTCTCTCCTCTCTCCAGCAGATATATCGGTTATGATAATGATATCACAAGAACAAATGTGATACCCCCAGTGTGATACCCAGAATACATACAAGAACAAATGTGATATCACTGTGATACCCTAGTGTGATACCCATAATACATACAAGAACAAGAACAAATGTGATATCACTGTGATACCCCAGTGTGATACCATAATACATACAAGAACAAGAACAAATGTGATATCACTGTGATACCCATCATAAAACAACGAAAATAAATATTTTGCTACACATTGTGATACACTCTAAATACACATTTAAGATGCATAACGATATCTAAAAAAGAAAAGTCCTTTAAATCCTCATATATGAATAAAAAAAATCTAAAATTTTTGGATTTAGGAAACCAAATCTGTATCGTGTCATCATCTTTTAGATCTGAGATGGTAGAGGGAAGAGAATTGGTTTGGAAAAATCCTAAACTAACAGCTTCGTTTCCCCTTCATCGACGTGTACCGCAACAACAAAAATTATCCAATCGAACCTCAAAAAAGATGATGATGTTGCTGTCAAAAACTGAGAAAGAAGGGGAAGAATGGAAACCTTACTAACATCCTTCGTTTTTCTGTTTGGTTAGAGAAACGCAGCAGAAACAGTCCCAAAATCGTAAACTTACTCTCTCTCTCTCTCTCGGACCACCCGCCAGCAAAGACTCTAGGCGGCGCCACCGCCGGCGACCACCACCGGCAGCCGACTGCCGGCGCTCCTCCGTCACCATCTCCGTCCATCTCGCTGTCTCTTCCTCTCGTCCTCTCTCTCTCTCTCTCGTCTCTCTCTCTCTCTCTCTCTTCGTCTCTCTCTCCCCCGTCGTCTCTCTCTCTCTCTTCGTCTCTCTCTCCCCCGTCGTCTCTCTCTCTCTCTCTTCGTCTCTCTCTTCACGAAATACTCACAGGGCCTCCATGGCATTTCATTCTTTCTGCCCTTTTCACTCTCTCTCTCGACATCCACCACACACACACACAACCCTAAATGAGATATTTTAGGATTTGTTTATTTAATTAGATATAAAAACAAAATTACTATAATACCCTTTTATATTTATTTAAAATATATATTAATTATCTTAAATGATTGGTCCATATTGGTTCTTACAGTTACCACAAACTAATTAGTTCTTATTTGATTAAGCCCCTATATATATATATATATATATAATAAATTTTCTTTTTAATGCTTTGAATTTAGCTAGCTATAAAGTTTGGATTTCTACTTTTTTATTTGAATTTTGGATTTGTTTTTTTTTTGTGAATTTTTAATTTTTAATTTTTAAAAAAAATGTTAAACGGGTTAGATGGGTTAGCGGGTCAAACGTGTTAGCAAGTTTAATGGGTTAAGAGGATAAACGGGTTAGGCAGATCGTGTTCAGGTTGGGATTTTCTGACCCGTTTATTAAACGGTCCGGGTTCGGGTTAGGCACTATCAACCCGTTTAACTTTGAACACGACACGTTTGCCAGGTCTAGTCCCACAGCACTCCTATGCCATATTCAATCACAAAACCACGGACTGGCACGTGCGGTGGCATTGTTAGAGTATCTTCACTAGGGTTGTGCAGAACCCGAATGATCCGAAAATCGCGAATTAAATTAAGGTATTTGTGTAAAACATGAATGCTTTAAAATGTGAAAATCTGAAACCCAGTGTTTGGAGGAATATTTGGGATCGGGTTGGGTTTGATTTTTGGACACATGAACCCGAAAACCCTATATATAGGGGTGGCAAAAAGTGACCCAACCCGCCAATCCAATCCAATAGTAGCAGGTTGGGTTGAGACTTTCAACCCATTTAAGTTAAATGTGTCAACCCGCCTAACCCAATTAATAAATGGGTTGGGTTGGGTCAAAATTTTCAACCTGATTTCAATCCATTTCTAACCTGATCACAACCCTTTTACAACCTGTTTTCAACCTATTTAAATCTTTTTACAACCCATTTATACTATTATTATTTAAATTAATTTAATTTAATATATTTTTATTTTTTAATTATTTCAACTACATACTAAACTCTAAACAACTAAAGCTAAAGTTAAGTGACTATTCATTTTCAATTTTCACTTTTTCAGTCACCATTCATCCGTCCACCACGACATCTTCTCTTTTCAAAAATCAAAACCCTAGTTGGACCTTGGTGGCGGCTGGATTTTCTCACCAATTTTCTCGTCGGCGACCACACTCAACGGTTCTCACCAGGGAGAAGGTTTGTTGCAAAGTGTTGTAAAGCCTAAAAGAAAGGATAAAACGAACTCAAAAACTTCGTTTTGCAGGGTGTCAGCATCCTTCGAACAACTTGTGGGACTCCTAACTATGTTACCCCTGAGGTTATTATAGGTGCAGCTTATCCTTATTTTCGCACAATCACTCATATATTTCCATTGTTTATAACTTTTAGTAGTATTACATGCATTTAAATCCCGACATTTTTTCATGTTCTGGTTTAGGTACTCAGTCACAAAGGTTACAATGGCGCACTGGCTGATGTATGGTCCTGTGGGGTCATCCTATATGTATTAATTGATGGATACCTCCCATTTGATGAAATGGATCTTACCACATTGTATAATAAGGCATGTCCAAATTTAGTTGTGTACATTATTACTACTGCCAGTGCATAATTTACTTTGTTTTACCAGGGTTTAAATTCATTCTTCCTTATTTTCTTTTCTGCAGATCAATAAAGCCGAATATTCTTGCCCATCATGGTTTCCAGTAGGAGCAAAATCGTTAATTCATCGAATTTTGGATCCAAATCCTGAAACAGTGAGTAGTCCATGTTCCATGATGTTGGTTACTGTATACAATATTATATTAATATTGTTTTTCATTTAGTTTATTGTGCGAAATTGCAACCCAAAACAAGAAATAGCCTAAATCAATTTAAATTATGTTGCAGTTTCTTACAATATTGGCTATATGTTTATGTGCAGTGTATTTGTATCGAAGAAATTAGGAACGATGAATGGTCCAAAAAGAATTTTGTCCCTGCTAGACTTCTCGAGTATGAAGATGTTAATCTGGATGAGAACCGTTGAGTGTGATCGCCGGCGAGGAAGGGCGAGATTGGGTATACGGAGAAGGTTTGTTCTAACTTATTATTTATATATTTCGTATTAGCGTAGTAAGTTGGTTAACTTGTTTATATGTTTTCTGTTAATTTTGGTGGTACCCGTTCTTATCGACAACCTTGTTTTGGGTCTTGGTAAATTTTCGCATAAGGAACGTGTATGGCCCTTTAGGCACCGTATTGATAACATTGGTTTTGTAAGGATGCCCGACGGATGGAGCTCAGGTGTGGAGTACTGCATTGGTTTGAATCTTGGTGGTATGGTTAGGTGTCGACTTTGGATTTTGAGGCCATGAACCGTCAGTATTTTGGGAGTGTTGTAGTCCAATCTTAAGGGACAATAGTATCGCTTGTAGTGATTTTAAGAAGTTCAGATTATGATAAGTGAATTTAGTATAACGACTTTACGTGAATGGTAAAAGAATTTGCAGATTAGATGGTTGGTAATGGGATGTATTCATGGAGTTGTATAATCGTTGGGTCAGTGTAACACCCTAAAATCAGGGATAATTTAAACCTCAAAATATAACACGTTATGATACAAGAAACTTCAACTTATATAAATATAGCAAGGAAATTACCATCAAGAGTATATTTACAATACAGGATCCTTCAAATAACCTATTAATCTAATCATATCACTATAATCAGATTAACTAAGTTATCTAAGCAATCCATCAAAATCTCTTCTTGTTAATTAACACCTCTGCTATTCCAAAAACGCTCGTCCCACAACCCTTTACTTTCCCGAGCTGGTACCTGGTAAGAAAACATCATATGAAACGATTAGGCCAACGCCTAGTGAGAACATTCGTTTCCAAAATAACATTTGCAAAATCAATGTAAACAAGTTACAACAAACCTGCTTACTCCTTTCCTTACCGTACGTGTAACTCTATTCCGTTATCACGATTTTACCCAATTCCATAAATATGCCTGACACACATTCCATCATCATATCATGTCTCAGAGCTACCCTACGAATCTGTACTGATTCTAGAGTAATGTTTCTATTCCGAAAATCGCAATATACACATGCCCAGTTCCGTACACATCTATTCCAGAAACCGCAATATACACATGCCCATTTCTGTACACATCTAAGAAATAACAATATACACATGCCTATTTCTTAGAGAAGGAAATAGTGATTACAATATACACATGCCAATCTCTTCTTTTCCTTAGAAATCAGGAATTACGTTTATTCCATGATTTCTCACACACATCAGAATAATGATTAATCTTCATCTATTCTACGTGTACATAACCATTAGTACTACACACATCAAAATAATGACTAACTTCATCTATTCCACGTGCACATAACCATTAGTACTACACACATCACTGGAATAACGATTATTACCACACGTCTATTCCATGTGATTATCAAACACTAGTGCCTATGGATCCATTACACTTTACTAACGTATATACATAACAACATATTACAGCTCATATCATATTCTCAAATCTAAGAATACTAGATAACCTATCGTATCTTCATCCTCAAATGCCCCCCCCCCCTTCGGCGACTTAGCATGGGGGTTCCGCTACCCGGTTAGCGGATGGGGTCAAGGGGCAACGCCCTTGCGGGGTCTGGGGGCAGCGCCCCTATAAATTTTTTAGAAAACTTAACCAGACAAAGCATCTAGAATCTGCATCCAGACATCAGAACCTAACATTCTCAATTTCACAAAAGTGTCCGGACAACAGGGGTTTTCCGGGTAACTTGGGTTTTCCGGACAACTAAACTTTCCGGATACTTTCCTAATCCGGACGACATCCGGATACTAAAACCATCCGGATACCATCCGGTAACTCTATTCATCCGGATTCTTACAATAAAATATCTTACCCGGTTTCTATTGCGTACGAAAACATTCATCGTCAGAGGTATCCGGATACGACGATTTATCCGGAAAACTCGGTTCTGCAGCCTAAAATTAGATCCATTTTCATATATGTTCGATTCAGCTCATTCCAAACCATCCCATACAGTTCATAACCAATTTATACAGCTATTTCAAGGTTCAATTTAACATGAAAACACTGATTTAAGCAAGGAACAAATGAACTCACCTTTTTGAAGAAAACCCACTTTTGCACAATCTGATTCCAACCCAATCTGTTGCTAATGATTCCGAAATCCTATTCATCAAACAGATTCGTTTACTAACATAAATCTACAACAGATTTTTATCAAAACCAAGATCAATTCCTTACCAATTTGAAGTCAAAACCTTGATTTCTTTCTTTTCTCCTTTCTTCCTTTTTCTCTCTATGCTTTCTGCCTTCTAAACCGACTCATACCAAGAAATGAGATAATATCTCATTTTCAGATATTTATCTATACACACTTTCCACAATTGTCTAAACACACCCTCTAGTTTCAATATTTCCAATAGTAACACTTAACTTTAATCCCTTGTATTTTAACCCTATTGAATTATAAATTACAACATAATTCAAGGTTTTTAAACCAAAATACAATTAGATCCCAATTCTCATTAAATTACTATTATGAAAATTCAGGATGTTACAGTCAGGGACGACCGTATGTTTTGGGGACTATTAGTGCTCGTTAGGGTCAAATGTCAATTCAGCAGCGGGTCGGTTGGATTTGGAGATTTTGTTGGTTTCGGTGGTAATCAAACCTCGGGTTGAGTGGAGAAGAAATTTTAAGCATGTGGATCTGGACTGATGGGAAGTCGAGATCGGGCGTTGAGGAAGTATGGATCACCTAAGGTTGAGAGATGACCTGGGTCATTCAGTTAGAGGCTACCTTAGTAAATTAAGCGTTCACTCGGGCATAAGTGTAGTGGGTCTAAATGGACATTGATTGTGAGTATCGACATGAAGTTGTCATAGCAGTTCTGGCAAGAAAGGATTCGAATTTCAGTAGGAAACTGAAGAAGCATGGAAAGTGTTGAGTTCGATAACCTTTGGATGTTTGGGAGCTAGATTTCGAGGACGAAATCATCCTAAGGTTGGGAGGATTGTAACACCCATAATTTTCGGATAAGTACAATTTCGAATCAGTGTGGAATCGGTCTTTTAAGAAAAATATGAAAAATATGATTTTGGATTAAATCCTAGATTTTATGGTCTTGTTGGATGGGGAATTTGAATACGAGTCCAACGGTTCTTTCCGGAGCGAAAACAGAGCTAAAACGAAGAAGTTATGGCCAAAACAGTGTTTTGGAAGAAACCGGGCGACCATTGCTTGGCGCTGGTGTTGGCGCTAGTGGACCTGCGTGGAGATCCGTGCGGAGCGTCTGATGACCAGTGCTTGGCGCTGATGGTGGCTCTAGTGCATCCACGCGGCGATCCGCGCGGAGCGTCTGATGAGCATAAATACGGGATTTTTAGCCCCAAACTTCATTTCTTCATCTCTCTCTCATTTCAACTCCGATTTTGGTGATTCAAGTTGCTATGGTTCCGTTTTTGAAAGCTCTTCAAGGATCTAGAAAGAGTTTGGAAGTTTATTGGAATATTCAAGAACGTTTGGTGGTGGTAATCTTCTCATTTCTCACTCCCAAACTCCATCTATTCTCTCCCAAATCATTTCCTCTTCTTCCCTCTCAAACCCTAACTGATTTTGGGGCTTTTTATGGAGATTAAAGTGTTCCTTCTCCATCATATGTTAGTGGTTTCATTTTTTGATGCAAGAGCAAGTTTTCATCTCCAACACTAGAGATTTTTAGGGTTTTCTAAGTTTTCATCAAAACCTAAGTGGTAAGTTCATTTCCTCCATTTACAAGCTTCATTATGAGTTATAAATGTTCCATTGATGATCTCCTAGCATTTTGTTCCTCCATTTTCTGTTTGGATGATTTTGAGAAAAGTTAGGACAAATTGGGGTTTTGGGTATAAATGGAGATTTTGATGGTTGATGTTGGGGAACAATTCTAAATGGTTAAATATGGTTATTGATGGTTGGAAACTTATAGATCTAGGTTTTTTGGAAGTTTTGGCTTGAGGATTCAAGTTTCTTCAAAGGAGCTTACGTTGGGGAAAAATCTAGATTTAGCCTAAATCTAGCAAGGTGAGTTCAAGTTGATTTGTGAAAACTTTGTACATGCCAAAAATGTTATTTTCCAAATGTTTGTGTGTTTTACTTGAAATTATCAACTAGGGTTCGATGCCGCGCGTTGCGCGGTAGTGATAAAATCTTTAGATAATATTGAAGTTAAATGGAGTGATGATATATATATATATATATATATATATATATCAAAATAATAAGAATCAATATTACAGTTGATATGAAGTTGTTCGTAATTCTTAGTTGTTTCTTTTAATACATATAATTAAATAATAGCTAAGAAGTTTTATATCATCAAACTTTGCAATTGACTCAAAATGATAAAAGAAGTGAATGAAACTTTTGATTATAATAATGGGGTGTATAATTAGTATCGTTATGTCATGACTAGTAATATATCGATTTATCTCTAACATATACTCCCATATAATAATTAATTAAACATTTTGCTAATAACTATATCAAAAAATGTAAAATTTGAGGGGGAAAAAGAAGAAATTTGGGATTTTTCTTATAAAGTTACAAATTGAAATATAAAAAACTATGTAAACCTAAAAGAATGAGAGAAAAATCCACAACAAAAACCAAGGTAACAATTGTAAATAAATTGAAAGAAAAACCAAAAACTTATATAACAACAATATGTAATCACACAAACATTAAAAAAAATGCAAAATTTAAATGAAATAGAAGAAATTTTGGGATTGAGATGCTTAGAAAATGGCATCTCATATTGTTTTTCTTATAAAATTAAAAATTAAAAATTAAGAAACTATGTATACATAAAAGAATGAGAAGAAAAATCCACAACAAAACCAAAAACTTATTAAACAATATGTAAAACACGCAAAACATTAAAAAAAATATATGCAATTTTCTTATAGAAAAAAATAATGATATTGATTGGGAAGAAAGTAAATTTAAATATAACTCACATATATCATTACCTAGAAATTTTATGGAGGATGGGCTAAAATATCGACAAAAAGTAAATTTTACAAAGAATAAACAACAAACAAACATACAAACCTAGTAGAATATAGTATAGAACATAAGAGTTGTTAATTTCATGTTATGGAACATTAGGTTGTAGTTTATATATTAGTTTGTTGTAGTTCCTATAATTAATAAATGGAAAGATGAAGAGACTAAAATTAATGTCTCTAATAAGTGAGATAGTTTAGAAATTAAAGCTAATTAAATTGAAAATGAAATTACCAAAGAAACCTTCATACAATGAAATACATAGTTTTTATTTAAGGGTAGAATGGTCATTTAAGAGAAGCTTTTTATTTAAAAAAATCAAAATTATGAGAAAATAGAGAAATGTGAATGCATGTTTCTCATGATGCCACATAAGCAACTCCTCATCTTGCTTTTATATATATATATATATATATATATATATTTATATTAACTCAATATTCATTTATACAATGAGTTTTTAAATATGTTGAATATATATATATATATATATATAATCCTTCAATGTTATGTGAAAAAAATTAGAATAATATAAAAAAAATTAGGTGTAAAACAAAGAAGATGAATAGACTAATTAATTAAACATTTTGCTAATAATTATATTAAAAAATGCAAAATTTGAGGAGGAAAGGGAAGAAATTTGGGATTTTTCTTATAAAGTTACAAATTGAAATATAAAAAACTATGTAGACATACAAGAATGAGAGAAAAATCCACACCAAAAACCAAGGTAACAATTGTAAATAAATTGAAAGAAAAACCAAAAACTTATATAACAACAATATGTAATCACACAAACATTAAAAAAAATACAAAATTTAAATCAAATAGAATAAATTTTAGGGATTGAGATGCTTAGAAAATGGCATCTCATATTGTTTTTCTTATAAAATTATAAATTGAAAATTAAGAAACTATGTATACATAAAAGAATGAGAAGAAAAATCCACAACAAAACCAAAAACTTATTAAACAATATGTAAAACACGCAAAACATTAAAAAAATATGCAATTTTCTTATAGAAAAAATAATGATATTGATTGGGAAGAAAGTAAATTTAAATATAACTCACATATATTATTACCTAGAAATTTTATGGAGGATGGGCTAAAATATCGACAAAAAGTAAATTCTACAAAGAATAAATAACAAACAAACATACAAACCTAGTAGAATATAGTATAGAACATAAGAGTTGTTAATTTCATGTTATGGAGCATTAGGCTGTAGTTTATATATTAGTTTGTTGTAGTTTCTCTAATTAATAAATGGAAAGATGAAGAGACTAAAATTAATGTCTCTAATAAGTGAGATAGTTTGGAAATTAAAGCTAATCAAATTGAAAATGAAATTACCAAAGAAACCTTCATACAATGAAATACATTGTTTTTATTTAAGGGTAGAATGGTCATTTGAGAGAAGTTTTTTATTTAAAAAATCAAAATTATGAGAAAATAGAGAAATGTGAACGCATGCTTCTCATGATGCCACATAAGCAACTCCTCGTCTTGCTTTTATATATATATATAGATTGTTGAGTTATTTGATGAGTCTAACTCTGTAACGTCCCAAAACTTGGCAAGCATCAAATCAAAGAAACTGAGCGTTTTACATTACAAAAGTTTAACTTGTTCACTACATCAACAACGAGCTTAATAATAAAGTGACAGCGGAAGTCTACAAAAATCCACAACCGAGCTCTATCTATGTCCGTCGTCTAAATCTTGGATTCGCTCTAATCTCCAAATGAGATATGTCTCTCCTATTTCCTCCCCGAGGAACTTGCGGAACGCTTACCTGAAAATGGTTTAGTTTCGAAAAGCGAGGGTTAGACCAAAAGGTCTAGTGAATTCCCTCCGTAAAAGAACATGCATAAACAATATAAAATCCTTTCTTGAAAATGCATCATAAATCATCACATATGGTACTGTACTGTGTAATGGATCCCTTAACCATACGCGATCGGGGCCCAAGCAGACTCCCCTTTCGCCCTTCTCGTATCGGGGCCCAAGCAGACTCCCCGATACCCGCCTAGGAGGAAACGAATTCCAACCTACCATCTCGTCAAACATATCCAAGGGATCATCAGATCCCGAGGCTCATTGATCCCACAGTACAGACCGACATCACATAGCATGCATATACGTTTCATAAAAGCATTTGACCTTTTTTATAAATCAGGCGCATCATTTCAGCATATCAAACATTTCTTTCATGCATATCAATTCATAAATATTTCATGCTTGTTAAAACCATAATCAGTAAAAGAATCATTTAACATTTACGTCGTAAAAGAGGTTTAGGGAACTCACCTTGATTGTCGTACAATGTACTCCCTAAACACCTTCAAGCTACACCCACAGAATCCCCTAAGGCAAAAGATTCACATCAGAAAATAACCCAGTTCTACTGTCCGGATATCCCTTCCCGGACACAGCACTTATCCGGACACTACACTTATCCGGACGCCAGACTTATCCGGACGCCAGACTTATCCGGACATCTTCAACATATCCGGACACCTTCAAACACTGGTGTCCGGAAAACGCTGCTGTTCGAACTTAGAATTCCTAAAACTGATTAATACTCCGATTTAAGCCATTAGTTTGATTAGACAACTATAAGGGTTCATCCACCAACCCCAAACACCCACTTAATCCATTTTTAATCCCTTAAATCGATTGAATAAGCCAAAACCCATGAAAACTCATTATAAAGGAAAATGGTGAAAACTTAAGGAATCAACAAGGATCAGCTCTTAAGAATCCCTAACAACAAGAAGAGAAGTACTACAATAAGTAGGAGGACGAATTTAGGATGCAGTACCTTGCGATTTCTTCTTTGATTCTCCCTTTTCTCTTGATTCTTTCCCAAGCTCTTCTTCCCTTCTTCTAATCTCTTAGCCGCCAAATGCCAATCCCAAATACTGATTTTTTTCCTTCAACCCTAGGAGAATGTGCCTTTATATACCTTCTCACAAAATTTCCATTTGGTCCCTCCAAGTAAACTTCCATTTACTAGACATTTAGCACTAAACTTTCAATAGCAACCAAGATGGTCCTTTAATTTAGCTTTGCAATTTAAGCATGGCAAACACTAAACTCCCATTCTTCTCAAATAAAACCCGGTTGTTACAACACTCCCCCTTAAAAGAATTCCGTCCCCGGAATTCCTTATTGGAAGAGATGTGGGTACCTCGACTTCATTTCCGATTCCAGCTCCCACGTAGCCTCCGGGCCCTTGTGGTGTCGCCATTGCACCCTAACCAGCTTAGTCTCCTTGCTCCGTGACTTCCTTACCTTAACATCCGTGATAGCTTCGGGTTCTTCTACAAAATTCAACCTCTCGTCCACCTTTATGTCATTTAACGAAACCGTTTTAGTCACGTCGGCTAGACATTTTCTTAGATTAGACACGTGAAACGCATTATGGATATTGCGCAGTTCTTCCGGCAAATCCAACCTATACGCCACCTCCCCAATCCGCTCCGTGATCTCGAATGGTCCGATGTAACGTGGGCTTAGCTTCCCGTTTCCCAAATCGTACCACTCCCTTCCACGAGGACACCTTTAACAAAACAAAATCCCCGACCTGGAATTCTATGTCCTTTCGTCTTTTATCCGCATAACTCTTTTGGCGGTCGCGAGCGACCTTCAGCCTTTCGCGCACTTGGACTATCTTGTCCGAAGTCAGCTGTACCAATTCTGGTCCGACTAACTGTCTTTCACCTACTTCGTTCCAACACAAAGGTGTCCGACAATTTCTACCATAGAGTGCCTCAAACGGCGCGGCCTTGATGCTCTAATGGTAGCTGTTATTATAAGCGAATTCGATCAATGGTAGGTGCTTTTCCCAAGAGCCATGGAAATCTAAAGCACATGCCCTCAACATGTCTTCCAATGTTTGGATCGTACGCTCACTCTGACCGTCGGTCTGAGGGTGATAAGCGGTACTCATCTTGATCTGCGAACCCATTTCTCTTTGGAAGCTTCTCCAAAAGTTGGATGTAAACCTGCTATCTCGGTTGGAAATTATCGACGAAGGCACACCATGGAGGGTTACGATCTCATCAACGTACAACTTGGCTAGCTGCTCTAACGAATAAGACTCTCGTATAGGCACAAAGTGGGCTGATTTCGTGAGTCGATCCACAATCACCCAAATAGCGTCATAACCCTTCGGAGTTCTAGGCAAATGGGTCACGAAATCCATCGTGATCTGATCCCACTTCCATGTCGGTATCTCTAACGACTGGAGTTTCCCGTACGGTCTTTGATGCTCGATCTTTACTCGGGAACATGTCATACAGGTCTCCACTAAATGAGCCACATCCTTTTTCATTCCCGGCCACCAATAGTCTCGCTGCAGGTCTCCGTACATCTTGTTAGTTCCGGGGTGAATCGTGTACTTCGATTTGTGAGCTTCTTCGAGAATCAGTATTCGGAGCCCTCCGAGTTTCGGAACCCAGATTCTCCCATTCAGACACCTCACCCCTCGACTATCTTCCACTAACATAGACGTTTGCCCCACCATTCTCTCCTTCTTAAGATTTTCAGCTTCGAGCGCCTCAGCCTGACACTTCTTTATTTCAGCTAGCAGGTTGAATGTGATCTCGGCCCTCACGGCCACAATCCTGGGGGTTTCACTTCGTTCCTTACGGCTCAAAGCGTCCGCCACCACGTTTGCCTTCCCCGGATGATATTCGATCTTACAGTCGTAGTCAGTCAACAATTCCATCCACCTCCTTTGGCGCATATTCAGTTCTTTTTGGTCGAAGAGATGACATAAGCTTTTGTGGTCCGTGAAGATCTGGCACTTCGTCCCATACAGGTAATGCCGCCAAATCTTCAAAGCGAAGACCACTGCCGCCAGCTCCAGATCGTGAGTGGGGTACCGAACTTCGTGATCCTTTAATTGCCGCGAGGCATATGCGATCACCTTTCCCCGCTGCATGAGTACGCAACCCAAACCGAGCTTCGATGCGTCACTGAAAACTACGAAATCTCCCGTACCGTCAGGTAATGACAACACCGGAGCACTGCTCAACATCTCCTTTAGCTTTTGAAAGGCTTCCTCCAGCTTCTCCAACCAAGTGAACTTGACATTCTTCTTGGTTAGAGAGGTCAGT
Organism: Saussurea involucrata; assembly: GCA_033807775.1. Lineage (NCBI taxonomy): Eukaryota > Viridiplantae > Streptophyta > Magnoliopsida > Asterales > Asteraceae > Saussurea > Saussurea involucrata. The sequence continues at coordinate 184,036,900 of CM066319.1, read as the reverse complement.
GGCGTGGCGATACGCGAAAAGTCCTTGATGAACTTCCGATAGTAACCTGCCAGTCCGAGGAAACTTCGAACTTCTGACGGATTCTTGGGTTGCTCCCAGTCTCGAATGGCTTCAATCTTGGCCGGATCGACCATGATCCCCTTCTCAGACACCACGTGCCCGAGGAACTGTACTTCCCTCAGCCAAAACTCGCACTTGGAAAACTTCGCATACAACTTCTCTTGCTTCAATAGTTCGAGAACTGTACGAAGGTGGCTTTCGTGCGCCCCTTCCGATCTTGAAAATATCAGGATGTCATCTATGAACACTATCACGAACTGATCCAAATAGGGTTGGCATACCCTATTCATTAAGTCCATGAATGCTGTCGGGGCGTTGGTTAATCCAAACGGCATCACCAGAAATTCGTAGTGTCCATATCTGGTTCTGAAGGCAGTCTTCGGCACATCCTCCTCCCGTACCTTGAGTTGATGATAACCTGACCTCAAGTCTATCTTGGAAAAGTAATTGGCTCCTTGTAACTGATCGAACAGGTCGTCAATCCTAGGTATCGGGTACTTGTTCTTGATCGTGACCTTGTTGAGTTCTCGGTAATCAATACACATCCGCATAGTACCGTCCTTCTTCTTCACGAAGAGCACAGGTGCTCCCCATGGTGATGTACTTGGTCGGACGAATCCCTTGTCTAACAGTTCTTGCAACTGAGTCATCATTTCTTTCATTTCGGATGGTGCCAATCTATAAGGTGCGCGGGCAATCGGTGCAGCTCCGGGCATCAAATCAATTCGGAACTCGATCTGACGATCCGGGGGTAGACTGGTCAAGTCGTCCGGAAATACTTCCGGGTACTCGTTTACTACCCGTACATCTCCCACCCCACGCTTCTCTTTCTTGGCATCCAACACATACGCCAAGAATCCCCTACACCCCTTCTTCAAGCACTTAGTAGCCTTAATCATAGAGATCAGACTATTCTTTCTATTACGGCGGTCCCCATAAATTACTATGGGATCCCCATTCGGCGATTGAATCCTGATCAGCTTTTTGTTGCAAACGATGTTCGCATCATTCGCGGCTAACCAGTCCATACCTAACACCACATCGAACTCTCCCATTGCCATGGGATATAATTTCATAGGTATCAATCTTCCTTCTATGTCTATGACGCAATCCTCTATCACCTCCTTAACATACACCAAACCATCGTTGGCAGTTTCCACCTCTAGAGCTCTCTCTAAACGCCTAGGCCTCACCCCCAAACATTTCATAAATTCATACGATACAAAAGAACGGTTTGCTCCTGAATCAAATAACACCTTGGCACATAGAGAGTTCACTAGAAACGTACCTGCCACGACATCTGGAGTTTCCTCCGCCTCATCCGCAGTCATGCGGAAAGCACGTCCCTTCGTACGCGTCGGCTCTGCTCCTTTATCACTGCTCTTTCCTCCATGACGTTCCCCATACTGAGTTGATCATCCCTTCTTTAACTGCGGGCAATCATACTTGGTGTGACCAGTAGCTCCACATTGAAAACATGATTTCCCTTTGGGGTAGTCCCTTGACACGTGACCAGGCAAGCCGCACCGGTAGCATGAGTTTGAACCTGCCATGCAATCACCCCGGTGCACCTTGTTGCATTTCGTACACGGTTTTCCCACGGTATCTCTATTAGCGCGGTTATCTGGTCGGAACACCTTCCCCTTCCTGTAGTCACTGCTCGACCCATCCCATTTACGCTTGTCGCCCCCCTTTTTAGAAGTCTGACGGTTCTTTTTCATCTCAATCAGCTCGGCCATATTGATGGCCGCTTGAAAGGTAGTGGGGTTTCTCGTCAGGACCAGCTCCCGAATGTTACTTCTCAGACCATGGATAAAGTGGTTCACCTTTCGACCTTCCGTTGGTACATACAAGTCAGCAAAACGGGACTTCTCAATAAACTTAGAAGTGTACTCCCGTACCGTCATTCCTCCTTGTTCTAAACCCAGAAACTCTTCTTCCAGCCTTTTCACTGCCGTGAGTGGGCAGAACTGCTCTTTAAACCTGTCAACAAATGATTCCCACAACATCCCCTTGGCCATCGCTGAACCCTTTCCCCCAGTTTCGGCTTCCCACCAATACACTGCATCAGACTTCAACGTGGACAAGGCAAACATCACCCTGTCCCCATCAGCACATTTACAAGTATCGAAAACCAACTCCATTTCCTTCACCCACTTCATTGCCAGAACCGGATCACATTCGCCCTCGAACGTAGGGGGCTTGCATGAAGCAAAGACCTTGAAATTACAACCCTTAGCTGTTGACTCATTCATTACCAAGGATAAAGCTTTCGAGTGGCCCCCAGTACCAGTCCCTACCGGGCTTGACAATTCTGCACTCTCCTTGTTCTCAGTCGGCTCTTTGCTTACCGAAGCTGACTCATTCTGTAGTTTATATATTAGTTTGTTGTAGTTCCTCTAATTAATAAATGGAAAGATGAAGAGACTAAAATTAATGTCTCTAATAAGTGAGATAGTTTGGAAATTAAAGCTAATTAAATTGAAAATGAAATTACCAAAGAAACCTTCATACAATGAAATACATCGTTTTTATTTAAGGGTAGAATGGTCATTTGAGAGAAGTTTTTTATTTAAATAAATCAAAATTATGAGAAAATAGAGAAATGTGAACGCATGCTTCTCATGATGCCACATAAGCAACTCCTCGTCTTGCTTTTATATATATATATAGATTGTTGAGTTATTTGATGAGTCTAACTCTGTAACGTCCCAAAACTTGGCAAGCATCAAATCAAAGAAACTGAGCGTTTTACATTACAAAAGTTTAACTTGTTCACTACATCAACAACGAGCTTAATAATAAAGTGACATCGGAAGTCTACAAAAATCCACAACCGAGCTCTATCTATGTCCGTCGTCTAAATCTTGGAGTCGCTCTAATCTCCAAATGAGCTATGTCTCTCCTATTTCCTCCCCGAGGAACTTGCGGAACGCTTACCTGAAAATGGTTTAGTTTCGAAAAGCGAGGGTTAGACCAAAAGGTCTAGTGAATTCCCTCCGTAAAAGAACATGCATAAACAATATAAAATCCTTTCTTGAAAATGCATCATAAATCATCACATATGGTACTGTACTGTGTAATGGATCCTTTAACCATACGCGATCGGGGCCCAAGTAGACTCCCCTTTCGCCCTTCTCGTATCGGGGCCCAAGCAGACTCCCCGATACCCGCCTAGGAGGAAACGAATTCCAGCCTACCGTCTCGTCAAACATATCCAAGGGATCATCAGATCCCGAGGCTCATTGATCCCACAGTACAGACCGACATCACATAGCATGCATATACGTTTCATAAAAGCATTTGACCTTTTTATAAATCAGGCGCATCATTTCAGCATATCAAACATTTCTTTCATGCATATCAATTCATAAATATTTCATGCTTGTTAAAACCATAATCAGTAAAAGAATCATTTAACATTTACGTCGTAAAAGAGGTTTAGGGAACTCACCTTGATTGTCGTACAATGTACTCCCTAAACACCTTCAAGCTACACCCACAGAATCCCCTAAGGCAAAAGATTCACATCAGAAAATAACCCAGTTCTACTGTCCGGATATCCCTTCCCGGACACAGCACTTATCCGGACACTACACTTATCCGGACGCCAGACTTATCCGGACGCCAGACTTATCCGGACGCCAGACTTATCCGAACATCTTCAACATATCCGGACACCTTCAAACACTGGTGTCCGGAAAACGCTGCTGTTCGAACTTAGAATTCCTAAAACTGATTAATACTCCGATTTAAGCCATTAGTTTGATTAGACAACTATAAGGGTTCATCCACCAACCCCAAACACCCACTTAATCCATTTTTAATCCCTTAAATCGATTGAATAAGCCAAAACCCATGAAAACTCATTATAAAGGAAAATGGTGAAAACTTAAGGAATCAACAAGGATCAGCTCTTAAGAATCCCTAACAACAAGAAGAGAAGTACTACAATAAGTAGGAGGACGAATTTAGGATGCAGTACCTTGCGATTTCTTCTTTGATTCTCCCTTTTCTCTTGATTCTTTCCCAAGCTCTTCTTCCCTTCTTCTAATCTCTTAGCCGCCAAATGCCAATCCCAAATATTGATTTTTTTCCTTCAACCCTAGGAGAATGTGCCTTTATATACCTTCTTGTAGTAACCGTGTCCAAATAAAAAGAGTTTCAAGCCTTGTGGTGGAAATGTAATAAGATGGAAGTTGAGGGGCTATTTGTTAATAATTGGGATGAGGTATATAAGGGCACAAAACCCTAGAAACATTCCATTTTGGCTGAAAATCTGTGTGTGTCGGCTGTGTTCTTGGAGAAAAGAAAGAGAGGAGGGTTTTGGGGGCTCTTGTGGATTTTGGGAGAAGAAGGAGCTTGGTGTTGGAAATCAGAAGAAGGATTGTTGGGGAATTCGTTTCTGGCAAGCATTTGAGCAGGTAAACTCTCAATCCATTACTCCATTTAATGAGGTTGTTGATTGTAGAGTATTGAGAAGTTTAGTTGGATAATAGTATTGCCAAAACTCTTGTGGAAGGTTTAAGTTCCTCTTGTTTATGTTTTTATGGATGTATATTGTGGGGTTTGGTTCTAGTACGTTTTTGGTAGTTGTTATTGCCTAATCGTTGCTTTGGCGGAGCTCAGGACGGGATTTTCGAGTGAAAAAACTCGAACAACGCCCCGTCCGGATACCTTCAATAGAAGAAGGTGTCCGGGTAAGCACCCGGAGATCATGTTGTCCGGATAGAAGTGTTGTCCGGATGAGTGTGGTGTCCGGATGAGTATGTTGTCCGGATAGAAGCGTTGTCCGGATGAGTGTGTTGTCCGGATAGAAGTGTTGTCCGGATGAGTGTGTTGTCCGGATGGGTATGTTGTCCGGATAGGGTGTTGTCCGGATAAGGGTGCTGTCCGGATAAGGGTGTTGTCCGGATAGGTGTGTTGTCTGGATAGAGGTGCCGTCCGGATAGGTGTTGTCCGGATAAAGGTGTTGTCCGGATAGGGTAGTGTGTCTGGATAGTTGAGCTGTCCACTTATGCGTTTACCCTTTCGCTCAGGTAGACCATCTGGAAGTGCAGGTCAGAGTAGGAAAGGATCGTAAGCGTAACATGTGAGTTTTCTAACTGAAGCTTGATGGTACTTGTTCATTTACTCGTACATGTGCGTTTGCTTAATATATGTTGCATATAAATTACTTATGCTTGGTGCGAGGTATATGGGGGGGCGTGTCCCAATCATTAAGGTGTGATGCTTATGGGGGGGTGTCCCATATGTTGTGGTATGACGCTTATGGGGGGTGTGACCCATATGTCATAGTGTGATGCTTATGGGGGGTGTGTCCCATCTGTTGTGGTATGCCGCTCATGGGGGGTGTGACCCATATGTCATAGTGTGATGCTTATGGGGGGTGTGTCCCATATGTTGTGGTATGACGCTCATGGGGGGTGTGACCCATATGTCATAGTGTGATGCTTATGGGGGTGTGTCCCATCTGTTGTGGTATGACGCTTATGGGGGGGTGTCGCCCATATGACATGGTGTGACGGATATATGGGGGGGGTGTCCCATACGAGGGTGATTGAGCGCCCTGGGATCAAGCCACGGGTGTGTGTGACTGGATGGACGATTTGGTCAATTGTATGAATGTTATTAACCAAACTTCATATTGATTTATGTTTCGCATAACTCTTTAATTGCTATATGTGGTGTGGATGTAACTGAGGGATCTCACTAGACCTTGTGGTCTAACCCTCGCATTTTCAAAACTGAAACCCTTTTTCTGGTAAGCAGGTTAAGTGCGGTTCCTCTAGTGGTAAAGAGAAGGCGTAAGGGCGGGCGTGGCTTGCATTAGTGGACTTCCCTACACTTCAGTATTTAGATACTCTCAGTTGGAATAGGGTTATTTCCGCAAACCCAAATTTTGGAATTTTGTTGATGTGAACCTTTGGTCATGTTTTGGCGATATATATATAATGTCTTAAATTTGGCATGCTTTGGAGTGGGTTGTTACAGTTGGTATCAGAGCCGTAGTTTAAGGGATTTAGGTGACCGGATGGGCCTAAACTTAAACTGTAGAAGTACAACTGAGAATGTAGGAAGGCCTAGGAAGACCTCACTGGGAAGCGTGAATAACAGGGTGGTGAAAACTATCATGTAAGGTAAGTTCGGGATTACACCTGGCCAGTGTAATTGTGAATTTACAGGTGCATGATGGCGATCATTCTTGCCTTGTTATTTTGGGACGGTTGTTAATCTGTGTTGTGTGTAAAGTTTAACCTTGTCATTATGGCAACGGTTTAGTGTGTTGTGCAGATTATTCTTGGCGTGATTGATGATACTACCTAGAAGAGGCATCGTATTCGATATGAGTGTCCGTGTGAAGTAGAACCTTTAGAGTTCTTAAGTGAAATAAATGATTAGAGATGAGCTCCTAATCTCTGATGAGTCCTTATTCTGGGAGTCCCCGATGTCGGCGAATTGAGATCTTGAGAGTTTCAACTCAAGGATCGAATAGTGGAGATGTGCCGTCTCACTCTCGAGTTAGTGGAAGAGTGACAGGAGTGGATGAGAAGTGATAGATGCATGGATTGGTAACACTGGTGTCGGTCAACCATTTTGGACCGAGGTGAAGCCGTATTTATAGTCAAGTGGACTGTGGGGTTGGAGCATCCAAGTGTGAAGGAAAGTATCGGTACCGAAGGTTGTTTCTAATGTAAGGAACCGAATGGTTTGGTTGGAAGTAGGGTGTCGGCGTCGAATTGTTGTAACTGCAAAAAGGTTAACCCTGCTGGAGCAAATAGCCTTCAATGTTAAGTGAGTCATACATTGTTCGAGGTGTAAATTGGCTAAGTCGGGGGGGTGTGGCCCGCCAGCTCGTGTCGGGAGGTGTGACCCGTTTATGCTAAGGGTAGTGTGGCCCTGTAAGGCAGCAAGAGACTGACTCGTTGTCACCCTAGGGTGACTTTAGGGTGCCAATTTATAAAGGCCGGACCTTATTCCGTGGATGTTTTATAAAGGGGCGGACCTTATTCCGTGGATGTTTTATAAAGGGGCAGACCTTATTCCGTGGATGTTTTATAAAGGGGCGGACCTTATTCCGTGGATGTTTTATAAAGGGGCGGACCTTATTCCGTGGATGTTTTATAAAGGGGCGGACCTTATTCCGTGGATGTTTAATAAATGGGCGGACCTTATTCCGTGAATGTTTTATAAAGGGGCGGACCTTATTCCGTGAACGTTTTATAAAGGGACGGACCTATATCCGTGTATGATTTTATGAACTCGCTAGGTAGTAAGCGATATCGGGCCTAAGAAGGTGCGAAGTTCCGGGAGTGGAAAATGTGGTTGAGTCGTCGATGGTTGATTTGTGATCTTAGTGTTACAGTATAGGGAGGACCGTGTCTACCTGTAGTCTTGGTATTTGACCATATAAATGCTTGTGTGGTGGGAGTCCTTACTCTTTTGGTAAGTTGACATATGACTGTCGACGGGGGAGGTGTGTCCCGGGTGATTTCGAAGTAGACAAATTACTTTGAAAGGTAACGTCGTGGTATGTGAATGAAACGGTATCGGCATGAAGCCGGGGTCGTGGTTAACTTGCCTTTAGACTAATTGTCAGGCATTGAGGTTGAAGTCAGCGGCGGGTGTTGAATTCGTTGTCGAGAGATTTGAATTTGAAAGGTTGCCTTTGAGTGATCACTTTGTCGGGTATGTGCGCGGAGATGAGAGGTCGGTGTGGAAAGGTATACATCTGTCAAGAGGATGGGCCGTCTTTTGTAAATATCCTAAAAGTGGAGATGTGTTAGTAGGATAAGTGATTCATCCTATATGGCGATTATGTCATTTGCGAAGGAGGTGGTTAGCTAACTAATGTGGGACAAGTAGACTATGTTGGATTGCAAGGGTGTGTCTTATAGTTTGATTTACTTGAGCGTGTCTCAAGTGGATCCGAAGAGTTGGTCGGAATTTAGGGCTCGGTTGAGTGAGGTAGACGGTCATAATTTTGTGGTTCATCTAGATGGGAGGAAGGCAAAGTTGGGAGTTTCTAAATCAAAGCTTGATAGTACCTGTTTGTTAGTTGAACGTGCATACTTATTATTGTGTGTTTGCATCTGGTTTTTATAAGTGTGTAAATCTCAGGTTGATGGTGTAAAATACATGGGGGTGCGTCCCATGTGGTTTGTTCGAATAGACTTGGTCTGTTCCCAAGGGCGGGTGTGAGCCCTAGTTCAGGTCACAGGTGTGTAGTGACCAGCCAGGAATTTCCGTTATTCGTGTGAGGATGTTGAATTGCAAGATTAGTTATTGCATAATGTTTTCGCCAACTCTTTCATATATATATGTGATGTTTGGCGGGAGAAAGCATGGCCTAGTGAGCGGACAGTAGTCGTGAGGATAGAACCTCTAGTGTGTGGGGTTGTGTAGATATGAAGGCGGTAACTTATATTTAGTAAGCATGCGAAGCATGGTGGAAATGAAGTGTTGTGACGTTAAGTGGTGGATTAGTGTTGTTATGAGATGAGCGTAAGTGGAGATCCTTGCTCGGTATTTGTTGATAAGTTGTTCGATGTGGCTAAAGTTGGGTGTGGTGCTTTTATCCGAAAACAAGAGGTTGGGGTGGAAGTTGGTGGCTAGCTAAGAGGGAGACGGTGTGATCTTGGATTGAGTAGTTTATAGTGTTTCGTTGTAGATATGAAATCTTTGGGTATACTGGACTAATCCTTGTTTATAAAGGAAATGCAAAGGGGTGAGTTAATATCTTTGAGGAATGAGAAATGTGTGGTCGCTTCGAACATCGAGTGTGTTTCGGATTGACTGGGTGGAGTTTCTCGTATGAAAGATGGTGAAACTGTTGGTTGGGCATAGTAACCGTTGAAATTGCGTGTATGGAGTGGTAAATGTTGGATGAGAAATGTCCATAGGGTAATTGGGACGGTAGGTTGGGATGGGTGTGTAAGCGTGAAGTAGAAGGTGTGGCAAGTGGCACGAAAAGTGGAAGCAATGTTTTCAAGAACGTCACCGTCGGGTGCATGAACTCCTAGTGGGAGTATGAGAAAGGGGGTTTGGCATGTATGTGATTGGTTTTCGAGTCAAGGAAAGTCAGCTTGTGTGGTTGATCAAGAGTGTGCACCTTCCCGTGAGCCGATCTTTGGAATCGTGTTTTATGAGTAAAAAGGAAGTGGAAGGATGTAGTCGAAAGTAGTGTTCGCGAAAAGGACCATTGGAGTGGACTTGGTAGTAGTGTGAGAAATGTTCCAAGTAAACTTTGTCGTTCAGTGTTAAGCTGGTAAGAATATTTTTTTTGTGTGAGCATAGTTGCTCCTTGCTGGTAGCAGGTGAACCCTGAATTATCTCTCATGTGGATGGACGACTGTTAGATGCAAGGAGAATTCGGATGCGTGACTTCAAGATTGGTCCGGGTTGGATTGATGGGTACGTCAGATGTTAAAGTGTGTAGGTTTCTACTTTTGGCTCTGTATAGTGTGGGGGTGTTGCTATGGCGGAAGGGTGTGAATTGATTATTATTGATGAACCGTGGGCAACACAGTTCAGGTGAGAAAGTGTTATCTGCCTTATACGTGTATTGAGATGGGGAAAGTGATCGTAGAATTGTGTGTTATCAGTCGAAGAGGATTATGTCTGTGATCTAAGGTGATACTCGAGGTTGGTCTTGTGCTAGGTTGGTGAATTGAAGGTTCGTTAAGAAATGGATGTTGTTGTGGCCCTAACCGTTGTAACTTGTGCTGTCACGGGATTGAAGTTGTGGACGAAAATTCTAAATTTGTTGCAACCGTGCGTCTAAGTGTGTGGACGGTACCATGTACCGTTGACCTGAGGCGTCATAGTTGTGGTACGCAAATTTCCTAGAGTAGGAGTTGTAATCATTCGAAAGTGTGGAAATTGTTGGCGTACGCTTTGTTGTTGAAGGGTTATGCAAGTGGAAGTAAGAAAATCCTTAGAAAAGCAAAGGGGTTGGCATGTGCAGTTATCTGTGAACTTTCCGTGAGTAAAGATGTATCGCGGGAAAGAGACGTTATGTGAGACCGGAGGTCGCGCGGTCGGCTACTGATAAGCCATTTAGGTTCGCAGGAAGTTAAGGGTGGCCCTAGACCACAAAAAAAAGGGATGTTTGGCCGAGACGGATGTGGCTACTCCGTTAGAAGATGTCCGTATTGACGAGAAATTGGGGTACGAAGAGGAACCAATAGTTAATGTGGACAGTAAGGTCCGGAAATCAAGAAATAGGGAGACTCGTCTAGTGAGGGTTCAGTGGAGGTATCATAAGGGACAAGAGGCTACGTGGGAAGTGGAGTCGGATATGATGTCCAAGTACCCTCATCTTTTCGAGAATGGAATTCCGGGGACGGAATTCTTTTGAGGGGGGAGTGTTGTAGTAACCGTGTCCAAATAAAAAGAGTTTCAAGCCTTGTGGTGGAAATGTAATAAGATGGAAGTTGAGGGGCTATTTGTTAATAATTGGGATGAGGTATATAAGGGCACAAAACCCTAGAAACATTCCATTTTGGCTGAAAATCTGTGTGTGTCGGCTGTGTTCTTGGAGAAAAGAAAGAGAGGAGGGTTTTGGGGGCTCTTGTGGATTTTGGGAGAAGAAGGAGCTTGGTGTTGGAAATCAGAAGAAGGATTGTTGGGGAATTCGTTTCTGGCAAGCATTTGAGCAGGTAAACTCTCAATCCATTACTCCATTTAATGAGGTTGTTGATTGTAGAGTATTGAGAAGTTTAGTTGGATAATAGTATTGCCAAAACTCTTGTGGAAGGTTTAAGCTCCTCTTGTTTATGTTTTTATGGATGTATATTGTGGGGTTTGGTTCTAGTACGTTTTTGGTAGTTGTTATTGCCTAATCGTTGCTTTGGCGGAGCTCAGGACGGGATTTTCGAGTGAAAAACTCGAACAGCGCCCGTACGGATACCTTCAATAGAAGAAGGTGTCCGGGTAAGCACCCGGAGATCATGTTGTCCGGATAGAAGTGTTGTCCGGATGAGTGTGTTGTCCGGATGAGTATGTTGTCCGGATAGAAGCGTTGTCCGGATGAGTGTGTTGTCCGGATGGGTATGTTGTCCGGATAGGGTGTTGTCCGGATAAGGGTGCTGTCCGGATAAGGGTGTTGTCCGGATAGGTGTGTTGTCCGGATAGAGGTGCCGTCCGGATAGGTGTTGTCCGGATAAAGGTGTTGTCCGGATAAAGGTGTTGTCCGGATAGGGTAGTGTGTCCGGATAGTTGAGCTGTCAACTTATGCGTTTACCCTTTCGCTCAGGTAGACCATCTGGAAGTGCAGGTCAGAGTAGGAAAGGATCGTAAGCGTAACAGGTGAGTTTTCTAACTGAAGCTTGATGGTACTTGTTCATTTACTCGTACATGTGCGTTTGCTTAATATATGTTGTATATAAATTACTTATGCTTGGTGCGAGGTATATGGGGGGCGTGTCCCAATCATTAAGGTGTGATGCTTATGGGGGGGGGGGGGTGTCCCATATGTTGTGGTATGACGCTTATGGGGGGTGTGACCCATATGTCATAGTGTGATGCTTATGGGGGGTGTGTCCCATCTGTTGTGGTATGACGCTCATGGGGGGTGACCCATATGTCATAGTGTGATGCTTATGGGGGGTGTGTCCCATATGTTGTGGTATGACGCTCATGGGGGGTGTGACCCATATGTCATAGTGTGATGCTTATGGGGGGGGGGTGTCCCATCTGTTGTGGTATGACGCTTATGGGGGGGTGTCGCCCATATGACATGGTGTGACGGATATATGGGGGGGGTGTCCCATACGAGGGTGATTGAGCGCCCTGGGATCAAGCCACGGGTGTGTGTGACTGGATGGACGATTTGGTCAATTGTGTGAATGTTATTAACCAAACTTCATATTGATTTATGTTTCGCATAACTCTTTAATTGCTATATGTGGTGTGGATGTAACTGAGGGATCTCACTAGACCTTGTGGTCTAACCCTCGCATTTTCAAAACTGAAACCCTTTTTCAGGTAAACAGGTTAAGTGCGGTTCCTCTAGTGGTAAAGAGAAGGCGTAAGGGCGGGCGTGGATTGCATTAGTGGACTTCCCTACACTTCAGTATTTAGATACTCTCAGTTGGAATAGGGTTATTTCCGCAAACCCAAATTTTGGAATTTTGTTGATGTGAACCTTTGGTCATGTTTTGGCGATATATATAATGTCTTAAATTTGGCATGCTTTGGAGTGGGTTGTTACACTTCTCACAAAATTTCCATTTGGTCCCTCCAAGTAAACTTCCATTTACTAGACATTTAGCACTAAACTTTCAATAGCAACCAAGATGGTCCTTTAACTTAGCTTTGCAATTTAAGCATGACAAACACTAAACTCCCATTCTTCTCAAATAAAACCCGGTTGTTACAAACTCTTTTGAAGTATTTATCTTCATAAATGTTGTAAAACACCCATATTTTGGGTTTTTGGATATTTTGATGTGTAGAAATCATAAATATGTTCTTAAAAGATGTATTGTTCAAAATGAAGTTTATTTAATGGTTTAATCATATTGATGTACTTGATTCTATAAACCATTTGGGAAAATGCATATTTAGTGTCTTGGGTCATTTTGAGAATTAAAAGAGTATAAATCCATTTTGGAAAATTCATTATTATTAATCTGTGATGAGGTTTGAGTCGTGAGGATTTTATGGTATATGTTTACCAAAACGACGTTTAATACGTTTATATTTTGAGAATCGTTATTTATGGGTCTAATGGGTTTTGAGCATTTGCTCGGTTTTGACTTTGAGGAAGTCTTGGGGACATATGTCCGGTTTTAATGGCTCGATGTGGAGTCTTATTTATGGTTTGATTCTATTGCACCATATTGCATTTTATTGCTCATTATTGATATTTACATGCTTGGGTGTTTTAGTCATTCCGGGTTGAGCATGTTTTGTAGACTGTGTTGCATTGGATCCATAAGCATGTATGTCAGTCTTTATTTGATGGCCTATCTCTTTGTGCACGAGGAGTGGACTATGGGGACGCATGGTTATATGTGTTAGGCCGTGGGGGCCACTAGCGAGTATGCAATGTGGGACATTGAAGTCCTTGAGGTGTAACTCGTCTAGGCTGGATAGGCAATATGGTCCCATAAGTCCTTGAGGTGTAACTCGACGGGGTATGCAATAAAGGCATGGGAAAGATTTGAGGTTGTGATGTCTTTATGACATGGGAACTAAGACCGGGACTTGAGGTGTAATCCAGTAACATCATAAGTGGCCTAACTTTATGTGCCCGTCACTTTCGATGGAATCGGGTCTCCCCCGTCACCGAAAGGTGTTGTTTTTTGGGTAGTACTTTTATCCATATTTTCGGTGACGCTCTTTATTTATATGAAAGGTCTTCATGGTTTATTGGCAGAGTTCTATGCCTCATCCTATTTGGGTGTTTTAAATATTGGGGTTTTGTCCACACTTACATTTGTTGGGATGTTTAATGTCAAAACACGTTTGAGTAAGTTGGGATTGGGATTCATTTTAGAAAACGCTTTATACATTTTGGAAACTTTTCTCATGGATTTTATGTGCGTTGGAAAATGAGTCGTTTACATTCTTTCATAAACTCTTTTGAAAATCATGATTTATGTCGCAAACTGTCATTCTACAAATTATATAAATCATGTTATAAACTCTTGAACTCACTAGGCGTTAGCCTAACCTTTTTATTTGTCGGCATGTGCAACAGGTCTCAGGTTGGGAGTAGTTCTAGTGACACGTGTGAAAGGTCGTGTGCTAGTAACGTGCTCGAGAGGTGAATAGCTTAAGTGAAGTTTTCCGCATTCATCCTTGGGATTAGCAACTTGTACTTGGGTTAAGTAACACCCGTTGTAGTTTTAGTCTTTGTAACAGGACTTGAATTATATTTTGTTTGAGGTTAACCATAGATTGTAATTTAAGGTATTTTACCTATTGGATTATAGGAAGAAATCCTATTATTTCGGATGTACTATCAAAAATTTTAATTAGTTGCTTTTTCCTAATTCGAGGGTGTTACAATGTACGTACGTCTCTATATGCTTCCAAAAATGTTATCTCCATCACATCTCTTCGCTCAAGCCCGAGGAGACCCACCGCTTGAATGCCCTAAGCATAACCCAAGAAAAGAAGTGTTAGTCTAACACGATGAGAGTAAGAACCTAACAACTTATAACAATAATGATAAAAATAATAATAATTTGAGGTATAATAGAAACATAGTGAACCCCATGGAGGTTGTCATATGATATCCGATGCGTCAACCGTTTATGGAAACTTGATGATCAAAAGTAATTGCATAAGACAAGGTAGCCAAATAGCCATTAGTAGCAATTATCACATATCAACAATACATGGGAAACAAGCGCAACCCTGAGGAGTCTATAACTTGTGAGCCCCCAATTTCAACCACTCCAGGTCTATACATTGGGTCACTCTAAATCTAAAAAAAGCACTTTGGAATTATACCTTACTGCCCATGAGACGATGCCCGACCATGTAGGCCCACATCTTACTTATCATGGATCCCGATGCCTATTCTGTGCTACGACTCTAGTGCCACACTCAAAACTACAGGTCACGACTCTCAAATAAGCCAATATTATTATTATCAACAAGCAAACTTCATCAAGACACAATATTTGTTATTGGAGTATCACAATTTTCAGAGTAGGCATTTAATCAATCCATAATCCTGTTGGAAAACCCAGAACTATTCACATGCATGAAACCCAGAACTGTTCACATAGAAAGATGCTTAGAACACATTAAATTTCTTATTGAATAAAGTCACGATCATACAGGATATATATACAGGTACAGTTTTAATTTACAGATACTAAACCAACACAACTATTTACGAACCATCACAACCCTTCCATGAACCGTTGCAATCTTTAACTGTCATTCCCGCCATCTGTCACCAACTGCCATGTAACTACCTTATCAGATCTGCTGTTTAGCTTATTTCCAACATTCCCCCTTAAGCTAAACATCATCTACACCAAGTGCTCTCTTCATTCTTAAGAAGTTTCCCCTTTGTAAAGATTTTGTAAATACATCTGCTATCTGATCCTTAGTTCCACAAAACAGGATTTGTTGTCATAACTTTAAAGTTAGAGATCTTCTTTTCTTGATCTCTAATATTAATGGAAATTTCTCCATTACCCAAGACACTGAGTTTCTTTTCATCCCCAGGCTCCCTTTTTTTCCATATAGTTGCTACACCCACTGTCCAGATACCACAGATCATTTTGTGGTTTGTCTTGGACACTTAGCATCATCAACAGAGATAACATCCAGATTCTTTTCCTCCGGTATGTTCACACAATCATTCGTAAGATTAACACAATCTTATGCGAAAACTTCATCATCATCAATCATCATCATGGCATCTGTAACAGTAACACCGTTTACCACTGGTGCATCCTCCTTGTTATCTTCATCGTCGTCGTCGTCGCTCTCTTCACTGTCGTCATCTTCATCTTCATGTTCTTCCTCGTTATCTTCTTCGAGAAAGGAAAGAACCACGACTTGAACCATGGCTCTGATACCATATTAGAATATGTGGAACCCCTATATTACTCTCCAAAAGAGCCCTTGAAAAGAGAAGGGAGGTTCCAACATATATAGAGGAGAATTTGTCCAAGTCTAGCCGATGTGGGACTCTAACACGCCCCCTCCAACTGAGGCTAGATGGGCAAAGATGTCCCAGAGTGCCGAGTCCCGGGCAAAGATGTCCCAGATGGTAGACCTTGGCTCTGATACCACTTGTTGGAAAACCCAGAACTATTCACATGCATGAAACCCATAACTGTTCACATAGAAAGATGCTTAGAACACATTAAATTTCTTATTGAATAAAGTCACGATCATACAGGATATATATACAGGTACAGTTTTAATTTACAGATACTAAACCAACACAACTATTTACGAACCATCACAACCCTTCCATGAACCGTTGCAATCTTTAACTGTCATTCCCGCCATCTGTCACCAACTGCCATGTAACTACCTTATCAGATCTGCTGTTTAGCTTATTTCCAACAAATCCAACATCAATTCTCTTTTGCATAATGTTTACTTTAAAATCCCCAAGTTTATCAAAACCCTAGATTTTGACCTAAAATGGTCTAAATCATTTTATCAACCAAAATAGTTAATAAAAGTGGGAAATCATGAACAAACCAAGAAGAGCTAAATACTTCAAGTTTTCCAACCATTTTATACAAGAAACCCCTAGGATTATCAAACCCATTTTGGGTCAAAACTATAAATCATGGATATGAGAAATAGGAGACATTAAGAAGTTAGAAATCATCTATAATAACATGTATGTGAGTTTAGGTTGAGGATAACTCACCTTAGAAGGTTTTATAGAAAACCCTAAACCCTAGAATGAGATGGAAGAAGTTGAATCTTGAGTGAGAGGTGGAAATCTTGCACTTAATGAAGTTGTTGACCTAGAAAGCACAATGAATGCTCATAAATTCACCCAACTACCAAGATTGATGAAAAAAGGGTCAAGTAGATCGAAACCCTACCTTGAGGAGGAGAGAAAATCGGTTTTCAAAAGCTTCCCAAGTCCAAAATGAGCTAAAAACCCGTAACTCTCCTTTTTATACCCCCAACTGCTTCCCGCGACCTTGACATGCGACTATGCCTAGTGGCATAGTCGCGAGGCACTCTTGCCCGTGCTCCCCCGACTCTCGGTACATTCTTCGCGATAGTGCCACCGCGAGAGTGACCATGTCACAATCGCGTGGCATAGTCGCTGCTCTCTCACAACCCACGGTACACTTTGAGCGATATTGCCCTGGCGAGAGTGACCATGTCACAATCGCCGGGCATTCTCGCGGTCTAGATACCGAGTCCCAAACTTGGCCAACTTTTCTCCAACTATCTCGTCACGATGCTACGTCTCTTTTTAAGCATAATAAAACTCTACAATCAGCATTCCCAAGCTATTTAGTTTCATATATATATATATATAGTGTTAGGTTCATTTGAGAAGTCTAAATATTTTGAGAAATAGAGAAGTGATCGTGACTCTTCGATTAAATGCGCTGATTTTGAACACGGAAGGGTATTTTGGTAATTAGTCATCCCGTTTACAAAAAACACGGGCTGAGTTCATATATGAACTATACGTTCATATATGAACCTTTGTAATTCACATATGAACTCTTTATAACTAATTCATATATGAATCTTGTGATTTATATATGAACCTTTGTGTTTCATATATGAAACTAATTAATTGTAGGTTCATATATGAATCAGTTGAACCAATTAACTGATTCATATATGAATATTTGTGTTCATATATGAACCTTTGTAATTTACATATAAACTTTTTTTAACTAATTCATATATGAACCTTTGTGTCCATATATGAACCTTAATGATTTATATATGAATTTTTTTAACTAATTCTCATATGAACAAATTAACTGATTCATATATGAATCACAAAGATTTATATATGAATCACAAAGGTTCATATATGAATTAGTTAAAAATATTTTATATGTGAATTACAAAAGTTCATATATGAACACTAAAGGTTCATATATGAATCACACAAATTCATATATGAACCTGTCTCGCGTATTTTTTACGAAACTACCCTAAATACCCCTGAGCGTCGTTTATTAATTAATGTGGACGCGCGCATTAATCAGGTGTAACGCGAATTTCTTGACCGTGGATTATTTAATCCAATGGATATGATCACTTCTCTATTTCTCAAAATATTTAGACTTCTCAATTGAACCCTTCCCTATATATATATATATATATATATATATATATATATATATATATATGGTGGGTTTCTTTTGCAAACCAAGCAATTCATAGAAACTATACAAACCAATCTTAGCCGTTCATCAAGTCTAATAAATATATGATTTTATTATGTTTCTTAATATAAAGTCATGATCATAATTAATGAACTTAATCATTTTCCATATATAATTATTATCATTATTAATGAATGATAATAATTACCATAAATATTTATGTTGTTGCCTAATATAGTGGTTTGCATAGTTTCTATGAATTGTTTGGTTTGCAAAAGAAACTCACCATATATATATATATATAGGGTCAGGTTCAAGAGAAAACTTAAAAAAACGGAAAACTGGAGAACACCCTAGGGCCCTTCATCTGGACGGTATGCACTTGTGCATACAGGTAATTTGTAACATGCAGACATGCATATGCACAAATGCATAATGCACTTGTGTATAAAAACCAAAAGTCAACTTAATTTACCTGTATGCACAAATACATACCATCCAGATAAAGTGCCCCTAGGGTGTTCTTCAGTTTTCTGTTTTCCGTTTTTTTTGAGGTTTTCCCTTGAACCTCTCTCTCTCTATATATATATATATATATATATATATATATATATATATGGGGTTGGTTTTTTTGTTAACCCAATAATTGAAAAACTGAACATAAATAAACATTCTTGAACATGGGTATTTGTGGAAAAGATCATGACATATGAACATCAATGAATAATCTTATTGAACACCTATGGACACCATATTAACACAATTTTATGAAAGTTGGTTTCACCAAGGGATTCAAACAAATGAGTATTTGGATGAAACATCATGTGATGAATTTATGGAAGGAGGTAAACAAGTTTAACAAATTAATTAGATAATATTACTTGTATTATTTTATTTATTTATAACTTTGTTAGCTTTTGTTTTGAATCTTAGATGACATGAAAAACCTCAATACCAAGAAAGCGAAAGTATCGAAGATTGAGACGTCCAATACGGTCATTGTTGATTGAGAGTCTCACTAGTTTCATATCTTTTTGGTTGTATTTCATTTGATGGAAATTGCATACTAGTCCCTTGAATGTTTGGTTGTATTTCATTGGTTTAAACTTTAAACTATTGGAGTTGTATTCCATTTGAGTATGTTTTTAAACTTTTAAACTTTAAGCAAGTATGTTTTTGATAAGAAAATAAGCAACCAACAGGCTTGTATTTTATGCTTGAAGTTGTTAGTTTGATTCTTGTTAGCAGGCGCCAACATACAGCAGGTATGGACGTATGGTTATTGCTAGCCTTATTTTTATATTTTCATTTTCATTTTCATTTTCATTTTAGTTTGTTTAGACACAATAACTTAGTTAAATTGTGAAGTGATGAATAAAAGTTTCAACCCGACCAATTCAACCCGAAGACTGGGTTGGATTGTTAAAGTGTCTTCAACCCGGCCAACCCAACCCATGAACACCCCTATGGTGGATATGCCCGCAACAATAAATACGTTAACTGACATTCATACTAGGAACTAACTAGTAGTACCATGTTCTACCTTGAAGCAATTAGAATGCCTATTTCAGGCATAATCGTTATTGTTGAAGTGGTGCAACCACACACTTTTGAAAGAAATTCAATGATTTGTAAATGAATATTTAATGTGGCGAAAAATCAAGTTTTTGTTCCCAAAATATGTTTAGTTCCTATATGATTTTGTATGTTAATAAGATAGGGGTGTAAAATAAAAAATGAATATAAAATATATAAATAACTATAAACGTACAAGTATTAAAAATAATTTTGTAGTGTATATGATATATAATAATATGATTAAATCCAAAAATATTTAATATTGGATTCGTTTTGATTAGACAATTATAATAGTATAATTTGTGAAAAGAAAAAAAAACATATTGTGTTTTTTATGTCTTGAATTTGTCTCTATCAGTTCAGTACTCTAATAGTTAAAAAGGAAAATTTAAAGCAAAAAGAAGTAAATATCATTAATCTCTTGCCTGCCTGCCTTCTCCGAAATAGGCATATTCCTTCCTGGCCACTTATTATGCCTTCTCACCTAACCTATTTCTGGTCTGCACAACTAACTCTTTGTTAATGGAAAGTGCCCCCTTTGGATCATCTTCAAAAACTTGTTCCTATCATTATCCAAAATCCACTTCCCCTAATTCTATACCACCTTCTTTCTTCTATGTTTGTTGTGCCTCTTGGACCGATTATAACCAACCAACCAACCAACCACATGATTTAAAAAGGAATGAATTCAACAGAAACAGGCAAAAACCAATTATGACCAGCCTCCTCTTGACCAGTTAAGAGATATCAAAAAATGCAACAACAGCAGAAACACAAGTCAGCTACAAATGCATTAATTACCAAAAAATTAACAAACAAAAAAAAAGGTGCATATCTTCCTTCTATACACTTGGTTCTCATTGCCATTGCCATTGCCATTGCCATTGCCAATACCAACATGTTAAAATTATAGCAAACAAAGAGACATCATTTCATCTCATTTGCAAAAACAAACCCAAGGCTGGCTGGCTACAAGCAAAGTCTTATTCTTTGCTCTTCCCTTTCTTCACCAGTCGAGTGCGAATGACTTTCCCCCCCCTGTGCTAAACATCTCTTATATGGTACAAACCCTTTTATACACTTTTCTTTCTTCTTCCCCTCATTGTTTCCGCCTCCATATTGCTGCTTTGCAAACGCTGACCTCTCCCTTCCAATCACCAAAAACGCCTTTTTCTGCTCCTCTTTCGCTCCACCACTTTCACTTGAACACTCGTTTTGAATTTCTGTTGCTGGATTACAGGGTTGCATGACAGGGTAAGTCATGCCGCCGTAAAGAGACCACCATGGGGTGGCAGCGGACGACCTGAGGACGCTTGAGTCGGAGTTCTCGTCAAGAAACTGCATGTAGTACACAGGTGCTCCGCAAGGTAGAGAGCTAATCGGCATCAATTTCTGTGGAATCAAATTTACAATGCCGATGTTGCCCTCAGATGGATCAACCGCATCGTTTGGGGAAGATGGTCGGTGGTTTGGATCCGTAACTACGACTGTCTTCCCAAAAAGCTTCAAACTTTGGGCGGATCCAGCCTCGGTTGAACTTTCCTCAGCAGCCCCTTTTTCTTCACCGCAAGATTCCAGTTTCTAGAAATTTCCGCCAAAAATATAACAATTATACTTGTTGTATTGCCAAGTGTAGGAAATCCAGATTTCTTAGGAAGCACTTTGTTAGCAGATAAAAACAAAAAGTAGTACCATTGGGATCGGACCATCATCCTCTTGGACCATCGGCCAAGACTCGTTTTCTTCTGGCGAGCTATCAGGTTCGAACAGTGACGACCCACCAGGTTTCAAGCCGTTAGCAGAAGAAACCGGGGAGGATCCCGGGTTCGGTGAACACGAATCACCCAAAGCAAACATGTTCGAACCACCTGCCGACAGAACCGAAGTCGGGGACTGGTTTTCTTGATCCGACCCCGATGAATTGGGAGACGTCGATCTCCCGTGATGACCACCGGTTTTTAGCGGAGCAGAAAGCTTACGAGGGTAAGGATGCATCGGCTTCCGTTTTGGGCGAGGAGGAGGAATCTCGATCGGTTTCACCTCACTCGCATCACCGCTAGTAGATTCACGAACCACCTAAACACATCAAAACACAACAGATAAGTACAATTTCATCGAAATTTGTACAAATGTGTTTTCAAAAAGGGGATATAAGCAAGCAATGGACCTTGGAGAAAAATTTTTGGGCATGACTTCTTATTTGAACTGCGGTTTTCGTACCCACGTGTTCTGCACATAGGTAAGTGTCCGATTTCAGTTTTCATATTCAAACTCAATCTAAACCTACTAAAATGAATCATTAACAAACTAAAATACCTTCAATTCGTCGCCACGCTCGCCCGTATAGCTTTAAAGCTTCAAGAAATTTCTTGTGTTCTTCTTCGGTCCACCTTTCCCTTTGTTTCGTGATAGTATACGGCTTTCTAGCCTATTTGACATCAAAATCAGCATTATAAGCACACAAGTCCAAGAAAAGGGTACAACATGATTTCCCGAAACGGGGTATGCATACATCCTGCCCCCAGATCCTGCTTTTGAGCGGGATATACCGGGTTCGTTTAGTTTGGTGTTTAGTCATGAAAAGAAAGAAACCTTGGGGGCATAGTCATCCGCTGACATGAATTGGTCATTCTTGACCGTATTTGAAACGGAGCCTTCACTGCGATCCTACATTCATCAAGAAAATAAGGCAACAACATGAGGGTCAAATTAGGAATTGCAATTAAGATTCAAATCAAGAAACAAGACATCAAGATATTTCCTTTTATACAACCACAAATCTTATCCATCTAAACTTCCCATCCTAGTATTCTACCCCCAATTGTACATCCTGATACACTAAATGCACAATGAATTGATGCACATCTTTGGCAAGATATCTTCCATTAGTATTTATGAAACTCTAGCAAATGCTCTGCCAAAATCTTGAATTCATCCACTCCATAAACCTCATCAATCCACAAATAGAACACTTGATCATAATGGCAATATTGGATTAACATACAGATTTGGATTCTTATTTCAGTTTAAAAATGGCTAATCCTGAAATTACCAAAATAACCTCCATGAACTCCCAGTATTATCACAAGCAATTATCAACAGCTAATCAAGATTTATTAACCAGGAAAGCATATGGGGAAATGATCCAAATGTTTGTTTGTTTGTTTATATTTTTTTACATATTTTCGGCCAGAGTCAAGGATCATATATAATTACTGTCTTTTTTTGTGGATTAGCACAACCATAATCATACAAAACCCTCTGTTTTTATCACAAAAATATTATGGTAAATTAAATCGATCGAAAAACGTAAATTAAATTCTTAGTAAACATAAATAAACTGGTAATTGAAGATTTAGATAGATTTAATGGTCGTATACATACCTCAGCCATGCTTTCACACACCATCGAAAATTCTTCAAAATATTCAACCTTCCTCCCCAGCTTCCTTCACCAAGCCTCAATCAAAAATGAATATACACCGAAAATCACAGAGCCATCTCCGGATCTAAACGAATCGTCGAAGAAATCAAACTCATATATTGAATCACAACCCAACCCGACCCGTAACAACCAGCCGACGAAGAAAACCACCGGACTCGGATTGGAGCCTAGATGAAACTCACAACCAACACAACAAAAGATCCAAACCTCCGACGCTCGAAAACACCTGTCTGTCTCAGAAAAACAACCGCAAAAGAGGAAATTAGGGCTCTGAAAATGATTTATCTGGAAGAAAAAACGGTTTCCGATGACCGGAGACGGCTGGTGTACGCCAGCGATCTCCAAAAAAACAATCGGAAAACCTAAACGGAGCTAGAGAGAGAAAGCAAGAGAGAAGTGTGGTTTGTGTTCTTGAAATCAAAGATACCAAGGAAGAGTAGTTTTGTATTCGGAGGAAAAAGGGAGAAAGCGAAGAAGGGGGTGCCACGTCAGAAATTAATTCTTTGTCTTTTCTTTTTTATTTATTTTCTTAGAACGATCGAGAAATTGGTGGAGTTTTGTGGCTCACGTTCAATCAGGGACCTGAACACGTGGCTGTCTTCTCTCACCCACCGAAACGACACCGCTTTTCTAGGTCTCACATTCTCTTTATTTCCGTTGCGCAAAAAACGGTCATTTTACAAAAACCCTAAACAAAATAAATTATAATTAAAATTAATTTACGGGATTTTATGCATAAGGTACAAGTTATTAAAACGTTAATAATTATAATTAAGGAAAAAATCAAATAAAACCCAACGGACTTTAACATTAGGAATGATTAAGTTCCTGGATAATTTTTTGGAACAAATAAACCATTGCACTTTTTAAAACATGTTAAATAAACTATTGGATTTTCTAAAACCTGTTACATACATCCTTATGACTTATAAAATTGATTAGTGTGATAAAAATACTTCAAAAGATACGAAAAAACCAAACAAAATTACCAAAAGTTGCGCCAAATTTTCCAAATTTACCATTAACAAACAATAGCCGATAACAACTCTCCTTTGCATACTCCCTTCAAAAAACAACCATCTAGTCCTATAAGTATAACCTTCCTACATCCACTAATTCACCCATCTCTGAGTGCTTTGAAACATACATAAAATCTCCTAAATTCATTACTTCCATCTGCCATTAAATTTACATCCATCTTAACTGTAGATCCTGGATTAGCCCTCTTGATTTCATGTCCATAATCCCAAAGCTTTCCATAGTGTTCTGTCAAAGAACCTTCAATTTCAAGAAGCACCCTATACTTGACCCGGATGCATTGGCCCTTGCTAACTTTAACCATAAACTTTTTCAAAATATCATCTTGCATATCTTTAATTTTTATGAATGGTCTTTCGATGAGTTCCCTAACATAATGCTTTGCAATCCAATTTGGTGTCACTAGGGATCCACTATAGTCTCTACTACATACATGCTTACAATTAATGGTTTTAATTTGAAATGACTTTTCTTCTTGCATCCAAGATGCCCATAATCTAAAAGGACAAGTTCGATCTTTCTAACCTTTTCCACATGTAACAAGCAGCCTATCTGAATCATTTTTCACAAACTCTAGTTGGTAGCCATTTGCCACCACATTGTTTGTCAAACATTGTTTTAATTGACCAGGATTCTCATACCTCTCACCAACTTTGGGCTTCATCAGATTCCAAGGAATATTAGGATCGTGTATCGGATATTGGACACCTTTTTGTATAGTCTGATCTCCAACATTGTCATCCTCTTCATCCACATCGAACTCAACACCATCAATTGTGTTTACACTACAAAGTTCATTTAAAAATTTGTCATCAACTGTTTTTTTAAAGGCAGGAAATTTGAGAGCAAAACCCAAAATCAGATGATACATATACACACTCTGTTTGTGTGTTGGTTGCGATGAAGTAAACATCACAAAGAGGAGGGATAGAGATAGAGCTACAAGAAAAAGAAACCAATTCAGACCTGGAAGTGCACTGGTGCAGCGATGCAGTGGAGACTGTGTACGCCGGCTACTGTGTACGCCGGCTACTGGTGTGCGCCGGCGAGATGAAGCCGAGATGTTGGTAGCAAGCATCGAGAATCGGTGGTGGGATGTGCAGGCGAGAATTGAAACGACGTGAATGAAAAAATTATTTAGGGTTTTTTTTTAAATAAATTTGTAATTTACCTGCTATTCAAGTTGCAGGTTGCAATTAGGATCTATTTAATATGTTTTCAAAAGTTTAAAGATATATTTAGTATCTTTTAAAAAAGTGCAATGGTTTATTTGTTCCAAAAAATTATCCAGAGACTTAATCATTTCTAATATTAAAATCCGTTGGGTTTTATTGAACTTTTCTCTATAATTAAATAATTTATTTATTTAGGTGGTAAAATAAATAAATAAATAAAAAAATATATATATATATAGAGAGAGAGAGAGAGAGAGAGAGTGGCGCGTGCAGAATGCAGAAGATGCAGATAAGTAGTGAGCTGTAGTCGCGAAATGTTGTGGGGTACGTGTCAAGATTCTTGTGGTTTGTATTAATATCTACAAAAATCTGAAAATATATTGCTTTATGGATTGTTTAAGTGAATTTTTTAAATTAACAATAAAAATAAAAATGTTTCGCTTCTTTTTTACAAACTGTACTTTTAATTCATTGTTTGGAAAAAAAATAACTTAGACCATGAGTACCGTCAACCCACTGAATTCGAACGTCACCTAGCGTCACATCAACTTTTCTTTTTTCTACCTTCCTTATGCTAAAGTGGAGTACCGCCAACCCACGAACCCACTGAACCCGAATGTCACATCAGTTTTTCTCTTTCCTACCCTCCTTACCCTAAAAAACATTAAAAAAACATGTATCGGCGGGTTTGAACGTGTTCCCGAGCCCACTCCTACCCGATACCCCTACCCGATCGGAACCCGCCCCCCCCCCCCCCCCCCCCCCCCCCCCCCGATACCACCTCACCACCCTACCCGCATTCGAACCCGGTCGTGGTACCCGATGGCGGTACACACGGCCTTATAAGCTAGCTTTTTGTTTTTGTGCATGTTTATAAACTAGCTTTTTAAAACATTACTTGAAAGAAGATGTCGTAGTTCCCATTGAATATATCTCAGTTGACAACAAACTCAACTTCGTAGAAGAACCCATAGCAATCACTGAACATAAAGTTAAGAAACTTCGGAACAAGGAGGTATCCTTGGTATTAGTTCATTGGGACTGTCATCATGGGTCAGAAGCAACATGGGAAGTCGAATCAGAAATGAGAAATAAATATACACATCTTTTTGAGTAAATTTCGAGGACGAAATTCTTGTAAGAAGGGGAGAATTGTAACACCCTACTTTTTAATCTTGTTAAAATTTGATGGTTTAAGTTTTAATTATAAAAGTTATAATTTTATTAAAAACATTTATTAAATTCCATCAGCTATAATCTTAATAGAATGCACATTTTTCCTCTAATAAGAAGCATACAAGTGTCCCATAAACATAGGTATGAAGAAGCAAATCTCTAGGGGTGACTAAGCAATCCTACATTATATGATTAAGTACTCTAAGGATGAGTGGGAAAAGCTAAATGTTATGTGTTGGCATTACTACTTCTACCAAGTACATCTTATAAAGCTTGACAAAGCAACCTAGAAGCTTAACAAGGACAACCTATAAGCATGAGGTGTAATATTCTCTTATCCAAATAAGCATGTGATGTCAAAACATGTCAAGCTTACAATTTTGAAAGCAAAGAGAACAAGTTAGTAATACCTTAGATTTAGCTATAAATAGAGGTAGAAACCATTCATTTTAATTCATACCATATCTCTCTTTCTCTCTTAATACTATAAGCTTGAAGTAAAGGATCAAGGAAGAAGTTAAGCTTAATCAATGTAAGTATGTTATGAGATTTAATGAGATACATACATGCTATATGAAACTATGTTATGCACTATGATAAGTTTTGATAAAATATTTGTTATGATTATTGTGCATGAGATTATGATACAATTTTTATCAAAGACATATGATGGCATGTTATGATACAAGTATATGCATTTTGCATTCAAGGCATGAAAAGTTTTTATACATGTCATGTATGACCATAATATCCAACGTACGGGATATATGACAAGAAGGAACGTCTTGCAAACGGACCTTATGGGGCAGCCTTTTATGGACCCCGGGGTTATTGAACCTCAAGACAAGTATGGCATACTACATGTGACAAGTGAGATCTCAAAATGATGTTTTTATGCATGACAAATGTTTTCATGAAATACTATCCATAAATTGATAAAGATTTTGTTAACAAAAGTTGTTTATTCATGAAACCATGACTACTTACTAAGCTTAAAGCTTACATACTTCATGTATACATCTCAGGTATGGAGTAAAGAAGGAGGTTATGAAATATTCTAGAAAGTTCAATAAAGAATGTTTTATTTTATTGTATTACAAGTCATGTTTTTAATTACGTTTCCGCTATGTTTTGACTCTTGATGTAATAATTGATGTATGAAATAAATTTAAAAGATTTGGTTTGTTTAAATAAAGTAACGTCATTCAAATATGAAAATTGAGGCGTTACATATCAGCAACCAGCTAGCTTATCAGCCAGTTTGCCAAACATAGCCTAAAAGTTACTTTGTAGGGTAACTCGACAAATATCTGGCATTTTCCTTAAATGGATTTTCCTCAAAATAAAATATAAAATTATCTTATGAACTTGGCCTAAAAACAAGATAAATAATACCAAAGGTCATCAAAATAGGTTATATTTTTAATATTTTTTATGTTTTACTTAAAAATATTTATGATTGGTCCCTGTGGTTTACATAAAATCACACTGTGCGTCCCTAGTTTGAAATAATTAAGGAAAACGTCCTTGTGGTTTACTTTTTCACACGCCTTTGATCCATGTACCCTAATGCCGTTAAATGGATTTGTTAACTAAGTTAATTAGAAGGGCATTATAGTCATTTTACTTTTTTCATGTTTTAATTAATACTTTTAAGAAAACCAAATGGACCAAGACTGTAATTTTACTTTATTACAAAAACCTCTATCTCCATTTTCGACTGCCTTCCCCTTCTGGCTCCCACCCTCCTAACCACCACCGATGACCATCAAAACTCTTTTCCACCACCATCAATCAAAACATGTCCTTTTCTGATCATCACCTCCCCCACACACCTACGATTAAAACCTCCCTCCTTTTAAACTGCCACTGTTTCATCCCAATTAGAACCTGCAACAAAAAATGGCCAAAACTTGCAAATTGATCAAAACCCTTCGATTAAAACTAGGGGTGTGCCATCTCCATCAATAACCTGCAAATAGTGGCCAAAACCTTTAAACGGATCAAAACCTGTGAATCACTGCCAAAACCGACATATGTGTTATTAGTAGGGTATGGACGAGTGAGAGATGGTTTATGTGGTTTCTAAACCGATCTTATTGACGACCCCTTGCTCCCATCCTCACCCACATCCAGCGGTTGAAACTTCGAAACACAAGGATGAACTCCACATCCACCCCATAAGCCACAACCAACACCCTGTTTTGCCTCCAACTTTGACCAACATCGAGACCACCTCCATATCCGACCAAAAAGGAGACCCACCTTCATCTCCAGCCAACACCGAGATCTGCCTTCACTATCTGTTGATGAGTGCCCCTCGTGCCCCCTTCTGCCCCGCAACATCACCACCTCATGGCTTATTCTTGTGTTATCGAGTTTGGGATCAAAATCCAGAGTTGGTCAACCATGTCTAGAAGAAACATCATTGAAACCCAGTGGTTGTGGGGGTGGAGGAGTTATGGATATGGCTTCGTATGTGGTAGTGGAGGTCGAAGTTGAGACGCTAAGGGGATTGATACGGTGGTCGTTTCACCGTTTAAGAGAATGAGGTAATGGTGGTGGTGAGGGGAGTAGGTGGTCATCAGGAAAATTGAGAAATTAGGCCGGTGAGGGTATGTATATAGTAATATGTTTTTAAGCTTTTAATAGAAAAGCATAAAAAAATTGATGAAATGACTAGACTACCATCTAAGTTAACCTAGTTAACAAATCCATTTAACGGCGTTTAGGTACAGGAACCAAATGCGTGTAAAAATGTAAACTAATGAGACATTTTCTATAGTTATTTTAAATTAGGAACATACAATGTAATTTTGTGTAAACTATAGGGACCAATCATGTAATTTATCAATTAATATAAATTAATTAGGTCTTATATTAAATATGCCACAGTTGATAAAATAAAAGTAAAGGCCAGTATTGTTCATATAAATTTTCAACCAATTAATATTTAATATAGATAATAAATAGATAATTTAAAAAATGAATGGAAATAAACAAACAAAATATTAAATATTAAAAAATTCCACTTGTATTTTTCTAGTGACAGGAGATTTTTTATCCTTTTAATAATCAAAAAGCACTTCATGTGCTTTTTCTTATGGTTAGATTCGGATTTTTTTAGATATTTAGTACAATTATTAATGTCCATAAGAAATAAATTATTAATTAAATATCCTCATAAAATGTCGTATTATTATTTAAATAAATAAAACAGCTTTTAATAAGAATAAATAAATAAATAATGTTGCTCATTTGTGGAAAAAAAGTTCTTAAATTTGTTAGAAGATTAATCTTATAAATAAACCTAAATTGAATGGTATAAAGTGTGAGCATTTAAAACTTATTTTTTTATTTAATCTTGACATTTTAAAGAAATGTTTGAATTAGGGAACTTAAAAATAAGGTTAATGTAGAAAAGTAAAATAGGATGATGTCAGTTTTATCAATGATTGTTCATCATTTGCAATAGACCCATTTATAGAAATTGTATGAAAAGATTCATAAATATATGTGTATTCCAAACTTGAATGCGGTAGTTCACGGGTATGCAAGTCTAAGGCTTTGTTTGTTTATCTCTTAATGGTTTATTAAGAGACAACCTAAGAGGTAAATCTTGTTTGGCAAAAAAAATTATGCATCTTAACGGTTCTAAAACCCTTTGAATGATTTAGCATTCTAGGTCTCATTTAATCATTCAGCATCCTGATTTCATTCTAAACAATTACCAAACAACCATATCTCATTTTGCATTATATAATAAAAGCCTCTTAATCATTCTACACCAAACCATTTAGCAACTGTCAAACAACCCCTAAGCTAGGATCCATTTACAATTTGACAGAATGAACGGGCTTAGGCTCATAAGTGATATTTTCATATGTTAGAGTGGCTAATATGTATTATTTAGATTCACAAATTCGGCTATAAAAATCTACCTCCACCTCCTCGTTTACTATAACAACCTCGTCTACCACCTCCACAACTACCTTTCACCACCAACCACCACTACCCATTGCCATCAGTCACCTCCACTTCTACCATAAACATTACCACCACCACCATCAGATATCTCTACCACTATCGCCGCTCACCACCACCTTTACCTCCACCACATCGGCCACAACTACCTCCTCCATTACTGCTGACCTCCACCGTCACTGTCCACCACAATCCCTGTCGTTCTTCAACCACCACCGCTTCCACCGTGCATCCGCCAATTCATAAGGATATTCCAAACCAAATAGACCATAGTTTATCTTTTGTACGAACCGTTTTTTTTCGAACTTACGTCAGTTATGCCAAATTTTTCATTCAAATTTGCTACTATTATATATGCATGTGAAAATTGTGTGTAATTGTTTATGAATTAAACCATTTATTTATTTACTTGATTAGTGTCATATATAACTATTATATGTATATAAGATTATCAAACAATTTTTAGCGGCAACTTGTCTAGTCATGTCTTATCCAATCCTAGTTGTACCAATACTAGACCGACAAATCGTCATGTCATATCCAATTATGCTCTCTTATCCTATCCAGTCATGCCCAATGCAATCAAGTATATGTACCAAACGCTTACCTTAATGATCATTTTATGTATTTGAGTTGGTGTGTTGTATTACAATTTGATGACATACTCGTTGTAATGATTATTCCTTAAAGAAATGGTCATAACTTACAGTACATAGCAATTTTGAGTAACAAGAATGGTCTAAAATACATTGTTATTACTGTCTTTATTTAATATTTAACACAATAATAGATGGGAATATTCTATTTCATTATTTTGAACCGCAGTATAGAATCTTTAACCTAATAAGCTTGCCAAATCCTAGTCCAATGTCAAATATACGTCGCATAAATGAAATTTTTAATAGTTTGGTACTTCCCATGTTCTATTTTATTTTTATATAATATATCATAAAATAATAATTTTTAAAAGCATCTCCAACAACTATGCTAAAATGGGAAAACAAATGAGATTTAACATTTTTGTTGTTCTAACAACTATACTATCTTCTATGCTAAAATAGAGAAAGATGAGTGAGATTGTAAAAATCTTGAAATTTAGAAAAAACTATAAATAGATGGTTTCCCTCCAAAACTAATTATGACCCTAAAAAAACAAACTTTCTTTCTTCCAACTTTTAATATATTGAATATTTTAATAATATAATTAATACTAGAGTTACTAAAATAACATAACTGTTGGATGTTGGAGTTGCATACAATTTTTTTTTTAGAAATTTTAATTTTTTTTAGTTTGTTTCAATAAAACTTTAAGATAAGTTGTTGGAGTTGCTTTAATGGATAATTGTGTTTTTATTTGGAATGGATCATGAAAGGCTATAAACTGATTTTAATTTTCTTGTTATGTGACAGGTAGACAAAAAAAGCTTAAAACATGTTAGCCGTTAAAATACGAGGCTGCGTATACACACCAAGCCAAGCCAAGCCAAGCCAAGCCAAGCCATGAATTGTGGATGGAAGATGGGCGCGTGAGGATAACGATAAGATTTTAAGATGAGGGCCACGTGATATGAGGCTGCCGGTGACTTTGCGCTTTTTCTCCACGTCATATTTCCCACTCGCCGTCCTCCCTTCATTCGCTTCGCCACCTGTACGCTTTTTTATTACTAATTTCTTTTTATTTAAAAAAATTCCAAATTTTAAGCAATCACCTGACCTGGACTGTGACTTTTGTTTTAAAGACAAGACATAATAATTGATACTTTTAGAATAAATATTAATATTCCTTGGTAAAAAACCCACATAATTTTATGAATGTATATTTTTTAACCAACAGAAAATCTAATATTACTCTTAATTGTAAATAAATAGTTTTTCTCTAGTAAGAATAAATAAAAAAAAAGTAACAAAAATAAAATAATATAAACATCTATATATGATGAAAATGAAGGTTGAAGATTTGTTTATCCTTATCTAGTAAGTTTTGGGTCATTAAATTGATGAAATA
The DNA here is from genome assembly GCA_033807775.1 of Saussurea involucrata. Classification (NCBI taxonomy): domain Eukaryota; kingdom Viridiplantae; phylum Streptophyta; class Magnoliopsida; order Asterales; family Asteraceae; genus Saussurea; species Saussurea involucrata. Next base: position 184,004,636 of record CM066319.1, on the reverse strand, counting down.
AGATTGCTGGTGAACGTCTTTTTTTACCTATAAACGTTTGTCACTTAAAAATCATCTAGCTTATTTTATTTGGTAAGATTTTTAAGTTTTAAGAAAAAATGACAATGTCGTAAATAAATTAAAAACTAAGGGACTTTGCAAAGGGAATTACAGGGTTAGGTTCAGGAGAAAATCTTTAAAAAACGGAAAACTGAAGAACACCCTGGTAGCCCTTTATCTGGACGATATGCATTTGAATATGCTAAAACAATTCCAATATTGCCTTTAAATACAATGTATCTTTTAGGGGAGGTTCAGGGGAAAACCTCAAAATAAACGAAAAACTGAAGAACACCCTGATGGCCTTTTATCTGGACGGTATACACGTGTGCATGTTACAAATTACTTGTATACACAAATGCATATCGTCCAGATAAAGGGCTACCAGGGTGTTCTTCAGTTTTCCGTTTTTTAAAGATTTTCTCCTGAACCTAACCCTGTAATTCCCTTTGCAAAGTCCCTTAGTTTTTAATTTATTTACGATATGCATTTCAATATGGCCCCTTAGTTTTAAGTTTATGAAATAAGATTTTTAAGTTTTAAGTTTATGAAATAAGATTGCTGGTGAAACGGCATTTTATGACTAATAATAATAGATTAATAAGAAAAAATGTCATTTTGCTATTTTGAGATATTTTCTTTTCTGATAAGGGTTTAATAAGTATTAAACATATATTTTACTAGATTGATTGATTGCGTATCGTTAAAAGTGATTTAAACATTAAAATATGAATGAAGAATATATATATATATATATATATATATATATTTTTTTTATTCGGTTTAAAAAATTATTAAAAATGGATGTTGATAAGATTTGGATATTTGTATAAAGAAAAGAAAGGGAGAAAGAGAGAGATGTTTATGGACCACATGATATGTGGGTAGGATTATTCAAAATAAAAATTAAATTTAAATTAAAATAATAATAGTTGCCCAAATATTTTTGGCCACAAGTTTTTAGCACTCTACTAGAATTTTCTATTTCCTTTTTATTTTTATTTTTAAAAATCAGAAAAGCAAATAATTATATAAAATAAAAACCAGACCAATTTATACTTTTATACATAGACGAATGATTGTGTGAGAAGTTGAGGTTAATGTTGAAAGCATGAGAAATGGATTTGAATTGTTGATAACTTTTAATCAATGTCCTCCTATGAATTGCAGCTTAAAAAAGAATTGATCTGGTGCATCACTCATTCTAATATGCCTCCATTTCTCATTCAAGGATCGATAACCATTTTTCATGTTTCTCATGTTAACATCAAATTTTCATCAAAACCAACTATTTACTCATATATATACATATAATAATGATATTAATTAGATATCTAAATCTTAATATATAAAAACAAGTTACGTTATATGAATTAGATCGAAATTTATGAATTTTTGGCACAATTTATTAAAATAAAAAAATAAAAAATAAAGAAAGTGGGTGGGTGGGTGGGTGGGTTGGTTCTGGTAAAGAAAGGGTAACTGGGTAAGGGAAGACACTCAGTTTCCGTCACCCACCCTTGTCTTGCCACGCGCCTTTTCGCTACACATGCAGACTTGTCGTCTTTAATAAATGAAACTAGTTTTCATCAACAAAAACAAAAAAAAAAGGAAAATTAATTAAAATACCCTAAGTCAAACATTGAGTTACTAAAATACCCTAAATTTTTTCAATTTTGCAAAAATATCCAAAATACCCGCGATGAGGTCCCGCGATCGCGGGATACGGTGACGTGGCACGTACTTTGGCCCCAAATGCCCCGCGAAACCCCTCAACTTTGGCCACGGTGCACTTTTGGTCCCTGCCCGCGATCGCAGCCCGCGATGGCCCGCGATGGACCAAAATTTACACTTTTGGTCCCTGAAAATTTACACTTTCAGCCCCTGTTTTACTGTTTTTTTCCACAATTATTGCACTTTAAAGACCAATTTGTGGTTGAAATTCATTTGCATGTTTGAATCAATGTTAAATCAATGTTTTTGGAATACCAGTTTGTGGATGAAATGAGAGATTGGTTTTCTGATATGTTGGTTGTTTCATTGATAAATAGACGTAAAATGCAAGCCATAATCCCCACACAACGATTTCATTGTTGCAATATTTCTTTCTGCAATATTTTGTGTTTGAGATACTACTGAAAAAATGAGTTCATCTGTTGCAAAAGCTAAGCTATATTTCTGTTTTGATGGTGAATGAGTGCAAGATAACAATGAGTGGAATTTTGCTTATAAATCTAAGCATGGTGTAAAAGTGTCAGTAAACTACACTTATCAGAAGTTTGTTGCATACGCCATGCAAAAATGTGGAATCAACTCTTCTGATATTTGCAAGTTAGTATTTAAAAATGGCGATGGGTCATTTGTGGATTTATCCAACGATGGGGATATCCCTACTTTTCTGCACCTTGCAGTCGATTCAGAAAGACCCCCATTACTCTTTGTGTATCCCGGCGTATCCGACGGTGACGACGACGGTGACGAGGAGGGTGATTCTCAACAAATAGAGCATCCTGATTCTCAACAAATAGAGCAGCCTGATTCTCAACAACAACAACCACCACAACCACACGAATGGCGTACTGCTGGAGTTGTTGATGACGAAACCCACGTTTTCAGAACGGGTAATTCTGAAATAGACAGATCAGACACCGATAATGATGATCACGAAGAATATACCCCTAGTAGAAAATCATGTAGTCAGATAAATGACTTTTTTGATATGCCCCCTATTCTTCCAGACTCCCATACCCAGACACAAAGCTACGAACCTACACCTTATATTCGCAGTGAAAGTTTAACAGCATGTCAGATATTCGATTCGAAGGATCTCTTAGAAAGTCAGATCGGACTCAAGTTCTTGGAAGAGGGTTTCCAAAGTCGCGTGCGGGCATCTGAAAAAAGCAAATACGTAGTTGAATGTGCTAGAGAAAAGTGTGAGTGGAGGTTGTACGCGATTCACACGGGTCCCAAAGGAGGGGCGATAATGATTAGAAAGTTGCACGACGTACACACTTGTACGAGGACGCAACTTAATCCCCACCACAAACAAGCCGGCAAAAAGACTTTGGGTGCGATCCTGAAAAACAAATTTCTTGATGTTAACAGGTCATTGCGTCCAAAGGACATCGTCCACGACGTTCACCGGCAGTTCGGCATCACGATTAATTACCACCAAGCGTGGCGTGCGCGCTGCCATGCACTGTTTATGGTGAGAGGCACGTTCGAGGAGTCGTATGAACGACTCCCGACATATTTATATAATTTGCAGCTGCAGAACCCTGGTACTGTCACGCAACTACGGACCGATTCACGTGGACGGTTTGAGATGTGCTTCGTGGCCCTTGGACCCGCGGTACGTATTTTAACACGTCATATGTTTACACATTATAAACTATAACATTTACACATTATAAACTATAACATTTTAACCTATGTTTTTGCAGATCCGCACATTTCTGGAAAATCTACGTCGTGTCCTGATAATAGACGCAACCCATTTAAAGGGCCGTTACTTGGGTATGATGTTCCTGGCGGTTGCCATGGACGGGGATAACTCCATCGTTCCAGTAGCTTTCGGCGTAGGCAAGTCCGAAACCGGGGACGAGTGGACTTGGTTTCTGTCCATGTTGAGACAAGCTATCGAAGACCCGCAAGGGTTGGTGTTTATGTCTGACAGGGCTCCTTCCATAAGCGCCGCAATCTCTGCCATGTACCCAAACGCCCCTCACGCCATATGCTGTCGACATTTGGAGATGAACGCCAAATCCAAGGACAAACGTATTACCACCTACAAGGATGTCTATTGGGCGGCATGCAGAGCATATACGGATTGGGAGTTTAACAAGTACATGAATATGCTACGATACAGTGTCAAGGAAGCAGCCAAAGTCTTTGACGATGCTGGACCGGAGAGGTGGTCTGCGGCCCATTTTCCTGGACAACGGTATGACATTCTGACCTCGAATAGTGCAGAGTCTGTGAATGCACTCTCCCGTTTTGCGCGTAGATGTCCGATTGTTAATCTTATGGACTACTTTCGGGCCTTTCAACAAGAGTGGTACCAAATTCGACGCCTAAAAGGAGCTAAGATACAAAATGCACTCACACCAACGGCGGAGAATATCGTTCAGTACAGGGCACGTCGTGCGGCGACATGGCCGGTAAGAGCAATCGGGTATGGGAAGTACGAGGTGCATGATGACTATATTAACGCGATTGTGAATATAGAAGACCACCTTTGTTCGTGTCGCGAATGGGATAAATCTGGGTTACCGTGCGGCCATGCCATCGCTGCAGCAACATATACGGGTCGTACAGATTGCAGCGACTTGGCTGTACCTTTCTTCACGTCCGAGTATTACCGGAAAACATACGTGGAGGTAATAAACCCAGCTGGACCCCCTGCAGCATGGGTGTATCCACCCGACCCGCTTCCACCATGCTATCCACCTTTAATGGATAAGAACAGGGCCGGGAGACCGAGAAAGAACGACCGACGTCCATCACGTGGTGAAAGTTCGATACAACGAAGATGTACTCGGTGCCAATGCGTAGAACACACTCGTGGAGAGTGTCCAAATCCCGCCCTTTCAACCGTGCCAAGGAGACATTCTGTCAGTCACACCCCGAGCCCGTCACAGCTTGATACTGTGGATCTAAACACTGATTTGTAAATGATATATTTACACACATACATATGCTTCTAAATGAACATTGATAACACAACTAGTTTGTAAATGATAAATATATTCATATTAGATACGTTTTAATTTTAATAAATTACACCATTATAATCGTCTCTTCGATACGTTCGAAATGAGCCCAATCTTGAATTTTTTTGGATTTATATATTTTAATATATATCATATACAGTTATACATTAAAATTCATAACCTTATAGTTAATTATTTAATTTATGGTACATCTCTTATTTTTTTTTCAATTTTGTTTTACACTCCTATCGCATTAACATAATAATCATATATTAACTAATTCATTAAATCGTTTTAAATTATTATTATTTGAATGTGTTTATAGATATCGTGAATGGCAATAGGAGAAGGTTTCACGAGAAGAATATTAAATGGGGTTTTGACAAGTTGATATCACTGGACTCATTTAAGAATTGTGAAAATGGGTATTTGGCGAATGATGATTCATGTGTGTTTAAAACACTTCAGCTCCAAACACACATGAATCATCATTCGTCAAATACCCATTTTCACAATTCTTAAATGAGTCCAGTGATACCAACTTGTCAAAACCCCATTTCATATTATATATATACACACATACATATGCTTCTAAATGAACATTGATAACACAGCTAGTTTGTATTCCATCCAACAAGCTCTTTGTTGGGTCATCAAGATTTGAAGATGACCTCATGATCTCCTTTTATACTTTGAAAAACATTTTATACTTAGAGAAATTTTGGATGCATGGTTCTTTGTAATGGCTTGTACAAGATATCAAATGTTTGGTGAAGTCAAAGATCAACCAAAGTCAAGATTAAAGATTCTCTCATTGTGGAAGTGAAAGATCTTTTCTCAAACATACAAGTCATTGTTCACCGAAATTGTTCTCACAATTTCGGTGGTATCTCCACCGAAACTTCTCTCTATTTCGGCCAAGTCTCAAAGAAGCTTTTCCCAAAGATGATGTCATATATCTCAAAGATGATGTCACATATCTCAAAGATGTGTCACATATCCCAAATGACATTTCGGTGGGACCTCAAAGAAGCTTCAAAGATGTTTTCTCCAAAGATGTGTCACATATCCCAAGTTTCCATCGGTGGTGCTTTTCTTGAAAGAAAATCTGAGAAGCAAAAGAAGACAAAAATGAGAGACATAATAAGACAAAATGAGAAGCAAATTCATTTTGTCTTGGAAGAAATCTTACAACCTTTCTTCGGTGGTGCATTTGTTGAAAGAGATTTTGAGAAGCAAAAGAAGACAAAAATGAGAGACATAAGAAGACAAATTGAGAAGATATTTTCTACATGGATAAAGTGACATTCTGTCTTATTATCCATTTCCATGCAAAGCTCTTTTCTCATGCATGGGCTCTTCTGACTTACCTTGTAAAAGGTGACAAGGACTTCACAACTTTCCAGAAGTCAACATCCTCAGCAAGTGTGAAGATGACAAGTGTCCCAAGCATTCAATGCTTGCACACTCCTTGTCACTATAAAAGGAAGAGCTCTCCATACAGAAGACACACATCTTGAGAGACTTTGAAGATTACTGTGAGCTCTTGATATTCTACGCAAACTGGAAGAATTCTCTAAGTGCAAGAATTTCCAGTTTGCTTGAAAAACTTTATAGCTTTGTTCTAAGTGTTCTTAGTTATTTTGTTGTATACTTTGTGTAAGATTGTTAGAATAGTTTATCTGTTCTTTTCCGCAACAGTCTTAAGTTTTCTATGTGTAATTCTTGTTGAAAGATTTTCAATAAAAAGAATTAAAATTGTGAAAATTTTGAGTATTGTATTCAACCCCCCCCCCCCCCCCTTCTACAATACTTGTTATAGCCATCTGGGACTAACAAGTGGTATCAGAGCAGAAAGTTTAATCCCATAAACTTGATCTGCGATGGCTGCCTCCTCTTCTTCAACTATTGAAAACTCTTTTCAAAATAACTTTTCTGAAAATGGCTCCATTTCAAAACCTCCTAAGTTCAATGCTAACAACTTCTCTTTGTGGAAAAGCCGCATGATGCTGTTCATGGAAGGAGTGGATACTAGATATCCAACCATTCTCCAAGAGGGACCCTTTATCCCCAGAGTTTGGGCTCGCTATGAAACGCAGAGGCCTGGTAAAGAAACCATGGAAAAAGATAATTCTGATGATTCGTCTGATGAAGAAAAATCTGCTGCTACTGGTCGTTACATTCTTAAAAATCCTAAGAAATACACTGATGAGGAAAAACGGCTTGTGTCTCTTGATTCTAAAGTTAGAACTATCATTGCTCTCTCTCTTCCTGATGAAGTGTACCACTCTCTGGTAAATCTCTCTACTGCCAAAGAGATGTGGTCCACTCTATGTGTTCTGTACGAAGGTACAGAGGAAGTTAAGAAGTGTAAAAAGATTGGTCTTATAAGAAAGTATGAACTCTTCACCTTTGAAAAAGGAGAATCTCTTCCTAGCTTCTATAACCGTTTCAACTCTCTTTTAAATGATCTTAAGTTGTTGGGCAGAGTCTATGATAATGAGGAAGTCTTGTGCAAGTTCATGGATTGTCTTCCATATTTTTGGGAAAATATATGTACTTGCATCAAAACTACCAAGGACCTTGAGTTCATGCCCTTGACTGTTCTTTATGGAACTCTTTTCAACTATGAGCAGACGAAACTGCATAAGTTTATAAAGAACTCTTCTCCAGCTCTCCTAAGTGACTCTTCCAAAAAGACTAAGTGTTTTCCAAAAATCACCTATCCATCTGATTCTGACCATGATAGTCAAGAAGATCCCAATGATCATTCAGAAGCATATCTTAGTGATGCTAAGGATGAATGTGAGGAAACTTCAGTTGATAAATTATCTGATGAAATGGCCATGTTGGATGGGTACTCTAAATCCAAATCTCATCTCTCTTCTGGAAAATCTAAGTCTGATAGAAATTCATCCTCTTCTCTCTCCAAACACTCTCCTTTGGATAAATCTAATGAGGAATGTTTTAACTGTGGTAAAAAGGGTCATTTTGCTTCTGAGTGTAAGAGTAAACAGTTTGAAAGACCCAGAACTGCTTCCTCAGGCCGATTTTCCTCAAAATCGGAAAGATCCAAATATGATTCCCAAAAGTTCAGCCAACACCTCTCTTCTGCAAATTTTGACCGGGCTGAAAGATACAAGGAAAAATACAAGAGAGAAAAGGAAAGAAATGAAAGACTTATCAGAAGAGGAAAGGGTCTGCCTGCTAAATCTTATGATTTGGCAGATGAACCCACATCTGAAAGCGAATGACTCCTCAACTGCTCTTGTATCAGCTAAGTGCCTCTTCTACTCTTCACTGGTACATACTATGTGTTTTATCTATCTTTTATGAATTCTCTTATTTCAAACTCTTTTGCTATGTGTTCATAATTTCTGCCATCACATCTGAAAACATAAATTTTGGAAATTTTATTTGGCTAGTCTCTGGGTGTTGTTTCTGTCTTAAAAGGAAATCCTCCAAAATTTTTCCAAAAATAACTTTATGACTTCTCATACCGATTTTCTTCTTAAATCTGTGAGTTTCAAAATGTCCAATTCAAAAGAAAGGATTTATGTACTCCCAATTTTTGAAATATGAATTCTATGTGATGCACCCCCATTCTTTGTTATCTCTTCAAAATCTTTGAGCAAAAGTTAGGAAAAATGTCAAGTTTCTAAAAGGAACTCTCTTTATAGAAAATGCTATATCTGTGGTGATATTTCTCATTTTGCCAAAGACTGTGTGAAATAAAGAATTATTCTGAGTGATATAAATTCTTTTCATTCTTTTTCTTCTAACCCAAAAGGACCCACCTTCAAAATGGGTACCTGGAAATTAAATTCTTTGTGATTGCAGATTTTGAGCTGGGCAGATGGATCTATGTGAACAAGTGAGAAAGTTGACAAAACCTTAGAATTCTTTACTCTCATGACATCATAAGCATGTTGATGTCATTCTCATGACATCACCATCTCCAATCTCTTAAAATTCCATTTCTTTTCTAAACCTCACCACCGAAATTTTCCTTAACCACCAAACCAAAACCATATCCCACCATACTTTACTTCCCATCATATGTTTTGCCTCCTCGATCGGTGGTACCCCTCAAATTCGGTGGAACCCTTCAAATTCGGTGGTGAAACCCTTCTAAATTCGGTACAATCCTTCAAACTCCTCGGTGGAATCCTCACACCGATCCACCACCGAGTCTACACCGACCCACACCGATTCCACACCGAATCTCCACCGATCCACCACCTCAAATCCCTCCACCGATCCACCACCTCAAATCCCTCCACCGATCCACCACCTCAAATCCCTCCACCAATCCACCCACTACAAACTCTTCTACAGATGTCACCCCAAATCCTCAAACTCAATCTTTTTGGGTCATCAAATTGGAAGATGAAATTCCAATCTTTTCTTCACTTTGAAGATTTTCTCCATAATGTCTTAGAAGTTTTACTACTAATTTTCCACCGAAAATCCTACCGAAAATAGCCAATTTTCGGTGGATTCTCCTTCATTTTCGGTGGAAAAGCAAAAAAAAAAAAAAAAAAAAAATCCTACCGAAAATAGCCTATTTTCGGTGGATTTTCCTCAATTTTCGGTGGAAAGGTAAAGGTAAAAAAAAAAAAAAAAAATATCCTACCGATTTTCCACCGAAAATCCTACCGAAAATAGCCTATTTTCGGTGGATTTTGCTCAATTTTCGGTGGAAAGGTAAAAAAAAAAAAAAAAAAAAAACCTACCGATTTTCCACCGAAAATCCTACCGAAAATAGCCAATTTTCGGTGGATTTTCCTCAATTTTCGGTGGAAAGTCAAAAAAAAAAATGGTCTTGGTTCTGGCCGATCTTTTCATTTTCTCTTGGTGTTTTTCCTACGTCGGCCGCTGAGGGGGAGAATTCATCTGAGGGGGAGCAACATAAACCCTCAGTACTCATATACAGCGACCAACTTGAAAAAATGAGGAAATCAACGGACCGGTCAAGGGGGAGCACTTCAGTCCGGGCGGATCTAACTGAGGGGGAGAAACACAAAGACCGTCTGATCTAACTGAGGGGGAGCAAAACAAAGACAAAGGATGCTGATGCTAAACATGAAAAGATGCCAAGATGCAACAGTTGGGCAGAAGTATCCTAAGGCTGCTGATCAAAATGAAGAATCCTCAAGCCAGACACAAGTTTCAACTCGCCCCTCCAAAGATGCAAGTAATATTCATTCTGTTTATACTGTTTATACTTCTTTCCTTTTCCTTTCGATTATTTGTACAACTATACCTCTTTATTTTTTCTTATATGTAAATATCATATATACATACACACACACAAAAAATAAAAATGGACTGTGTGAAAAAGAACCCAAAAGAGTAAAGAAGGGTCAACTTGCATTATTCACTGTCTTACTCATGTTTTTCTAAGTATGGATGTCATCATCAAATAGGGGGAGATTGTTGGGTCATCAAGATTTGAAGATGACCTCATGATCTCCTTTTATACTTTGAAAAACATTTTATACTTAGAGAAATTTTGGATGCATGGTTCTTTGTAATGGCTTGTACAAGATATCAAATGTTTGGTGAAGTCAAAGATCAACCAAAGTCAAGATTAAAGATTCTCTCATTGTGGAAGTGAAAGATCTTTTCTCAAACATACAAGTCATTGTTCACCGAAATTGTTCTCACAATTTCGGTGGTATCTCCACCGAAACTTCTCTCTATTTCGGCCAAGTCTCAAAGAAGCTTTTCCCAAAGATGATGTCATATATCTCAAAGATGATGTCACATATCTCAAAGATGTGTCACATATCCCAAATGACATTTCGGTGGGACCTCAAAGAAGCTTCAAAGATGTTTTCTCCAAAGATGTGTCACATATCCCAAGTTTCCATCGGTGGTGCTTTTCTTGAAAGAAAATCTGAGAAGCAAAAGAAGACAAAAATGAGAGACATAATAAGACAAAATGAGAAGCAAATTCATTTTGTCTTGGAAGAAATCTTACAACCTTTCTTCGGTGGTGCATTTGTTGAAAGAGATTTTGAGAAGCAAAAGAAGACAAAAATGAGAGACATAAGAAGACAAATTGAGAAGATATTTTCTACATGGATAAAGTGACATTCTGTCTTATTATCCATTTCCATGCAAAGCTCTTTTCTCATGCATGGGCTCTTCTGACTTACCTTGTAAAAGGTGACAAGGACTTCACAACTTTCCAGAAGTCAACATCCTCAGCAAGTGTGAAGATGACAAGTGTCCCAAGCATTCAATGCTTGCACACTCCTTGTCACTATAAAAGGAAGAGCTCTCCATACAGAAGACACACATCTTGAGAGACTTTGAAGATTACTGTGAGCTCTTGATATTCTACGCAAACTGGAAGAATTCTCTAAGTGCAAGAATTTCCAGTTTGCTTGAAAAACTTTATAGCTTTGTTCTAAGTGTTCTTAGTTATTTTGTTGTATACTTTGTGTAAGATTGTTAGAATAGTTTATCTGTTCTTTTCCGCAACAGTCTTAAGTTTTCTATGTGTAATTCTTGTTGAAAGATTTTCAATAAAAAGAATTAAAATTGTGAAAATTTTGAGTATTGTATTCAACCCCCCCTTCTACAATACTTGTTATAGCCATCTGGGACTAACACTCTTCATCTTCAATCTTTCTGACCCTTCTTCAACGGCTTCTGCTTTTGCAACCACGTATGGCCATTGTGTACCACAACCCGCACACACTTTAGCAAATGAGTTGAGGGTTGTCATATATTCTACAAGAGGAGTAGGCCCACGAATGAGGTAACCTCTGACTTGACCTTGCATGATGTATCCAACCTAACCGTGGTTCAGCGGCTTAAAAACTACTTTTCAGAGAAATTAACAACAACAAAAACTACAAAATAACAACACAGTAAAAAAAATACAAAACAAGAAAAAAAAAATACAAAACAACTAAAACAACTAAAACAACCACCACCTACTTAAAAATTGATTTAGTTTCATCAATCCAAGCTTGTTTCTCGTTTACCTTCGCTTGAATAATTGCGAAGTCTTGCAGAATATGGTGAATTGCTTCTTGTTCTCGACGAACACGAGCCTCCCTAGCTTTTATATCCCCTTTTCATCCTTTTGATCTCCCTGTCTTCCTCTTCGATCTTTCTCAAATGGACTGCCTTCCTGTCCATAATTTTTTTCCACTCTTCTGTTAGTTCATCTATCTCCTTTTCCTTTTTTGCTATGGCGACCTCGATTTGAGGTGGCATTTTTTCAGGAGTAGACTTAGGGTTTGATGACGATGCCATTTGTGGATGAAATGAGAGAAGAGAAATCAAGAGAGAAAGCAATTCAAAGAAAGAAAGCAAGAAAGAAAGCAAGAGGAAGTGTGAATTGCATCTTACTGGTATTTATGGATGAAATCTCAAACATGCAAATGAATTTCAACCACAAATCGGACTTCAAAGTACAATAATTGTGGAAAAAAACAGTAAAAGCATGCAAGATTCGTCTAAGTACAGGGACCAAAAGTGTAAATTTTCAGGGACCAAAACTGTAAATTTTTAGGGACCAAAACTGTAAATTTTGGTCCATCGCGGGCCATCGCGGGCAGGGACCAAAAGTGCACCGCGGCCAAAGTTGAGGGGCTTCGCGGGGCATTTGGGGCCAAAGTACGTGCCACGTCAGCCCTAGCCCGCGATCGCGGGATCCATCGCGGGCATTTTGGGTATTTTTGCAAAATTGAAAAAATTTAGGATATTTCGGTAACAGTTGGTCAAACTTGGGGTATTTTAATTAATTTCCCAAAAAAAAACTGGGAAATTGCATTTTTTTTGAATAAACATTATTTTGTTTTAGTTTTCATTTTCATTTTCATTTTAATAAATAAATAAATAAATAAAGTATTTTTAGTAACTCTTTTCCATAAATATGATACATTTATATTTTCAAAATTCGTACATATTAAAATACGTTTTTATGAACTAAACTATACATTATTTTACATCAAATACTTGTTAACTTTTTTATAAAAAAAAGCATTCTTTAAAATGAAATAATACATGCATTATATACTTAGACGTGGTTTGCCATGTTTAATAATAATAATAATAATAATAATAATAATAAAAATAATAAGAAGGTAATGTATGTAATCTAAAGATGAAGTGAGGTTTTTGAAGATAATATATAGGGAAATTAATTAAAATGCCACAAGTTTGACATTGCTTTATCAAAATACCATAAATCTCTTTCAGTTTGTAAAAATGCCACAAATTTCTGCGGTGGGCCCACACTCACGTGTCACAAAGTTTCGGCCTGGCCCGCGGTGGTTCCCCGCGATGGGCCCGCGATAGGCCAAACTTGTTACCGCGGGCAGGGACCAAACTTGTCACCGCGGCCATAGTTGGGGGGCTCCACGGGACATTTTGCCCAAACTTGGGTGACACGTGGGATGGGCCCGCGATCGCGGGGCCCACCGCGAAAATTTAGGGCATTTTGGTAAACCGGTAGAAATTTAGGGCATTTTGGTAAGAAGGGGTCAAACTTAGGGTATTTTAATTAATTTCCCTAATATATATGTTGGAACAATGCATTTGTGTGGGTATGTTTTGTTTTTAGTTTGGATATTGAAAACTCTGTTTGTTTGGTCGGATGAAAATAAACCATAAAAAGAATAATTTTGTTTTTTCTTTTATTTTATTTTATGAACTAGGTTTGAACCCGTGTATTACACATGGTAATTTTAAAAAATTAAATCATTTCAGAAAACTTATCTTACAGATATGAATGATTATCGAAAGTACGATGCTATTTTTCTAAGCTTTTTTCCTTTAGAGTTGTTTTTTTGCAGCTGGTTACAAAATGTCATTGTTTTAGAAAGTTTTCTCAAATGATGTTTTGCAAAAAATTAATAAAAAATATGAATAAATATTAAAAATTTATAAAACAAAATTTATAATAGAACGTAAATGAAAATATGGAAAAGTACATAGTTAAAATATTAATAAAAACAAGAACAACGTATCATAAATTACCAAATACTTCTTTATATACAACCTTGTTTGTTTTATTGCTAATTATACCTTCATCATCTATAATTAATATTTTTAAACCTTGCCTACTTTTTACTCTAGATAAAGCAACATACAACTGACCATGGGTGAAGACTGGTTGTCTCAGAAACAAACCAACCTTCGATAATGACTGTCCCTAGCTTTTATTTATGGTCATGGCAAAACATACATCAATTGAAAATTGTCTTCTTTGAAACTTGAACGGAATCCTTTTGTCTGTAGGTGTCAAAGACATTCTTGGAACAAATGTTCTGCTTCCAATATTGCTTCCCGATATGATCTCTGCTTCTATAACCCGATTTCCCAAAGATAACACCCGTAGTCTAGTTCCATTACATAACCCAGATTTCTGATCAATATTCCTTAGTAACATAACTGGAACACCAACTTTTAGTACTATCTTATGGTTTGGCAAACCCGATAATTTAAGACCATTTAAGACATCAGGTGAGTACAAAGTTTCATCAAACTGTTCGTGAAGATGCTCTGATTCACACAGACTATCTGAACTTAGGTACTCCTTTTCGTCTCCTGAAAACAATGATAGCAAACGATCATTTATTTCTTGAACGACTTCATGCTTGGGTGCAAGTATTGCTCTTTCCTGAAAATAGGATGAATTCTTGACATTTACAAGAATAGAAGGATAGACAAATTCAATTAATGCAGATACAGGATCAGTTGTATCGGTAATGAGAAGATCATCAGGTATATCGATAAATGCCTCACCATCATTCACACTACCAACCTTGCCTTCTCCTAAATCCAAAAGCCAGTTTGCGAAAATCCTTGTTTGTTCGATATCAGAAGCTTGACTGTCAACAGTTAACCTCATGTTTTTAGTTAACCTTAGGACTTTGCATTTATCCCAAATGTAAGATGAACTTAACGACGCGTTAACAATGTCTTGTCTACTTGCATTGAGAATAACCGGCATAATTTGTCTGAAATCTCCTCCAAAAACAACAACTTTGTCACCAAAAAGAAATTCCGAGTCAGTAATGGCTTGACTACCAAATATATCGTTCATACTTCTATCCAATGCTTCAAATGCATGCCGATGAACCATTGGTGCTTTATCCCATATAATCAACCTAGTCTTCTTTATTAACTTGGCAACATCACTGTCTGGCTTTATGTAACAAAGAGAATCTTCGTTAAGAATTAGAGGAATTTGAAAGCGAGAGTGTGATGTCCTACCTCCTGTAAGAAGTAAAGAAGCAATACCACTCGAAGCAACGTTTAAAACAATTTCTCCTCTAGATCTTATTGATGCAGATAATGTCTTCCATAGAAATGTTTTACCTGTTCCGCCATAACCATATACAAAACATACACCTCGTTGGTTATTTTGAACCGCTGTGATGATATCGTCATAAACACCTCGTTGCTCGTTTGTTAAAGCACCTAGAAGTTGCCGAAACTCGTTCTGTAGATTAGCTATGTCGTAATCTAGCTCCTCCGTAATCAAACGATTGTTTGAAGACTCAACAGAATCATCATCAGGGTAAGGCATAGTGGTGAATTTTTTTAGGCTGGAATTATTACGAAGTAAGATCTTTTAAATCTCAAACAATGTCAAGTTTTTTACTTGGTCATCATTAAAGGATAAACCTGTAACATATATAATATAAATGTTAAACAATCATAACATAGAAATAATAACTGAAAAATATTTAAGAAAGAAAATTATATTTAAAAAATAATAAAACAATAAATTGGTTCGTATTTAAATAACAATTGTAAAATACCTAAATAGATAATTAACATATCTGGAGACTTTAGTGCAATTCGTTGATTGTAAAGAATCCCATCTGCCAAGTATTCCCCAAATTGGTCCAAAAACAGTAGTTTTGATTGTTTTTTTCGTGAAAGAAATCGACACAACATAAGTTCATAAAATAATCAGTTATGAACATTGAGAAGAAACCCATTTAATTTAAAGCTTTTTTCTTGGCAAAAAACATTAAGGTTCTGATTGTATCCCACCTCAGATGGATTGTTGTGTGCAGCGAAACCCCAATACGGTTCTTCTCAACGAAAAGAAACCAAACAAAAACCCTTCTGCGTTGGTGGCGGTGTTTGAGTGCTTTGGTTTTTGGTTTTTGTTTGTTGTTGCTGTGTTGTTGGTGGCTTGGTTTTGTGGTGTTTGGGAGGTGTTTTAATAAAATTTTGCTTGCTGATAAAAAAAAGGATTGTTGGATAATAGAATATGGAAAATGAGTGTAGGTGGATATATATATATATATATATATATATATATATATCAAGATTTAACTTTCCAATTAGGAATCTTCACAAAATTTGAGGACTCAAATTGATTTTACCTGTGAGAGGAGCACGAAGCAGGTGATGAGAGGAGAGAGTTAATTTGCAGCAGAGAAGGACACAAGAGCAGAGAAGGAGACGACTTCAATTTTATTAGGGGTAAAATAAATTTATTTTTACAATATATACGATTATTAATTATTCAAATAAGTTTATTTTTGGGATAAGATAAGGGTAAATGTTTTTGAATTAGAAATGAATAATTAACATTAATTAGTCAAAATGAAGTTAACTTTATAATAAAATTGAATTTAAAAAATGAAACTATATCAAGAATTTGAATTTAAACTTAGAAGTAAATCCCGTATTTTTGGGATTACGGATTTTTTTTGAATTTATTATAAGTATGGATATGCACGCATGTATCTAAAGATATACGCTTATTATGGGTAAAATAAGTTTATTTTTGGGATAAAATAAAAGTAAAGTTTTTTGAATTAGAAATGAAACTATAACATTAATTAGTCAAAATGAAGTTAAATCTAGAATAAAATTGAATTTAAAAATGAAACTCTATCAATAATTTGAATTTAAACTTAGAAGTTTATACCGTATTTTTGGGATTACTATACACGATGGAGTTTTTTTGAATTTATTATAAGTATGGATATGTACGTATGTATCAAAAAAATATTCAATAGTGGTCTTATTTTGAAGGTATTGACGAAACGATTACAATGGTATAATTTGTAAAAAATAGAAATGTTTTAATGCATTTTAGTTCATATACATTATTTATGTTTATACGATAAGAGTCTAAAATGAAAAATAAAAAAAGTAATGGATTAAAAGTAAACTACATAGGTAATTATAAGGGTACTAAATGTAAGGTATAAATTAAAAAAATTTAATTAAGGAGAGATTTAAGGAGGATTGAATGTGAGTGTGTTAATTGAATCTATAATGTAAAGGTGTCCAGATACATGTTTAGGCGGGAAAACAATATAGCCGACTCACCAGACGACGACACGTGTCAATGTAGTTACTTATTTATTATATGTATAGATTTGTATAATCTTGAAACAATAAAAATAGTATTCTCTTGATTATTATTTTTATAAAATATTGTTGTATTAGTACAACTAAACACTTATCTTGTATTTGAATATTAGTTGATTATACATTAATTTTATAAAATTATATATCAACCTTGACACAACTGACACCAAAATTAACCGAAAACAACATGTGCATGTACGGAGTTAACAAGAGACGTACCCAATTACACGCCCTCCTTGAGGTGTGCCTCCTCAATTGTTTCTCAAACTTCAGACCATGGCCATCATGTCAGCAAGCAGGTCTTTGAGATAAGTTTTAACCTTCTCCTCCTCACTTACGACCACATGCCCCACAAAATCAAGTTTCTTCATAAAGAGGCTGAAGTATTCTCTCACAGTCATGTTTCCTTTCTTGAGAGCCAAGAGCTCCTCCTTTATATGATCGATTGATCGCTCGTTACAATATTCATCTATCACTTTCTTTTTTAACATAATCCACGTCAGTTGCGGAATAATGGCAACTCCAATGGTGACTTGGTGACGATCCACCATCTGAGAGTTGGGCCTCTTAGCATTTGGGAGACAAACTTTACTTTATGTCCCTCCTCACATTCACTCGAGTCAAAATCTTGCCCGGTTACTTGAATCTAGTTCATACAAGCAACCAGATTGTCAGACCTCGAAAACTCTAGGGACTTGCTGTAACACCCCAAATTTCCATTATCAAAGTTATGTTATATTTTGATATGGAATGACTCAAAATGTAATTGACCAAAGTTTAAGCTATTTGTGAATATTGAAACTTTGGGGTTGATTTTGTCATTTAAGGAAAGTTAAGTATATAAAAACTTGAGTCGCCTGAAGGGTTGGAAAATATCTCAATTAGGTTACCGAAGTCGGTTCTACAAGGAAAGAGAAATCAAGTGTTTGAAAACCCTTAATCGGTTTTGATTCAGTGAGAATCAAGCTTGATATTGGAGTACTGGATCGAAGTGTTTTGCAGAAGAGTATTTGACTACTGATTGCTAAGGTCAGTTCATCTGTTTATGTTGCTTAATAAAATCTATATGTGTATCGAAATAGCTTATAAGCTTATTGTTATCATTGAGAAATGGATACATATAATTTTGGAATTCTGGGTAGAAATCGACTTGGATCTAGGTATAGATGGGTGAAATCCGGAAGATGAGGAATGTTCCGGATTGATACCGGATTATGGGAGTATGTTCCGGATAGAGTACCAGATTTAATACCGGATGATTCCGGACTTTGAGTCCGGAATACTATTCCGGATGTTACCGGATTCTTGGAATCCAGATGTTACCGGATTCTTGGAATCCATATTACTTTTGGGATTTGAATTACAGATTAGTTTACCGGATAGGTTGTTCCAGATAACTCACTGTGTGAGGTCTTTTCATATTTAAGTATTTTCTGAATATGAAAAGTACCTTAATCATTTATCAGTACGAACATAAATATAAATCGATTGAGAGTATGAGATGATTTGTTATGTATTTTGAGTTGATACTTACATATACTAGGGAATGTAATGAATATGCAAAGTAGAATTGCTATTCATATTGAAATGAGGAATAGGCCAGGGCGCCTAATGGTAATTCCCATTTAGTATTGTGAATGTGAAAATGTGGAATAAACATAAAGTAAATTGTAATTCTCGTTGACGTGAAATGAGGAATAGGCATAAAGTAAATTGTAATTCATATTTCATATTGTGAATGTGAAAACGTGGAATAGGCATAAAGTAAATTGTAATTCTCGTTGACGTGAAATGAGGAATAGGCATAAAGTAAATTGTAATTCCTATTTCATATTGTGAATGTGAAAACGTGGAATAGGCATAAAGTAAATTGTAATCCCCGTTGACGTGAAATGAGGAATAGACATAAAGTAAATTGTAATTCCTATTTCATATTGTGAATGTGAAAACGTGGAATAGGCATAAAGTAAATTGTAATTCCCGTTGACGTGAAATGAGGAATAGGCATAAAG
This sequence comes from Saussurea involucrata, assembly GCA_033807775.1. Taxonomy (NCBI): domain Eukaryota; kingdom Viridiplantae; phylum Streptophyta; class Magnoliopsida; order Asterales; family Asteraceae; genus Saussurea; species Saussurea involucrata. The sequence continues at coordinate 183,985,504 of CM066319.1, read as the reverse complement.
TAAATTGTAACTCTCATTTCGTATTGTGATGAGAAATCTAGGAATAGGCGTGAGTTAATCGTAATTCCTGATTTCTATGGGAAGGTAAGGGATAGGCATAAAGTAAATTGTAATCTCTACTTCTACTCCAAGAAATAGGCATAAAGTAAATTTTAATTTCTTGGACATGAGCAATGATCTAGAATCCATGATGATTCGTAGTAGGCTCTCGAATGTGATGATACTACTAACTTAGTGTATGTCATGTTCATATTGAATGTAATGAATAGGCAAAGTATAATTGCTATTCATATGGAATGTATGGGATAAGCAAAGTATAATTGCTATTCTTATTGAGAAGTGGAATAGGCAATGTATAATTGCTATTCGTAATTAAGACATGGAAACGTGAAATAGACAAAGTACAATTGTTGTCTCGGTTTTCGATTGGTAGATTAGAAATAGGCAAGATATAGTTGCTATTTCTATTTCCATTCTAAGAAAAGGCATGGCGCTTAATTGTAAGTTCTCATACATGAGCTGTAAACTAGGATCCGTGGTGATTCGTAGTGGCGCTCTCGAATATGATACTATAACATACTTTTTGTTGTCAGATTAATGTAATCGCTTTGCTACAATGTTGGTTTCAAAGCTTTTAAAGATTTTGATTTGAAGTTTGGATGTTCTCACTACGCGTAAGCCTAATCATTTCAAATTCAATTTTCTTACCAGGTACTAGCTCGAGATGGGATACAAAGTGATGAGTGACGAGTAGTATTGGAGTTCTACTTTTTAGTGTTGTAATGGAGAAGTTAGAGTATACGAAAATGTTTTGATGAATTGTCTAGACAACCCATATAGTCTGATTCTGGTGTAAAGGATTAGATTAGTAGGTTGTTTTGATAAGTTCAGTTGTATATGTAAACCTTCGTAACTAAATTCCTCTCACTATGAATGAAAGTTTTCGGATGGGAATGTTATAGACTTTGATAAATTTAAGGTTTAAATTTATTGTGAATTTCAGGGTGTTTCAGTTTGGTATCAGAGTTTTAGTTTAAGTGAACTAGGTATGATCGTGAAAATACTTAGACTTAAGCTGAGATGATTAAGATATGATTTGTGAGATTGGGTAGAAATACTAAGACGGGATGGTCTTAGAGTTGACGGAAATATGTAAATTAAGAAATGTGATGATGGTACGAGAATTCTTATGTGAAGTATGTTCATAATTTCAATTAGCTACTGTTATTATGAACATATTGTTATGTAAACGTACTTGTTTCTAATTGTTATGGCAATTGGAGGTTATATAATAAAGTTATTAACCATTAAAACCGAAAGCATAGCTTTAATCAAGATATTTTATGCATCTAAACCACATTTACCCTTGGAAGAGTATAGAACTTCAAAAAATGATGGAGGAGACCTGATTTACAATTGTAGCGGTGGAACCCAAAAGTAAGCCACATTGCATTGTTATAGAGCTTTTATTACGAAAACATTTGTCATCGGGTGTAACACCCTCAAATTTTGGAAATAGAAACTAAATAAAATTTACAATAATACATCCAAAAGAATAGAATTTCTCCTTATAAGACAATACGGAAATTACCTCAAAATAAAATCTATGATTTACCCTCAAACAATTATCACTCAAGCCTTATTACAAAGACTAAATTCACACCGGGTGTTACTTAACACGAGTATAGGTTGCTATTTCCAAATAAGTGTGGAAGGTTCACTAATCAAATCATCTCTCGTGCACTCTACTAGCACTCGCCACTTCACAGTGTAGTTAAAGCTACTCCCAACCTAAGCCTGTTGCACATGCCGACAAATAAAAAGGATTAGGCTAACACCTAGTGAGTTCAAGCATTTTATCATGACTATATAAATTCATAAATCGAGAGGGATGTAGTTTTAGTCATGATTTCAAAAGAGTTTACTTTAAATGCAAATCACCCATTTTCTAACTCACACAATTCCTATGCTTCAATCTTTAACATAACATGATTCTCAAAATGATTTGCATTAAATATGAAGACAATCTGATTTTCAAGAATACGTATTAGACGATGGCAACGCCACGTAAAACATTTCTTTGCGATGTAAGCTCAAACCCAAAACTCACCCAAAATGTGAATAAACATTAAATTCCCAAATGGTATAAACGTGAGTAAAACTCCATTATTCAAAACATCCCAACCAGGATTAAACATAATACACTGCCCATAAGTCATGGAAAACAATCCATATAATTACGTCACCGAAAACATGGATAAAAGTAATTACCCGAAACAACACCTTTCGGCGACGGGGGAGACCCGCTTACCACGCAAGTGACGGAACACAAAAGAAAGCCAAACGCTTAACAAGACATATAACGGATGCCGAGTGTGGCCACTTAAAACCACACCCAAATTGGGGCAACATCCTTAACATATTCGCACGTAGGACTTATACCATACCATCGATGCCTAACCGTGTCGCGATGTGGAAAACTATCGTCCCATCATCGGCATAATGACTAAAACATATTCACACGTAGGACTTACACCATACTGTCGATGCCTAACCGTGCTGCGATGTGGAAAACTATCGTCCCAACATCGGCATAATGACTATAGTGCTTATGGATCCATTGCTTTACTAATATAACATTACATGATCCCAAACGAATGAACTAGCGCAATCAAAACATGTAATTCTCAAATAAGATGCATTAAATGCAAAACATAATAAAACGCCCAACATTGAGCTATCAAAATCGGACAAATGTCCCCAAGACCCAACGGAGTCAAAACCGAGCCATGGGCTCCATAAATCAAATGATCATTAGTAAAAGCCATGAAATGAATTAAACGCAAACAACACACGTTTATGCGAACATCCGTTTTAAATTCATGAATAACCCAAAACACCACATTGGGTGGAACATCCCATTTTCCAAAGGAACTCATATCGTTTACCCTTTCAAACCGTCCCATAACATAACTTATGCGTATTTCCAAAACGTATCATAATATAAACTATGCATATTTTCAAATAAGCACTAGAAGTGCATTTTCACCAAATGATCTTCATTTAGGCGATAAATCATCAAAACATTTTTGTTTATGATTTACTTATCAAGTTTTCCCAAAAATCCCAAACATGGGCATTTTACCACATTTACCAAGTTAAACATTTCAAAGGTTAAAATCCACCAAATAACCCAACATTAGATAATTTTCACGTAAACACATAAATACTTGGAAAATAACATTTTTGGCATGTACAAAGTTTTCACAAAGCAATTTGAACTCACCTTGATAGATTTAGGCTAAATCTAGAATTTCCCCAAACGTAAGCTCCTTTGATGCATCTTGCATCTTCAAGCTAAAACCTCCAAAAACCTAGATCCATAAGTTTCCAACCACAATAATTAGTTCTAACCATGAAAAACCATCGACCAACCATTTTATACCGAAATACCCACTTATCTCAAAACCCTAACTTCAAAAATAAAGAGAAGAGAAGATTACCTTAACCATACATGAATCCACCAACCACTATACTTCTAGCATCACCAAAAGAACCACACTCTCCAAATCTTCACAATGGAGGAAAAGGGGTTGGGGTGAAACCCTAGAAATTTGTAACAACCGGGTTTTATATAGCAAATTTGAAAGTTTAGTGGCTAATGTTAAAAGAATGAAAGATAAGTTAAGGGACTATTTTGTTATTCTTGTAAAGATAGTTAAGGGTTCTAATCCCTAGGGCAACCCATTTTGTAGAAATCAGTATTATTGTTGGGGGTTTTGAGGTTTGGCGGCTAAGAGAAAGAAAGGAGAGAAGGAAAGAGTGTTATTGGGAAGAAATCAAGGAAGAGAAGAATCAGAGAAGAAATCAGTAAGGTAATTCTTATCTCTTGTTAATTTAGTGTTCTTTTCTTAAGTGGTCTAGATTCTTATGTCTGAAATCAATGATTCAATGAGTTTTCACCCACATTTCCTTAAAAGTGGGTTTTGAGGGTTTTTGTCCTTGTAAATCGTTTTAATGGAAAGAAAGTGGTTTAAGTGGATGTTTAGGTTTGGTGGATGAACCCTTAGGCTGGTCTAATCAAATTAATGGCTGAAAACGGGTTTAATGACCACTTTTGTTAACTGTTTTTCGGACAGCCGCAGTTTCTGGACACTGGTGTTTCAGTAGTGTCCGGATGGTTTGCAGGTGTCCGGGTAGAGTTTTGTGAGAGTTACCGGATGGGTATCTTTCCGGATAGTGTGTCCGGAATGGGTAGAGTCCGGATAGTGTATCCGGAAAGGGCTAGAGTCCGGATAGTGTGTCCGGAAAGGACTAGAGTCCGGATAGTGCGTCCGGAAAGTTCTAAGCGTCCGGAAAGTCTCTGTATCCGGAAAGTGTTCACTGGTCAGTAAGATTGAACCGTTTAATCTGATTCGAATCTAATGCCTTAGGTGTTCGATTGGATTAGCTTGGAGGTAGTTAAGGAGTGCGTTCAGCGTTATCAAGGTGAGTTTTTCTAACTAAAATACGTGATCTTACGTGTTTTCCAAAGAAAGTGATTATGTGGAAATGCCGGTTATTTTACGTGACTTTTACGTAAATGAAAGCTTAATATTTTACTGATCAGGGTATGTTTATGAGCATGATTTATTTACAAGCTTTTACGAACGTTATTCCCATGAAAAGTATGTTCTGCTGAAAAGATTGTTCAGCAAGATGAAATGAATTGTAAAGTGTATTATAAATCTCATGTTTTATGTCTATGATGGTTTATGTGAATGCTATGTGGAGTCGGTCTGCACTGTGGGATCAGAGATAGATCCTCGGGTTCTGATGATCCCTTGGATATGTATGACAGACTGGTAGGTTGGAATCCGTTTCCTCCTATCCGGTAGAGGGGAGTCCGTGTGGGCTCCGGGAAGGGGAGTCTGCGTAGGCTCCGGGAAGGGGAGTCTGTGTAGGCTCCGGAAGAGGCGAGAAGGGAACCTACTGGGACCCCGATCGCGGAATGTTTATATGATCCATTACACAGTGCAGTACCATGAATGATGTTTATGTGAAGAATGTGAATTGTTTTATAAATGATTTTTATAATGTTGATGTACACTGTTTATGGAGGGAGCTCACTAGACCTCATGGTCTAACCCTCGCTTTTCAAAACTAAAACCTTTTCAGGTAAGCAAATAGTAGAAGGCTCATGTAAGTGAGCAAGAGCAAGATAAGGAACAGATGCAACTAGAGACAGTGCATGTGCCACTTGTAGCAGTTTGATTATTCTCAGTTGTGTATAGGTTATTTCCGCCAACCTAAGTGTAGATGGATGTAATGAGAAATTTTGGGACCTAGTTTTGTAAATCTTATGTTTAAATGCTATGTTTGTTCTATTGTGGATTTTTGGGATGTTACAAATGGTATCAGAGCCATAGTTTAAGGGATTTAGGTGACCGGACGGGCCTAAACTTAAACTTGGGAGTAGAAAATCACAACTGAGAATCAGGAAATGCGTTAAGAGGGCACTAATGTAGACACAGGAAATGCGTTAGGAGGACACTATTATAGAGATAGGACTAATAGGGTACTGAGGACTGTCATGTAAGGTAAGTTTGAGATTTCACCTGGCCAGTGTAATTGCGAACTTACAGGTACATGTATGTGCTTAACCTACCTTATTAACCTACCTAGTGTTTATGTCGTGTTCCAGTACGTTAGAATGTCAACGAGATCCCTGAGGGTAGACTGAGACCCCTTGTTGGGGAAGCTTCTTAAGAGGTCACTTATGAGGTGATGAATGTATGCATCGTAGAGAAGGAATGTCGTATAGAACGTTACGATTCGTCTAGAGGTAGCTCTTCGTGGTTTCGGGGAAGATGAATGTTTGAGTTTGAGTAGGGCTCCCGTGTCGGTAGAGTCCTAGTTCTAGAAATCATGGCATAGATCAGTCAGGATGGTAAGGAAAGATTGTGTCGAAATCTTGAAAGTGTCAATGGAGCTCTGACTTCTTAATCGAGCTTTTCGGTGGCAGGGTTAATGAAATAAGATGCCTATAGTGAAATGAAACCATGTAGAAGTGGAAAGTGAGATAGTTGTTTAAAACGAAATAATATGAAAGGGTTGAGTAAGTGAGATGTGGAAAGCGTGTTCAGTAAGTTGTTGCATGACCGAAAGGGCGACCATTGGTCGTAGGTAAAGTGTCAAGAGTAAGCTGCATGAGTAACGCGGGTGACCCTGTTAGAGTGAGTAGCCTTCAATTGCAGGTAGAGTCTCATGCATGGTGTACTTTTATGTAACATGAAATTTTCACGATTAAGTTAAAGGTGTAAATATAAATTTTGATCAAAAATGAGTCAGCATGTGCAAAAGTATGTTTAAAGAAAAGGTGATTTCGCTCACATTGCACAAAGAAATTTCGAGCTTAACGATTTGCAAAGTATTTCATTTCTTGATAAGTTAAACTTTTGCAAAAGGTCAGGAAAATGGTTACCTACATTCTTTTATAACCAAAATGCTTCTTGACCTGTTGATATCATACAAATGAGTGTGAGAACCGACTGGTTTACTTTGTGTCGGTAATTCTTTCAAAATTGTGTCATATGAGAAGATTTTCATGTAATATATCACTGGCGTACTAACATCGTTCGGATGGAGTAAGATTAAGGTTCACGGAAGATGCTTGCACGCGATTCTCGAATCGTTGTGCAGGGCATTGAAGTTATAAGAGTGATGGGGTCGGGTGTACCCAAAATGTTCTCAAGTGTTGTTTATTTAAAATGATAAATTGTACGAAATGATTTATCTATTGCGTTGTCATGCATGAAGGCTATGAACTCACTAGGTCGTAGGATGTTGCGTGTTAAGCTAAGGAAGAACTTCAAGAGTGGAGAAGTGTCGGACAAATCAGGAAATAATGTTGTAGCCTTAGTATTTGTGTTCAAGAGGAAAGGTGAACAGGGGTAGAGTCGGAAGTGGATTATAGTGTCGATTGTATGAGGGTTTGCACCCTTGTTCGGTAACTGGAAGTACGGTTGTCAAGGGAAGGTTGTGTCCGGAGGAAGGACTCGAAGCCTTCAAGGTGATGGTTTTTGCAACTCGTTATGAGTAGTGTGGTGAGGAAGAATGAAATGTCTATGGCGTGGGAGTATGAGTTTCGAGGTGAGCTTGTAATGTTGATGTTACATGTGTAGGTTTCGAAAAGAGGGAGGCAGATCATGAAGTTGATTATGATATGTTGGAAGGATTAGGTTCCGTAAGGAACCCCAATTATAGAATAAGTTAAGAAGGTAGTTACAGATTCTCAATTGATGTAGAAGTCGACGGTTGTGTAAGATGGTCGAGGCCGAAGACTTGAACCAGAAGGTTGAAAGTTGATAGAACACCTTGTAGGGGTGCTAAGAGGATGAGAAGTTATTGTTTTGATTAAGCGTTCTATTTACGAAGTATGGAGGGTTCGTAGAATGATGAGGTATGTAACACGAGCGGAGCAAGTGTGTAGATTCTATCGTCCAGTGAGGGACTGTGTCCAGCTTATGTAAGGTCTCGGATCGTAAAGAGCGAGCAAGAACGATTACATTTAAGCTAATTGGGAACTAGGGAGTTATAGTTCAGCTAGAATGAGAAAGGACAAAGTAGCGAGATAGACTCGATCGTGTATGCGAGAAAATGTGAAGACAAGTTCTAATTGTGTGAATGATCATGAGAGATCTGGTCTGCAGTGTGACGTTATGGGCAAAGAGTATGCGGAGGTGTAATAACAGTAATTGTCAAGTTAAATGTGCCAGCTAGTGTCGTAGTGATGTGATGATTAGAGAGAGAGAAAGCATCAGATGGAAGCCTTTTTGGGGGTTCGGATAAGGTGTGCGATTTGTTAACCATAATGTTGGAGCACGTAGGGTGTAAGTGGACGTTGTGGGATGATTATGTTCGGGATATAATGACGGAGTGGTGGTGGGTGGTTACCCAAAGGAGAAACCAAGTGTTTTTAGTTGTAAGAGTCGCTAAGTAAGCATATTTTGGGATCACTGGAAGTTTAAAGGAGATGTTGGGTGTGTTAGTCAAAATGTGGTGGAATAGATGTGAAATCCTTAAGGAGTGTGAGCTGTGGCTTTGTGTGAAAGAATTGTCTGAGAAAGTAAAAGTTGGAGACTAAAGAATGTGTAGTGACGTCGAACACTAGTGTCGTTTCAAGACGACTTGGTGGAATGCCTTAAGTTAGCATCTTGGTGCAATTGTCTGGTTATGTAAGCAATGATGAAGTGATATCAGCATGTGGAAAGGTCGGGAGAGAGGGGCAAGTAAGGCTTGGTGGGCAGTACTCCACGCTAACGTGGGGAGGTGAAGATGGTATGTCGGAATAAGTGAGTGAATTGGAAGTAGTAAGCTGGACAGTAATGCCGAAAGGTGCAGTGTTGTGTAGATTGCCACTCGTAAGTGTGCAAACTTTTGGAAAAAGGTATTGAGGAAGGGATGGTGTAGGATTTTGTGCAGGAAAGAAGTGGATGAGACAACTGAATGAGTTAAGGTAGTGACTTTGTGAGAAATGTTTAAGCGACTTGGTCGTGTAGTGATTAAGCTAGTGAAAATAGTATGGTTACTCCTCCCAGTCGAGTGAGGATAACCGGAGTTTTGTTTTATGACTGAGCGAACGTGGCAAGGAGCGAGGAATTGATGTGTTTTGGGATAAGCTTAATTCGAGTAGGTGAACACTTCAACGATGGGTTTGGAGGTTCCTACCCTTAGTTACGTATAAGTATGGAGTGGTGAGGTGGTGAGGATATGAGAGATGGTTGACGATCTGGGGTCGAGGTGGTCCGAGAAAGGGAAATGTCATTCTGCTTAGACGATTGTCGGTTGGGAGAAGTGATCTTGAATGTGCTTGTATTGCGATGAAGGAAACTCTGGGTTGTGAGCTGTCAGAACGTACAGGTTGGCCTTGTGCCAAGCCGTCAAGTGTGTGTTTGGCCCTTGGTAAATGAACCTCGTGTTGTGGCGGAGGGTTTATCCGAGTTCCTCCTTAAAGGAAGTATAGATGCATGAGAAGCCTTAGTAATCTTCGGTTATTAAGATCGATCGAGTAGGAACAGTAGCCTGCGAGTTAGAGTACCGTAAGAACTGAAGGAATTGCACCCAATGTTCCATGTCTCGTTTTAATGAAGTGGTTGACCGAGTCAGAAGTGGCATTGCCTTGGTAAAGTGTCAGCTTTGGTGTGGACAGGATACCCGCATCTTTTCCCAATAAGGAATTCCGGGGACAAAATTCTTTTAAGGGGGGAGTGTTGTAACAACCGGGTTTTATATAGCAAATTTGAAAGTTTAGTGGCTAATGTTAAAAGAATGAAAGATAAGTTAAGGGACTATTTTGTTATTCTTGTAAAGATAGTTAAGGGTTCTAATCCCTAGGGCAACCCATTTTGTAGAAATCAGTATTATTGTTGGGGGTTTTGAGGTTTGGCGGCTAAGAGAAAGAAAGGAGAGAAGAAAAGAGTGTTCTTGGGAAGAAATCAAGGAAGAGAAGAATCAGAGAAGAAATCAGAAAGGTAATTCTTATCTCTTGTTAATTTAGTGTTCTTTTCTTAAGTGGTCTAGATTCTTATGTCTGAAATCAATGATTCAATGAGTTTTCACCCACATTTCCTTAAAAATGGGTTTTGAGGGTTTTTGTCCTTGTAAATCGTTTTAATGGAAAGAAAGTGGTTTAAGTGGATGTTTAGGTTTGGTGGATGAACCCTTAGGCTGGTCTAATCAAATTAATGGCTGAAAACGGGTTTAATGATCACTTTTGTTAACTGTTTTTCGGACAGCCGCAGTTTCCGGACACTGGTGTTTCAGTAGTGTCCGGATGGTTTGCAAGTGTCCGGGTAGAGTTTTGTGAGAGTTACCGGATGGGTATCTTTCCGGATAGTGTGTCCGGAAAGGGGTAGAGTCCGAATAGTGTGTCCGGAAAGGGTAGAGTCCGGATAGTGTGTCCGGAAAGGGCTAGAGTCCGGATAGTGTGTCCGGAAAGGACTAGAGTCCGGATAGTGCGTCCGGAAAATTCTAAGCGCCCGAAAAGTCTCTGTATCCGGAAAGTGTTCACTGGTCAGTAAGACTGAACCGTTTAATCTGATTCAAATCTAATGCCTTAGGTGTTCGATTGGATTAGCTTGGAGGTAGTTAAGGAGTGCGTTCAGCGTTATCAAGGTGAGTTTTCTAACTAAAATACGTGATCTTACGTGTTTTCCAAAGAAAGTGATTATGTGGAAATGCCGGTTATTTTACGTGACTTTTACGTAAATGAAAGCTTAATATTTTACTGATCAGGGTATGTTTATGAGCATGATTTATTTACAAGCTTTTACGAACGTTATTCCCATGAAAAGTATGTTCTACTAAAAAGATTGTTCAGCAAGATGAAACGAATTGTAAAGTGTATTATAAATCTCATGTTTTATGACTATGATGGTTTATGTGAACGCTATGTGGAGTCGGTCTGCACTGTGGGATCAGAGATAGATTCTCGGGTTCTGATGATCCCTTGGATATGTATGACAGACTGGTAGGTTGGAATCCGTTTCCTCCTATCCGGTAGAGGGGAGTCCGTGTGGGCTCCGGGAAGGGGAGTCTGCGTAGGCTCCGGGAAGGGAAGTCTGCGTAGGCTCCGGAAGAGGAGAGAAGGGAACCTACTGGGACCCCGATCGCGGAATGTTTATATGATCCATTACACAGTGCAGTACCATGAATGATGTTTATGTGAAGAATGTGAATTGTTTTATAAATGATTTTTATAATGTTGATGTACACTGTTTATGGAGGGAGCTCACTAGACCTCATGGTCTAACCCTCGCTTTTCAAAACTAAAACCTTTTCAGGTAAGCAAATAGTAGAAGGCTCATGTAAGTGAGCAAGAGCAAGATAAGGAACAGATGCAACTAGAGACAGTGCATGTGCCACTTGTAGCAGTTTGATTATTCTCAGTTGTGTATAGGTTATTTCCGCCAACCTAAGTGTAGATGGATGTAATGAGAAATTTTGGGACCTAGTTTTGTAAATCTTATGTTTAAATGCTATGTTTGTTCTATTGTGGATTTTTGGGATGTTACACAATTGATGGAGAAGATGAAGTGGAAGATTTCCTTGAAAGGGGTTAAGGTTTCCAACAATGGTGAGGGTTTGATTTGAGGAAGAAGATGAAGAGAAGAGGGGAGGTTTGGGGTTTTCTTGAGAGAAAACGATTTTAGAGAGAGAGGGAGAAGGGTTTGAGGTTGAAGGTGAATGCGGGAAAAGAGAGAGGGAAAAAGGGTTAAAAACCCAAAATATCTCGTCAGATGCTTCGCGATCGTCCGACTCGCTATGGCCGAAATCCCCAAAAAGCTCTGTTGCGTACGCGGATGACTCGCGGACTTCCGCACCTCGTGGACGTCCGACCTTGTGCCTTGCGGATGTCCGTGAGTCCCAAAATGTGTTTTCTCAAATTTTGGGGCGTTACATCGGGTTCAACCACCCACGGTCTGTAGTACAAGTCCTCCAATGATACAATTCTCATATCTAGCCAACGCCTGGGAATGATTATTCTATCTTATCACCGTAAGTCGACTTTCATGCCTATTGTTCCATTACATCTAGTCTAAAACATTTAAATCTCATATATATGCCAAACCATATCCAATATATATATATATATATATATATATATATAAGCAATCAGGGGCGTAACTAGGATTATAATTTAGAGGGGGGCTTGAAGTTCTCAAATCTAGCTTATCAATCAAAGTTATTCAAACAAGAGGTTAATATGAGACATACGATTAATGTTGGTTCTCTAAAGTGGTATTTTGTATATGGGACATAAAAGAATAGAATGAGACAAAACTCACTGTCTCACTTTTGGCATGACGTCGGACATGAAAAAATTCACTGTCCCACGAATATTGTGACTTTTGTTTATGAAATATTAGAAAAGAGGTAAAAAAATATATGCGCCAACACATTTTTTTATCATTAAGTGCACCATTACTTACACTAATTAAGTAATATATCATAAAAATTGACACCAATATAAATACTTATCTTGTATATATATACTTATATAATAGATTAAAAGTAGAATTTATAACTTGGGTTGGGTAATGAAAAATCACGTTATAATAATCTGTCTAATATATAATTTTTAAAGCCTTACTTTATATATATATAATTTTTTTTGAAGTTTGTATATTGATATCAATATTGAATATAGTTTATTTTAATTTTTGATATAATAATATAATTTTGTAAAATTTTAATAAATGGAAATAATGAAAAAGTGATCATTGATAATATAAACATAGGTATTTAAAACTACATGAATGTTAGTATTTTCAAAATCAATTTTTTTTTACTGAAAACTAGAAATTAATCAAGTGGATAGTTAAATAAAATTTTAGATAAAAAGAAGATAAATTCAAGAAAAAAACCACTAGATTCAAACCCTGGCTTCACAGGAGAAAGTCCTAATGCCTAACCATTTAACCTGCAAGTTCATATTGGTTAACTTTTGTATAACATACTATATATGCGGTAACAGTTAGGGGGGGCTCAACGCCAGCTAGTCCCCTACTGTCTCCGCCACTGTAAGCAATCATATACAAAATAGTCATCATGTGGGAAATTCCCTTTTATCAATAATCCATCAAGCCATTTTTATGTTGGGTCTCCAAAATTCATCCAAAGTATGAAATAATCGTTTCCCATGAAAGGAAAATCATCCCTTACATTTGCTTAGTCAAAAGCCATAGAATCTCAAAATCCCCATTTTTGACCTAGTTGATCCAAAATCAACGAAATGAGTTTTGCATGAAATGAAAGCTTAGAGGAACTAAAATATATCATTTTGATATGTATATAGTTTTGTAAAAATGTAGGATGTGTTATAGAAAAAACAACATGATAGAACAACAGTAAATAGAGAGAACGAATCTATCTTTCTCATTAATCATAAGCCCTTTAAATAGGGAGGAGTTTACAAAGAAAAGGAAACATTCAATATGGTAAATTATAATACTAGGGAAATATTCTCTCAATCAATTCCTTTTGATGATGGCACATAATCCTTCAACACTCCCTCTTGTGCCGAATCAAATGAGTGATGGTGCATAGTTCTTGCCTCATTAAAACCTTACGTCAAAGAAACAAAACCCAGTGGAAAAAATAAAAACTTTAGGCGAAGGAAAGAGTACAAGACACCAATAAACAATTCCTTTAGTTTACCATTTTTCTTGATTTGTGCATCAATCAAGAGGTATAGAAATCAAGATGATGTATAAAATGTTGCATCACTAAAACCTTGCACCAAGGAACAAAACCCAATGGGAAAAATAAAACCTTGGTTGAAGGAAAGAGCACAACATACCAATATTACATATATAGTAGACTCCCCCTGATTCGTGCATTAATCAAAGGAGGTTTAAAACATTTCCATTTCAATACTTTCTACATGTTTCCCAAATATGGTTTTACGTATTGATTTGGTAAACAAACATGTCACATTTTCCTCACATCTTATTCAGTTCACTTGAATCTTGAGGAGAATTGATTATATAAAAACTTAAGCAAAATATGCTTTGTGTTATAACCCTTGATATATCTTACTTTCATTTCTTCGATACATGATGCATTATTTCCATACATGCAAGTTGTATAATGGTTAAACTCAAAATTACCAGCTCCTCTTATATGTGTAATGATAGTCCTTAACCATATACACTCTTGAATAGTCTCATGGAGAGTAAGATTGTTGATAATATAAGAAGATAGCTATTAAGGGTTTGCTTAGTTTACTTCCAAGCAATTGGCATGTTCCATATGATAATTCCTTATCCAGTTTGGGAACAACCTTTATATCAGTCAAACATATACCTAATATCAGCAAATATATACCAAGACATTGTTTGGTGTTTTTCTATAAGAGCCAATACTTTTGCTGTTCACACTCTAAGTAGGTATTGAAGTTTCATTATCAATCCATTTATCTTCGTAGGGAAATTATAAGCCCACGTCAATGGTGCCAACAGATTAATTTGAAATCATTCCAATGACGTTGCGTTGGCGCTGAGCTAAATCTAGCTGACAAGTTCAGTGAGAAGTACAATATACGGTCAAGTGTATTATGTTGAGTACAATAATGCGCCTATTATACTTAGGTATGGAATTCCAGCTCCTAACACCTCTTCGTCCTCATCCTTTAGATGAAATGGATCTTTTCTTATATCCAACACATTGACCGATCATGGGAGTGCTAATCGGATGCGCTTTGTCTATATTAGGTCGCCTGATCATTTTCTAGACATATGCGGATCAGTGGATTAATATTCCACAAACTCGGTGTCGTAGCTCAAGTATCTAGACAAAACCAAGTTTTCCCACGACCTGTCATCTCAAATTCAGATTTCAAGTAGCTTGTGTTTTCTCTTATTTCATCAAGAGTGCCTATTATGTTCATACCATCGACATATAAAGCTACTATGAAAATTTGGGACTTGTTTTCTTATATAAATACGCAAGGGCACAGTTCATCGTTCTTATTTATCGTTTCCCAATCAAGTATTCACTCAAGCGGGTATACCACATCCGCATAGATTGCTTTAATCTATAAAGTGAGTGTTTCATATTTATTGTAATCATATTTCATAGTTTAAAGTTATTTGATATTGGTATAATGCCATCAAGCACTTTTATATCTCTGAATTTAGATCCCTATAGAGATATGTAGTAACTACATCGTTGAGTTTCAATTTCCAGTCCTTCGAAAACTACTTGGCTAATTAACTAGCATAGCGTTCTCCATCACGAGAGAGTAAGTCTTATTGTGATCAATCCAGTGCGTTGTGAGAAACCTTGCGCCAAAGGAGAGCCTTATATATTATGACTTAATTATTCTCATTACGCTTCCCTGACAAATGATTTATCTATGTCCTACAGGCTTTACACTTGGTCGGTTAGCACTACCGAACCAAATACCTGTTCATTTGTAAAATATTTATCCTGGATTGCTTCTTTTCATTTAGGACAATTTGCTCTTTGTTGACATTCTTCAACTGAGCATGGTTCGATGACATCGTGCTCTATTATCTCATAAGCAACGGTATATGCAAATATATCATCATTTAGTATTTATGATCTGTCCATCGACTCGTATTCATTTGAGATTTCTTTGATCTCTGGAATCAATATTAACTTCGGAGCGTCCTCCAGTAATGATTCATAGACATAGATTTAATCAGAGATAATCCCATGTATTGATGATATATGGTTGTGCCTTACTCTTCTCTTCCTTTAGATGAGTATCTATCGAACCAAGTTGCTTCCCCCATTTCCTTTTGGGAGCTACGACCTCAACCACACCTCCACCATGTGTGATTTCAACGTACTTCCAGTGACGTTGTGCCCTTGTTTGGGGACTTTTGACCTTGCGAGTATGTTTGCAACTCGTATATGTGATCTTTTCACTCTAGATAATATTAAACATATCAGGTATCGAGTCTGATTCGTTTGACTTCAACTTTACATTGTGAAGTTTTTGGGGATCTAAATGAGACACAATTGAAATATTCAATGGCACTTCCTGTTGTTCCCATGGAAAATCCTTTTTCGTATCTCCCCCTAACAACAGGAAGGTTGTCTCATCAAAGTGACAACCCGCAAATCTAGCGGTAAAGGGATCACTCGTCAAGGTTTCTAATTAGCGGACAATTGTTGGGGGTTCATATCCAACATTTGATGACTCGTCTTTAAGACCCATTTTGGTACGCTGTGGGGGCGTAATTGGCACATATACAACACAACCAAACATACGTAAATGTAAAACATCAGGCTTATATCCAGTTACCAACTCGTACGCACAAGATTGGTTGGCCGGTTGTGGGTCTAAACACGAATAAGTAAAGTTGCATGTAATATTGCATTACCCCATGCAGATGTGGATAAATTGGTGCGCATAACCAATGCCCTAGCTACCATCTATATTCTTTTGATGACAACTTTTATCATTTTACGAGACCATTTATATACACATGCGGTACAAATGCAATAATCATCAAATCCTTATAATGTAAATTCTTCAGCATTCTAAGTCATGTAGACTTGATGAGAAACAATCAGGGTGGTGAGTCCTTAATGTATGAGTGCAACATTTCATGTGGACTATAATACGACACGTGTTCATCGTGTCAAAACCAGAACCATAAAGTACTTTAATGGAGATGAAAAGCTTGAATCCTTGGTCCTAGACTTGAACCTCTAGCCTTGATGAGCAAAACGTGTTAGTGTGGTTGGAGAAGTAAAGTAAATGCCTCTAAAGTTTGCAATAAATGAAGTGGGAAGAGAGAAAAACGAGAAAGAAAGGAGATGGGGAAGAAATGAGAAGTAAATCTCATTCTCGACCCTCATAGCGTGTAGACAGTGCCTCCCGTGAATTCCTACGCGATATAAGTCACATGGAAAGTCGTCGAGTTCTCTAGGCTAAACACACAGTGAGTTATGCGGCTTTTGTAGTAACCTTTCCCGCGTGATAACTCGTTGGACTCACTGTCCCAGCTTCTAGCTTCTTCTCCTTTCACTTCTTTATTTGGTTCTCATTAGCTAAAACTCAAATAAACACAAGGCAACCAAAACTGAAAAGAAAGGTGTTTCAGGGCCATGTTTTCATAAACATAAATGTTCTAACTTCAAGGGAGTTACATAATCTGATTAAGAATATCACTTATAGTTGTAAATTGACTCGCGTACAACCATGTAAAAAATCGATGATTACAAATATCCAAAAAATATTATAAGAAATAGGAGATAAATTAGGATATTTGATTTTTTTATGGTTATTTAAATTAGTAAAAAAAAAGACATGGAAATAGAACATTTTAAACTAGTGATTGAAATTGCTTCTTTCATTCTTACATTTTCAGGATTTCTCATTTAAACCTAACCAAGGTTCTAAATGGTGTGAGGCGTGACGTGGCGGCGAGACCAAACCTCAAGCCTTAGGAGCCACAACAAAGCCATGGCATTTTCAAGGCGTGACTTATGGCGTCAAATTTCTAATTCATATATAATATTATATATAAAAACATATGTTTTGTAGTGTTACTCAATGAGTCAATAGTAATAAGCAAGTTAAATTAGGTTATATGTTACAAAACTCGCAAATAACACATTAAAAACGTAAAGAAAAATCAAATATCGCATTACGAAATCTGCGCATTAGGCCATGGCGTGCCACATGCTTAACGTGGTGTGAGACACAAGCCTTTGCCATGGCGGCTGTGCGGCGATTTTTTTAGAACATTGAACCTAACACTATATATATATATAGGGGCCGGGAGACAAATGAAAGCATGCCATGTGTCCCATACATTTAAGGGTTATTCATCATGAATGATATATCAATTCGTTAATGGATCATGAATGATGTATTATTCATCATAAATAGTTCACTAAAGTTCACCTTCATTATTCATAATGAATATGGACTCGGGAACACGTGTCACACACTTCTTTGTCCCTCATCTCACAACCTAAAAGGAGTTTCTTTGCAACAAACTCTCTCTCTACATATATATCTATACATATAATAAATAAATAACTACATTGTCACGTGTCGTCGTCTGGTGAGCCGACTTTATTGTTTTCCCGCCTAAACATGTATCTGGACGCCTTTACATTATAGGTTCAATTAACACACTCACATTCACTCCTCCTTAAATCTCTCCTTAATTAAATTTTTAATATTTACACCTTACATTTACCACCCTTATAATTACATATGTAGTTTACTTTTAATCCCTTACTTTTTTTATTTTTCATTTTAGACTCTTATCATATAAACATAAATAATGTATATGAACTAAAATGCATTAAAAAAACATTTTTATTTTTTACAAATTATACCATTGTAATCGTTTCGTCAATACCTTCGAAATAAGCCCAATATTGAATATTTTTTGATACATACGTGCATATCCATACTTATAGTAAATTCAAAAAAAATCTTCATCGTGTATAGTAATCCCAAAAATACGGTATATCAAAAAACTTCCAAACTTTATTTCAAACTAAAGTTAAAGTTAATGTTAAAAAAATCTCCACCGTGTACAGTAATCTAATTAATGTTAATTATTCATTTCTAATTCCAAAAAAATTACCCTTATTTTATTCTAAAAATAAACTTATTTTACCCATAATAAGTGTATATCATTAAATACATACGTGCATATCCATACTTATAATAAATTAAAAAAAATCCGTAATCCAAAAAATACGGGATTTACTTCTAAGTTTAAATTCAAATTATTGATATAGTTTCATTTTTTTTAAATTCAATTTTATTATAAAGTTAACTTTATTTTGACTAATTAATGTTAATTATTCATTTCTATATGAACTAAAATGCATTAAAAACATTTCTATTTTTTACAAATTATACCATTGTAATCGTTTCGTCAATACCTTCGAAATAAGCTCAATATTGAATATTTTTTGATACATACATACATATCCATACTTATAATAAATTCAAAAAAATCTCCATCGTGTATAGTAATCCCAAAAATACGGTATAAACTTCTAAGTTTAAATTCAAATTATTGATATAGTTTCATTTTTAAATTCAATTTTATTCTAGATTTAACTTCATTTTGACTAATTAATGATATAGTTTCATTTCTAATTCAAAAAACTTTACCTTTATTTTATCCCAAAAAATAAACTTATTTTACCCATAATAAGCGTATATCTTTAGATACATACGTGCATATCCATACTTATAATAAATTAAAAAAAAAAAGCTGTAATCCCAAAAATATGGGATTTACTTCTGATAGGCGGGTTTACACCCCCCTAAATCTACCGCAAGTGTACGGGTCGAATAAAGTAATAGTACTTATAAAGTACGAGTATCGAACCAAAGGAACCAGGTGTCAAGTACCACAATGACTGTATAGATTATTAACTAGACTATCGCAAATTGATTTGGGTTGTTGAAAATCGGAACACGATTAAAAACTTTAATTAATTTAGCTAAGATAAGGAGTTGGAGGGTTGGATTCCTCAGGTAAACAATTACTTAACTCACAGATTTGACACGATTGACATAACTCCAAGATGACTGGTAAAATCACAATCCATCACTATACTCTATCAAGCTATAGCAACATTCATTCAACATTTTGTATCATCATTCGATCTCAACAAAAGTAATTGAACAAACAATGATTAAAAACCCACAATGTACGAATTATCATATTTCTATCTCAAATTCGACTAAGACATGAAGGATTAGATAAACCTCAAAACTTTTCTCAAACGTTAAAAGATTCATTAAATCAAATAATAGATGATCGGACTATTACAAGCATTAAGAACAATCCCACATGTTTCATCCATAAGAATCAAATCGATCGTATCTACTGTAAACCTAAATAATCATCCAACCATGATTCAAACCAACCCCCCAACATGAACGGATTAGTTCATATTGGGGGTTTCACAACTCAGAAAAGAATTAATAAAAACGAAAGTAAACATGTTGGTTCTTAAAAGAAATGAAATCTAAAACTCCCTGAAAAGCTTAATCCTTCGATGAATGAACTCGATTCGCCTTTTGATTCTCGTTGATTGATGTTTCTTGCCTTCTATTCGTCTTCAAGAATCGCCCTCGTGCTCCCAAAATCGCCCAGAAAGAGTCTACGGCCGTAACTAAGATCAGATCCCCAACCCTAGGTGAAAAAAAGGCTTTAAAAACGTATCAGGTCTTCTGCGCGTTTGTGGGCGCGTTTGGAGGCGCGTTTGGAGGCGCGTAGAGCACTGGAATGTTTGCGAAAATAAGCCTGCGCGTTTGTGGGAGCGTTTGGAGGC
The DNA here is from genome assembly GCA_033807775.1 of Saussurea involucrata. Taxonomy (NCBI): domain Eukaryota; kingdom Viridiplantae; phylum Streptophyta; class Magnoliopsida; order Asterales; family Asteraceae; genus Saussurea; species Saussurea involucrata. The sequence goes on along the minus strand of CM066319.1, from coordinate 183,965,668 downwards.
GCGCTCAGAGGCGCGAAGCCTGCGCGTTTGTGGAACGTTTGGAGGCGCGCTCAGAGGCGCGCAGAGCACTGATTGGTCCAAAAATCTGATTTTTCTCCTTTTTGCACTGGACTGTTGTAGACTTGCTCCGATTGCTCCAAAACTCTTCCAACATCATTCTTCCATATAAACCTGTACTTTCTCATAAAAACCATTAAATTCTACTATTTTTACTCGGGAACTTACAACAAACAGAACAACTTCGGGATCAAAATAATGTCGGAAAATGACATTATCAACAACCCTAAACCGAGCGTTGCTTGTCCCCAAGCAAAATAGCGACACAAATAAGCATTCAACCACAATCCAAACAATCGCAATTTCGTGTTGTCGAGAATATCATTAACGATCTCTAGTTAACTCAAAAACCAACATGAATTACTTGTGAGATGGACGAACAGTGAGCAGACCTAGCTATGGAATCTAAACAGCAAAACCTTGGGAACTGGATTTATCAGGGACCACACCACACTTAAGTGCACCTAGACTAAACACACATAGAGAGGATTTCGCCTTGACCCTACCTCACGGTTCTCTCTCTTCGCTTGAGCCCTAGGTTTCACACTTGTTGTCATGCTTTCGGAGGTTGGGTATAAGAATTCACAAGGCATGCATGAACAACAATTAAACAATAACGCACAGTTGTACACAAATTGATCTCAGAAGGAATCCATTATCAAGACTAGGACATAGAAACGTTGCTTCGCCACTCTTTACAAACTCTCCATGCTGAATTCAAATCTTTAAATGGGTATGGTTGCTAATTATGGGTGAAGGTCAAAGGATTTATGATGGTATTTAATGAGCCTCCCTTCTTTCTTTCGTTCAAGCTTCCTAACACTTCTCTCAAATTCGTTAAACTGACCCATCAGTTTTATTTAGCTCTTTTTTTTTTGGCAAAACCCTTTATGACTGATTTATTGGGTTTGCAGTTTTTTTTTACTGAGGGGGTTACACGGGTTTTCATTTGAGAACCTTGAGTAGTGAAAAGCAGTGGGATTAGCAGCAACCAATAAGCTTTATGAGTTCTCACATGGTTTGTTCACAAAGATAGGCAGAAGCTTCACTTCTATTCCTATGGATGTCTTTGATAATGGATGCAAGTTATAGCGAGATCAGCTACAACAACGATCAAAAGACTAATGAAAAGTGTATCGAGTAGTGTGTAGTCTCTCAGAATCGAAGTTAGCATGTGTATGGCTCAACAAACTTACGGGTGGTCTCCACTAATGTCTCTATGTGTGCAGTCGCCCAGGTCCACCTTTGTGCTATATTATCCTTTCTAAATCATTTCCCCAAAATTAGTGTCTTCGAATCCTCACACTAAATCATGCTCAATTGGTCGCCCATTCCTCACTATAAACAAGGTGATTATTCAATCCACTGAGATCAACCAATGATAGACTCGACAAATCACCCCAAACCAGATATAAACATTGTCCTCAATGGAAACAATTAGCACACAAAATACAATCACGAAATAGCGATACAGTACAACTAACAGTACTTACGTCACCCCAAACCTAATCTCTAGATTAGGTTTGTTTTCACAACAAGGAATCATAAAACAATAAAGTTCAAGTGAAAACAGGGACCCCAAACCTTGGTGAAACCGAGGTTTGCAAAGAGGTGTTATCTTGATACCTTTCAGGATGCATGCGCGGATCACTGTTCACATATTCCTGCCCTTCCTTCTCCTGCCTTGCTCTTGGTCATATCGGAATTTCTATCAGGGATCAAAAACTAAACACAAACACACAAAACACAAAAACAACACACAAAACAAAAGAAAGCACACAAAAATAAGAAACTGACCAAAATAAAAAATTAAGATTTAACCTATGGTGGGTTGCCTCCCACCCAGCGCCGTATTTTCTGTCGTGGCACGACTTTCTTTCCGATCACTCCTTCGGCCTTTCTTGCTCACCAAATTTCTCTTCGCCTCTATCTCTTATCTTCTCGAACATCTTGAACACTTCCCTCTCACCACCAACTCTCAAAGTCATCTCGCCTTCCTCCATGTCGATCAGTGCTTGACTTGTGGCTAGGAAGGATCTTCCCAGTATCAGCGGGACCTCTATGTCCTCATCGATATCCAACACCACAAAGTCCATCGGGAAGTAAAACTTGCCAACCTTTACCAAGACGTCTTAGATCACTCCATACGGGTACCTTATCGATCTATCGGCAAGCTGAAGAGTCATGAATGTTGGCTTCACCTCCCCCAAGCCGAGTTTCCTGAAAACAGATAACGGCATTAGGTTAATACTAGCTCCTAGATCACATAATACCTTATTAAAATTAAAGCTCCCAATTTGGATAGGGATCGAAAAACTCCCTGGATCCTTAAGCTTCGGGGGAAGCTTGTGCTGAATGATAGCACTGCACTCTTCAGTAAGTGCAACCGTGGCATGCTCCTCGATCTTTCTCTTCTTGGACAAGATATCTTTCATGAACTTGAGATAACTTGGCATTTTTGCTAGTGCCTCCGCAAATGGAATATTGATGTGTAATTTCTTGAAAATGTCAAGAAATTTCTGGAATTGTTCCTCATCCTTATGTGCCTTCAGCCGATTCGGAAATGGTAGCGGTGGCACATACGGGTTGACTGGTGGTTGCTTCTTCTTCTTTTCTCCATCCTCCAGGTTTTCCTTCGTCATACCTTCTTCACCGGCTTCCTTCCCCTTATCTCTATTCTTTGACATTTCACTCTCTATCTCCTCGTCTACCTTGATGGGACCCATTTCAGTACCTTTAGCTTTAGTGTCATCAGTTAAAGGTTCTCGGGTAGGGTCTATAATCAACTCCTTTCCACTTCTCAGATAAATAGCCATGCATTCCTCTCTTGGTATTCGTTCAGTCTGACTAGGGAATTGACCTTGAGTCCGGGATTGTAGTGCTTCAGCTATTTGTCCGACTTGTCTTTCTAGCATTCTGATTGAGGCAGTATTTTGGTCAGTTGTCTCCTTCACATTACCCACTGTACTTGTCAATCCTTCAACCGCACCTTCCATCTTTGACATGAATTTCATCATCATGTCTTCTAAACCTGGCTTCTTTTCTGATGATTGCCCCTCTTCATTTCTCCTCTGATTGTAACCTGGGGGACGATAAACATTGTTAGACGAAAAAGAATTCGAAGAGTTAGAATGGTTACCATACTGCTGCTGCTGTTGCTGCTGTCCCATTGTTTCTTTAGCTGGGCCTTGTTGAGGTTGACTCCAAGAAAAGTTAGGATGTCGCTTCCATCCCTCGTTATAGGTGTTAGAGAATGGTTCATTCCTCGGCCGATTATTCTGATTCTGAACGAACTGGACTTGTTCCGGCGATTGATAGTCTTGAGAATTATGAACATTCGGTTGCATAGTCGCTCCTCTCATTTGATTAGTCAACGCAGTCAACTGTGCCTTTATAGCCTTCAACTCTTCTGTTTCTTGCACGCTTGCAACTTTTCTAACAACGAATCTTGGAGTGGAATAGCTATGTTCTGCCAAATTTTCTATCAACTCAACCGCTTCTTCATAGGATTTGTTCATTAAGGCTCCACCTGCAGCAGCTGTGAGGTCATTCTTAAATTGAGGGTTCAATCCCACATAGAATGTTTGTATAACCATCCACTCTTGTAACCCATGACGTGGACACTTCTTGAGCATTGCTTTATATCTTTCCCATGCTTCGTACAACGACTCTTGATCCCATTGGGCGAAATGGGTGATATCTGCCAGCAGTTGGGCCGTTCGCCCTGGTGGAAAGAATTTGTTGAGAAAAGCTGTCACCATATCGTTCCATGTTCGAATCGACCCCGGTGGTAAATTCTCTTCCCAAGTAGTGGCTCGATCCCTCAATGAAAATGGGAACAACCGTATCTTGATCGAGTCTTGATCCGCCCCATTTACCTTGAAGGTATTGCATATCTTTTCAAATGAGCGCAAATGTGCATGAGGGTCTTCAGTCGCTGCACCTCCAAACATGTTCGATTGCACCAATTGGATAGTGCCAAGCTTGATTTCAAAGGTGTTGGCAGCTATCGGTGGTGCGTATCCACGTTGTGCAGCCCCCATGTTTGGATTGGCAAAATTTCTCATGGGTACCCTGTGTGGTGGTTGATTGAGATTATGATTGATCCCATTGTTGACACCATTATTAGCCCCATTGTTACCACCATTGTTGTTGACGCCATGATTAAAGTTGTGGTTGGCATTGGCATTGTTGTGGTTCTGATTGTTCAGATTATTAGGAGGAGGACCATTGTTCGCATTTGCATTTGGAATTGGTTGACCATTACCCATGGGCAACCCTTCTTCCCAATCATCTTGAACGTGGATGTTTCAGCCATTCTGTCTCGTGCTTGTCTTCTTAGATTTCTTGCAGTCCGTTCTATCTCCGGGTCAATCGGTAGTAATTCCCGAAAGAGTCTCCTTCTTGGCATAAACCAGGAAGTAACCTGAAACGGAGAAGATAACAATCTCAAGACCCAAAAATATATGAACTTTCAAAGCAGATTATAATAAAATAAAAACAGGGTGTCTAATGTAATAACTTCTATAGCTGGTAGTGATATTCACACAAAACAGGTTCCCCGGCAACGGCGCCAAAAACTTGATAAGCGGGTTTACACCCCCCTAAATCTACCGCAAGTGTACGGGTCGAATCAAGTAATAGTACTTATAAAGTACGAGTATCGAACCAAAGGAACCAGGTGTCAAGTACCACAATGACTGTATAGATTATTAACTAGACTATCGCAAATTGATTTGGGTTGTTGAAAATCGGAACACGATTAAAAACTTTAATTAATTTAGCTAAGACAAGGAGTTGGAGGGTTGGATTCCTCAGGTAAACAATTACTTAACTCACAGATTTGACACGATTGACATAACTCCAAGATGACTGGTAAAATCACAATCCATCACTATACTCTATCAAGCTATAGCAACATTCATTCAACATTTTGTATCATCATTCGATCTCAACAAAGGTAATTGAACAAACAATGATTAAAAACCCACAAAGTACGAATTATCATATTTCTATCTCAAATTCGACTAAGACATGAAGGATTAGATAAACCTCAAAACTTTTCTCAAACGTTAAAAGATTCATTAAATCAAATAATAGATGATCGGACTATTACAAGCATTAAGAACAATCCCACATGTTTCATCCATAAGAATCAAATCGATCGTATCTACTGTAAACCTAAATAATCATCCAACCATGATTCAAACCAACCCCCCAACATGAACGGATTAGTTCATATTGGGGGTTTCACAACTCAGAAAAGAATTAATAAAAACGAAAGTAAACATGTTGGTTCTTAAAAGAAATGAAATCTAAAACTCCCTGAAAAGCTTAATCCTTCGATGAATGAACTCGATTCGCCTTTTGATTCTCGTTGATTGATGTTTCTTGCCTTCTATTCGTCTTCAAGAATCTCCCTCGTGCTCCCAAAATCGCCCAGAAAGAGTCTACGGCCGTAACTAAGATCAGATCCCCAACCCTAGGTGAAAAAAAGGCTTTAAAAACGTATCAGGTCTTCTGCGCGTTTGTGGGCGCGTTTGGAGGCGCGCGCAGAGGCGCGCAGAGCACTGGAATGTTTGCGAAAATAAGCCTGCGCGTTTGTGGGAGCGTTTGGAGGCGCGCTCAGAGGCGCGCAGAGCACTGATTGGTCCAAAAATCTGATTTTTCTCCTTTTTGCACTGGACTGTTGTAGAGTTGCTCCGATTGCTCCAAAACTCTTCCAACATCATTCTTCCATATAAACCTGTACTTTCTCATAAAAACCATTAAATTCTACTATTTTTACTCGGAAACTTACAACAAACAGAACAACTTCGGGATCAAAATAATGTCGGAAAATGACATTATCAACTTCTAAGTTTAAATTCAAATTATTGATATAGTTTCATTTTTTTAAATTCAATTTTATTATAGAGTTAACTTCATTTTGACTAATTAATGTTAATTATTCATTTCTAATTCAAAAAAATTTACCCTTATTTTATCCCAAAAATAAACTTATTTTACGCATAATAATCGTATATATCCAATTATGCCTTCGTTAATCTTAATTATCATTTATTATATGTATAGATTATTATAACTAAATATTAATTTTTTAAATTTAATTATTATTAATTAATTAATGTTAATTAATATTAATTGAAAATTATTAACTTAAATTTTAATTATATATTGAACTTATTTTAATCGTATATATCCTAACATTAAACTTATTTTACGCATAATCTATACATATAATAAATGAGTAACTAGCATGCCACGTGTCGTTTTCTGGTGAGCCGACTTCAGTATTTTCTCGCCTAAACATGTATTTGGACGCAGTTTACATTATAAGTTCAATTAGCACACCTACATTCACTACTTCTTAAATCTCTCCTTAATTCAATTTTTTTAGTTTATACGTTACATTTACTACCCTTATAATTATGTATGTAGTTTACTTGTAATCCCTTACTTTTTTATTTTTCATTTTAGACACTTATCATATAAATATAAATAATGTATATGAACTAAATAATGTATCTTACTTTGTAATCGCTTCGTCAATATTTTCGAAATGAGCTTAATATTGAATATTTTTGGATTTAATTATATTATTAAATATTATAAATATTACGAATTAATGTATTGTGATTAGTATGAGATTTGATACAAATAATCACTAAATTGTAGTGATTTTTTTTTTGCAATTTCATATCAATTTTTACTTCAAACTCGAATTCCTTCGACGAATTACAATTCTATCAAATTTCATTCTGTCAACGAAACATTTAATTACTTGGAAAAAAATATCACTTATCAACTGACTTTTGGATTATGAGTTCGAACCTTTTTCAAAAATATAAATATGCAATTATTGTGTATTCGTTTAATAAATTCATTTAGTAATGACATTTATAATAGGTATCAAACTTAATAGACATATTTTTATCTTCAAGATAATATTCCCTATTTGTGGAATTTTTGTTTTCTTTTTATCAATTATTTTATGTGTCACAAAATTAATTATTCAACGACTATTAAACATCAAATAATTAACTTAAAACACAAATTTGATCGTCGCGCAACGGGCGAGCCAAAGACTAGTATATATATATATATATAATCAATATGCGTATCAAATTAAAGAGAAGATACTACATTTTCTTATATGATTTATTTAATTAAAAATGAATTATTCTGTAAGATATATATTTTTTTAAAAGGAGATAAATATTTTGGCTTCTAGAACTTGATATGTGTTAGAACTTATATACACGAATTGAAATTCGTAACACACAATCTTGAATCAAATGGAAAACTGAATTTATTTATATAGATATGTATATATGAAATTTACATATAAACGAAAAATACATAATCAAAGTTTCAAGGAGAAAATGACTAACTCGAGTTTCTTGATCACAAATTTGAAGAAGAACGTTTGTTGGATTGAGGCCTGCAAAGCAGTGTCCTTAGACAAAAATTCGTCCCTCGTACCGTAGAGAATGGACGTCTATCTAGAGGATACAACAATCCGTTCAAGAATCGAAGTCATGAACCTGACGAATCAAACTATGTTTCCATGATGAAGAACAATGAAGAACTTTGAGAGAATTTGAGAGAATATGTGCTTTTCGTATATGATAATCTGTTACATATGCTTCATATTTATACTAGATCAACCGGTGCCAATGAACCATTGCAACTATTCACTAAACAGTCACACCTTTTCATATGGTAGCGGTTATGGGTTAAAAGTCATACATTTTCATATGAAAGGTCACACCTTTTCATATGAAAGGTCACACCTTTTCATATAAAAGGTCATACCTTTTCATCTTTGCCCTATTTACATATCTAGTACTTTTACTATGAATGAGATTATCCCAACAATACCCCACATTTTCTATTCAAACTCTAACAATACCCCACATTTGAATAGAAAATAAGATATTCTCAAAGTATTTATTGTTCTTATTCAGGAAATAAACATGAAATGCATCAGAAAAGGTGTCTAGGTGACTTGAACCGTTCTTAGTGAGTATTCATCGGACCTACTTTGTGGGTAGTGACGAAGAGTCTTGAACTAACCACGTTTTGTAGTAAGTCTAGTCAATGAATATCACACAAATCATGTTTATGCATAGTTGACTCTTACCGTTGTGTTCATTTCGGTCGTGAACAATCCTTCTTCATGAGAATTTTAGAAGACGTAGCCATCTCCGTCCTCAAAGATGCGACCCCACATCAATCTCATATAGGTAATACTGATCAAGAACATTCCGTAGTGTTCCACCAATAAGCTATCAGTATTATTAAGAATAAGAATTCAACCCTTAAATCATCAACGGAAAATACACTAAATAAACATCATAGGAATAGGCGTACCAGTGTATTCAGTCTTGAGTTTTCCTCAACTAGTTATAAATTTGATTCTTTGCTCTTGTAAGAGCAGCCATACTATCACAATGTATGCACACGGCGGTAACAGGCTTAGGCCACAAGGGAATACCCTCTAGGAAGCTTTTAAGTCATTCTGCCTCTTCGGAAGCTTTATCTAGGGCTACAAATTCGGCTTCCATGGTGGAACGTGTATTCACGGTTTGCTTTGAAGATTTCCAAGATATGGCTGTACCACCCAGTGTAAACACATAGCCACTTGTGGACTTACTTTCAGAATGATTGGAAATCCAGTTTGCATCACAATATCCTTCTAGTATGGGAGGATATTTGGTATAGTATAACCCATAGTTCATTGTGTATTTCAGATATCGAAGCACTCTTATAAGTGCATACCAATGATCCTTACTTGGGTTATGTGAGTATCGACTAAGTCTACTCACGGTATATGCTAGATCCGGTCTCGTACAATTCATAATGTACATCAAACTTCCAAGCACTTGAGTGTATTCCAATTGAGACACACTCTCTCCTTGATTCTTCTTAAGTTGGCTTGAAGGATCAAAAGGAGTGACTACCGGTCTATCATCATAGTGACCAAATTTCCTAAGAACTTTCTCAACATAGTGAGATTGAGTCAGAATGTAACTGTTAGGATCTCTTTGGATCTTTATCCCAAGAATTACATCTGCTACTCCAAGATCCTTCATATCAAACGAGGAGTGCAACATCTTCTTGGTTTGATTGATTACATCCAAGTTGGTCCCCATGATTAGCATATCATCTACATATAGACATATTATGACACATGCGTTCTTGCTTTGTTTCACATATACGCATTTGTCACATTCATTAATTTGGAAACCATTTGATAGAAGAGTGTTATCAAACTTCTCATGCCATTGCTTTGGGGCTTGTTTAAGTCCATATAAAGACTTCACAAGTTTGCATACTTTATTCTCTTGGCCTTTTACAACAAAACCTTCCGGTTGTTGCATATAAATTTCTTCATCTAATTCACCATTTAAGAAAGCAGTTTTCACATCCATTTGATGTATGTGTAGGTTGTGAATTGCTGCTATAGCCATCAATGTCCTAATGGACGTGATTCGTGTTACCGGTGAATAGGTGTCAAAGAAATCTTGACCTTCCTTTTGGCGGTAACCTTTGGCAACTAATCGAGCTTTATATTTCTCTATAGTACCATCAGGTCTTAGTTTCCGCTTGAAGATCCATTTATGACCAATTGCCTTGTGACCTGGTGGTAAGTCTACCAATCTCCATGTGTTATTATGAACAATGGAGTCTATCTCACCTTGAATAGCCTCTTTCCAATAAGGTGCCTCTGATGAGTCCATGGCGATTTTATAGGATTGAGGTTCTTCATCGACAACGAATGTCATGAAGTCGGGTCCAAAGTCTTTAGCAATCTTTCCCCTTTTACTTCTTCTAGGCTCTAAGTTTTCTTCTTGAGCCTTTGATGTACCCTCTTCATTTTGTTTCTCAACACTATCGGTGTTATCTACTTCACATACTCTCTTCCTTGGATTAGAGATTTCTTTCCCTTTATCCTTGTAAGGAAAGATGTGTTCAAAGAATTTAGCCTCAATTGATTCCATAATTGTGTTGTTGTGGATATCTTCATTGTTTGACTTATAGACCAAAAATCTATAAGCAGCACTATTAATTGTCGGACCAAGATATACACAATCAATGGTCTTCGGTCCAAGTTTTGTCCTTTTGGGTAAAGGTACTTGAACCTTTGCAAGGCAACCCCACACTTTCATCCTTTTGTAGGAAGGAAGTTTTCCTTTCCATAGTTCATAAGGAGACTTATCGCTTTTCTTATGAGGAATTCTATTAAGTATCATATTTGCAGTTAAGCATGCTTCACCCCACAAACTATGTGGTGCTCCCGAAGTAATCAACATTGAATTAATCATGTTTTTCAATGTTCTATTTTTCCTTTCGGCTACTCCATTTTGTTGTGGAGTATAGGGAGCCGTGGTTTGGTGAACTATGCCATGATGAGAACAAAATTCTGCAAAGTCCTTAGACTCATATTCTCCTCCTCTATCGGATCTCAGAATTTTTATTCTTTTATCAAGTTGGTTTTCAATTTCAGCCTTGTATGTCTTAAACATATTCAAACCTTCATCTTTGGTATGTATTAGGTATACATAACAATATTTACTGCAATCATCAATAAATGATACATAATAGTTCTTTCCTCCACGTGTGGGTGTGGCTTTGTAATCACATAAATCGTTGTGGATAAGTCCAAGTACTTGATTAGACTTTTCAACAGATTTGTGTGGATGGCAAACATGTTTTTGGAGTTGCAAATATGTTTGGTGGCACCGGTATCAACCCACCAATCGGTCACGTTTGTAACCATAAAAGCCTCAATTACTCCAACGAATTGATTTGGAGCATTGACCACGTTGGCTTGATGGGGGTTTCCACCGGCACCTCCTCCTCCGGGACCACTATGGTCTCTTCTATGGCGACAATCCTTGGCTCGATGCCCCGGCTTTCCGCATACCCAGCAACTCATCACAGGCTTCTTGAAAGGCCTTCGTTGTACGGATAGTGGGTTTGAAACATTGAGATTTTGCTTGAAACCCATCGCCTTTCCCTTTCCTTTTTGGAACTTTGACTTTGATGAGTTTTCGGTAACCATGTTTGCATTTGGTTCCAATGAGATTGCATCCGCCTTCTCGTTCATCCGGTTGTCCTCCTCCACCCGCAATTTGAGTATCAATTGCTCAAAACTCATATCCTCGGACAAATGTTTAAGATAGAGTTTAAAATTTTTCCAGGATGGAGGTAACTTGTCAATAATTGAACCAATAACAAAATTAGCGTTGATGCCCATACCTTCGACTTCCAATTCATGGACCAAGATTTGCATTTCTTCTACTTGTTTCACGACCGGTTTGGAATCCGTCATCTTATAGTTCAGAAATTTGCCCACGATAAATCGTTTGGAACAAGCGACTCCCAAATTTCTCTTGTCGTGGTGAAGGATGAATATATGTCATAAAGACCATCATCCAAACCATTAAGAATAAAATTCCGACAATTATATTCGTTGGCGTTCCAAATATCCAAGGATCGTTGGAACATAGCCAATTCAATTTGGGATGGGATGTTTTCTCCCTCTCCAACCGGCGGTGTCGGTGCTTGATCGGTAAGCACGTTAGACACTTTCAAAGTCGTCAAGTAGAAGAGCATCTTTTGTTGCCATCTTCTAAAATCGGAACCCTTAAATTTTTCGGGTTTCTCCACACTCGATTTCAACAAGGAAGAGTTTTCCATCGTCAACGAAATTTCTGTCTAAGATTGTTAGAACTTATATACACGAATTGAAATTCGTAACACACAATCTTGAATCAAATGGAAAACTGAATTTATTTATATAGATATGTATATATGAAATTTACATATAAACGAAAAATACATAATCAAAGTTTCAAGGAGAAAATGACTAACTCGAGTTTCTTGATCACAAATTTGAAGAAGAACGTTTGTTGGATTGAGGCCTGCAAAGCAGTGTCCTTAGACAGAAATTCGTCCCTCGTACCGTAGAGAATGGACGTCTATCTAGAGGATACAACAATCCGTTCAAGAATCGAAGTCTTGAACCTGACGAATCAAACTATGTTTCCATGATGAAGAACAATGAAGAACTTTGAAAGAATTTGAGAGAATATGTGTTTTTCGTATATGATAATCTGTTACATATGCTTCATATTTATACTAGATCAACCGGTGCCAATGAACCATTACAACTATTCACTAAACAGACACACCTTTTCATATGGTGGCGGTTATGGGTGAAAAGTCACACCTTTTCATATGAAAGGTCACACATTTTCATATGAAATGTCACACTTTTTCATATAAAAGGCCATACATTTTCATCTTTGCCCTATTTATATATCTAGTACTTTTACTATGAATGAGATTATCCCAACAATATGTTTATATGAAAAGAGTAAGATAAGTTTTGTAAAAAACCCTCAAGTTTTTATTCTTACTGTTTACAAAAAAGTGAAAGAATATCATAAAAAAATTGTATGTATTATTTTTTCGCGCTTCCATTCTTATTTGTTCATCTATATCCTTTCTGCAAGTTGGAATGTTGACTGAAATATCCTTGATAAAATCAAGGATTTAATTCCTACTAAGGGTTTATTAGGATTTAATTTTGAACATACACCGCTACAAATATGACTTTTATAAAAGGTTGTTTTGGGTTTTATACGTATATAGCTGGTGTTTGTAAAAGTATCGACTTTCATTTTTGCGAACAAAAAATAGTATTTGAACTTCCAACTTTTTGGCATATTATATATTAGCACAATAATTAATATTTTCTAATACATGCTAAAAAATGTTAGTTCATCAAACATTCATTAAATAGGAGCTAATTAAAGCCAACATATTGTTTGCCCATATCAAAAGTCATTAAATTGTCAAAACTTGAAATCATACTTTTATTTCTTACAGTGTAGCAGAAGACACAATTAATTGCTGAAACTACCAAAATTTGGATGAAATTAGCGTCAACAAAAAGGAAGGAAGGTGTACAATCGGCTAAATAATTATTCAGACAAATTAACCAACATTTATAGTAATAAATCTCATTTGTTCCTGTAAGAAATTAACATTATTTAACTGTAATGTAAATGAACTAATTCAAGCATTCTTTAATCCCTATTGCAATTCAATGTATAAGTTATGTCCATTTATCCTGAATTTCATACATATCTCACACATGATATTGTTTTGTTATACACCCAACAACTATAATTATGTCACTCATTCATGGTATGATACAGGGATAAATCGAAGGGTTTTCATAAATAATTGGAAAAGAAAGAAACAAGTTCGAAAAGGTAAAAGAGCCCAAAAGAGACTCGGAGTTTGGCATCGGAAAAGAAACAAGTTAAGAATCATAAACAGTATCCGAAGCGGGTTACAAGTTAGTTGCAGGTTTGCCAACTCACTTCCAAAGTCACTCCCAGCACTGTTTGCCAACTCACTGGTGTCGCATGATTCATCCAATTTCAAGAAACCTCACGTGACCATCTGTTTCATCTCCAATTCCACTAATGCCTCACGTGATCATGAAAGTCCTTTGCCATCCACAATTCCTTTTCTTTATTCATAATTATCTTAGCCTATTATTATTATTATTATTATTATTATTATTATTACCTTTCCAAATTAGATTAGGATTAGATATATTTTATATAGTTATCTTCTTCTTAATTTAGATTATAAATAGGGTGTTAGGTTTCATTTGTTAAGGAGATTATTGATTAATAAAGTTTGTTTCTTTTAGAGTGGATTCTCTAATTCTTCGTGTTTTACAGTTCGTAATCACGTTTATCAAAGGGTTTAGACGTTTGTCGATCCTTCCGCAAACCCCCGCTGCGTCAGGTGGTATCAGAGCAGGATTCACTTGTCTTTTCACCATCAATGGCAGATCAACAGCCCGCTACCAAAGCAGACTTGGTTGAGTCAGATGTGGCCTTATCCACAACACTCGAGAATCTGACAGCGGTTGTTAATAGGCTTCAACCCAACATCGTCAACGACAACCGTCGGAGAAGAGATAGGTTTGAAGGACCGGTTAGGGTTCCGCACGATAGCAACCATAACCGGGTTAATCTATCGAATTTCGAATCCGATGAGGAGGAGGAAGAAGCTCCGCAAGAGAAAATCGATATCGTACTCCAACGAATATTGCTTTCATCAAAGGAAGAATCTCAGCACGAAGATCTTTTTCGATCTCATTGCTCGGTGCAGAAAATGGTATGTAACTTATTTATCGACGACGGTAGTTGTGTGAACCTCGTGTCCCAGAAATTGGTCGACTACTTTAATCTAACCACTCAACCCCATGAAGCTCCATATTCTCTTGGGTGGATCAAGTATGGCTTTCAAGTTAAAGTCACACAAACTTGTCGGGTACCCATCTCAATTGGCAAACACTATCGGGAAAAGGTACTATGTGATGTCCTTGATATGGACGCTTGCCACATTCTATTGGGCCGACCGTGGCAATTCGATACTAACGCCACTTACAAGCGTCGACACGACATTGTACTATTTCGTTGGGGCGACCTCAAAATTGCCATGACACCGGTTGATAGCTTCGATGACAGCCCCAACAAGAAGAGCAACGATAGGAATCGTATTATGAGTTCAATTTCTTCCCTAGCCAACCAACCGCCGATTCCGGAAAACCAACTGGAAAAAGAGGAAGTATTGCCGGACAAGGTTGAAGATAAAGTCGCTCCTCTCGAAACGGAGTCACACCATGAAACCTGTCCCGATCCGAAAGAGTCGACAACAGATATCGGGTCAACTGTCAAAGAAACCAAAGACAAGCTAATGGAAGATATTCTCGAGCCGGCGAAACTGTTGTCGCAAGATGTCAAGAACGATGATCCCGAGGATGATGTTTTAGTTATCCGAGCACCCAAGGCTTCGGTTCCAACCGAAACAATTCCCGGTAAAGTTACTCACGTTTCTTACCCTTCCGAGTTTAATAAATTGTTACTCGTATGAAAGGAATTGCAACAACCTCCGTTGGATTTTAAAGACCGGTCGGAAACTTTAAATTTTGAAGACCGAGTTGTGCATCCAAGCGGTTTGACGAAACGCATGCTCTACGAGCCGAGTAAAGCTGTTTTTCAAGTGAACTCGAGGACGAGTTCTTTTCAAGTGAGGGTGACTGATACAGGGAGAAATCGAAGGGTTTTCATAAATAATTGGAAAAGAAAGAAACAAGTTCGAAAAGGTAAAAGAGCCCAAAAGAGACTCGGAGTTTGGCATTGGAAAAGAAACAAGTTAAGAATCATAAACAGTGTCCGAAGTGGGTTACAAGTTAGTTGCAGGTTTGCCAACTCACTTCCAAAGTCACTCCCAGCACTGTTTGCCAACTCACTGGTGTCGCATGATTCATCCAATTTCAAGAAACCTCACGTGACCATCTGTTTCATCTCCAATTCCACTAATGCCTCACGTGATCATGAAAGTCCTTTGCCATCCACAATTCCTTTTCTTTATTCATAATTATCTTAGCCTATTATTATTATTATTATTACCTTTCCAAATTAGATTAGGATTAGATATATTTTATATAGTTATCTTCTTCTTAATTTAGATTATAAATAGGGTGTTAGGTTTCATTTGTTAAGGAGATTATTGATTAATAAAGTTTGTTTCTTTTAGAGTGGATTCTCTAATTCTTCGTGTTTTACAGTTCGTAATCACGTTTATCAAAGGGTTTAGACGTTTGTCGATCCTTCCGCAAACCCCCGATGCGTCATGGTATGATTAGATCATTATAAAGTTAATGACTCACACATAGCATACTTCAAAATTATCCAATCAAATTATGTTATATTATAACAACACTTTGATATTCATATGACTTCTAATATCAACTTGTATCTATATGTAACTTTATATATACCAACTGATAGGAAGGTATCACCCTCCTAAATCTAACCGCAAGTGTACGGTGTCGAAATCAAGTAATAACGTACGGTAAGTACGAGTATCGAATCCACAGGAACTAGGAACTAAGTATCACAATTACTATAAGCTCTATTAACTGAACTATCGAAATTGAATTGGTTGGTGTTAAACTAATTAATTGCAAGAAAATAAATCAAACACAAGACAGTAAACAGCTTTGGAAACTTCCGATAGAGAAAACAGTTGAGGGTTGGAAATCCTTAGGTTTTCACATACGAATATCAGACTTAAAACGATTACCAGTTATTCCCTTAATGAATACCCAATCTTTAAAAGTCACCATTATTCTCTTTCGAGCAACAACGGGTTTTATTTTGAAAAGGACAAGTTTTATCTTTCGATCTCAACTTATGGATTCCAAAACACATTAAGCGCAAGATTTATTATGAACGTATAGATTTTATCTCTCGATCTCAACCTAAATGGTTCAATTAGGACTAAGGCTTACTCGGTATATCTCTATCCCCTTTCTCACCTTAGACATGTAATTCCTAGTTCTAGTTAACAGTTAATTCTCTCGAACTCAACTGGAAACAACAAACAATTGAAAGCTAGCTAAACTCTCAAAAGCATTAAAAACCAAATTACATGCATTCATTAAATAGGAAAACTGATAAACGTTCAAGTCATCTGTTCATATGCTTACAAACCAAATTCATCCCAACCCCCAACATGAACAGATTAGTTCATGTCGGTGGTGGATTCAAACGCAAGAGAAAGAAAGACGAAAGTGTATGTAAACATAATGAATGTGATCGTGGTGAATGTGAAAGATGTAGTGATGAACTCCCTTCTCCCGGCTCTAATCCGCTTCGCGTCGTGAATTGCTCCTTGATTGATCCTCTATCGTGGCTCCGAAAGGCGTAGAATCTCTCCCAAAATCGCCCCCTCAGCTGCCGTAGTCGTCGTGTGTGTGTTGCGTATCGAGCCCTCCTCCAATAATGACCTAAAGTTGGAATAATAAAGCTGGAATTCGTGAACCAGAGGGATACGCGGCCTTCCACGTGACTTACAAGTCGCGTGGAAAACCGCGCGCTTTTCTGAAGTCTTGTGGGTCGGTTTCTGGTTCGCGGATCGGGTCCTGGTTCGGGCGAGGGTCTTGGGCTTGGATCTCGGGCTTCCGTCGGCTTCTCTTTTGGGCTCTTTTAGCTTCTTTTCTCGGAGATTACTGTCTTTTAGAAAACCTGCACATTTCACTAAATAAAGCGTAAAATCTCGCCTTTTTGCTAGAACACAAGCCAATCTAATTGGATTGAGGACCGAAAATAACGCCAAAAAGTGGCGTTATCACCAACTATATTTGTTCCTAAATATGCTAGTCTTAATCGTACTACTTTAACCCTCCTAATGTCTTTATTGATCATATGTACTCACTTAAAAATATGCATACAAAACGACTCGAGTTAATAGTTATTTAAATGCATGATTCCTCTTGACCCGAATCCGTCGAAAATTATCGACGAATATTACCTGCCATTGGTAGTATTCACCGGTGACAGTCATTTGTTTTGTAGTGTCCTAATAGTGTGTTTCAAGGTTGTTAAAGAGCTATATATTACATTTAGGGCCAAAATTTCAATGGTAAGATCAATATGCACACACCTACTCACATACCCATGTCTTAAGAAAGACTTCAACCTAAAACTTAACCAACTTAGCTAGATGATTGAACTGACAACACTCATGGTTCATGTTATGTACGTTATTAATACTTGTTAAATGCTTTTGTATTTGAAAACCCGTAACACTTTCATTTGTCAACTCAAACAATACAGACCCAAATACGAAAAGTTGACTTTTCAATAGATACAAATTACTACTATTGCGTATATATATATTTTGAACTATATATATATATATATATATATATATTGTTAGGTTCATTTGAGAAGTCTAAATATTTTGAGAAATGGAGAAGTAAAAAAACACGGGGAGTGTTCATATATGAATGTTCATATATGAATGTTCATATATGACTGTTTATATATGAACGTTCATATATGACTGTTATATGAACGTTTATATATGAACGTTGGAGTGTTCATATATGAATGTTCATATATGACTGTTTATATATGAACGTTCATATATGACTGTTTATATATGAACGTTCATATATGAACACTCCCGTGTTTTTTTACTTCTCTATTTCTCAAAATATTTAGACTTCTCAATTGAACCCTTCCCTATATATATATATATATGTTAAATCTAGTTAGGACCAAAAAAAGGTTAAGAACTTAAGGACTAATCTAATGCATTGATTAATTTTAATCAATGGTCATTAAAGAAAAAAGGTCATTTGTAATAAAGGGGAAAAATAAGGGTATTATTGTCAACTTGTAATGAATTTTGAGGGGTATAATAGTGATTCATTTAACAAATTCAAATAAATAAAACACGCGGACGTCAGATAAACATTAATAAGAACATAATTTTCTCCTTATTCATACGACTTCTTTAACCAGATTCATCACTTTCATCTCTGATCAGTTACATCTCCGTGCGATTGATGCAGAATCGATAATGGCAAAAGACAACAAAAATCTTGCTTTGCTGAAGATAAGAATCAAAGGTAGCACTATTTCACTCAAATCCTTAAACCTTTAACATTTAGGGTTTTATTACGATTTGAAATCTTCACTCAAATCCTTAAAATTTAGGGTTTTATTACGATTTGAAATTGGT
Organism: Saussurea involucrata; assembly: GCA_033807775.1. NCBI lineage: Eukaryota > Viridiplantae > Streptophyta > Magnoliopsida > Asterales > Asteraceae > Saussurea > Saussurea involucrata. The sequence goes on along the minus strand of CM066319.1, from coordinate 183,946,975 downwards.
TTCTTGATATACAGTTGGTAGAAAGAACGAGATGTTGGTAGAGAAAACAAATACATCTAGCAATCATGAAGACGACATCCATAATGCGAAGAAACAAAGTGTGATGTCTAAAAAAGGTATTTTTAGACTGTGATTTGGAATAGGTGTTATCTTCTATCTCTTAGGGTGCGTTTGGTTCGCAGAATGATTTCTGCTGGAATGGAATTCGTCAAAGGAATTGGAATCTGGAATGAATTGGAATGAAATGTTATTAGGTTTGACCAACTGTTTGGTTGACAGAAAATGGAATGTAATCTTGAAATCTCTCTGTTTGGTTCGTAATGGAATCAAAATGGAATTATGAAAAATGACAAAAATACCCTTTCTTTAATTTTAATTTTTTAAGTATAAATAATTATAAAATTAACATTTAATGAGAAAAAAAATGTAATTTATCAATTTATTTTCAAATTTAGTAATTGAATTATTAATAAAGAAAAACTTAACCAAATTCCTACTTTCCTTATCCCTTTGTCTTCCCCATCGCAGGACCTATCTCTCTCATCCTCTCCCCACTTTTTTGACCTAGTTGCCATCTCTCTCCGTCTTCTCTTCTCCCTTTGTCTTCCCCATCGCAACACCCCTCCTCCCTTTTCCATTCTTCTTCTCCATCGCAACACCCCCTCATCTCTTTTCCATTCTTCTTCCCCATCGCATCCCACAATCGATTAAAAATCGAGAACCCACAATGGAGAAACAAATCGACAGAAAAACTAATCCTTGAATTGTGAAGGAGTTCCAGACGAAGTAATCGATTGGTGAAGAAGCAGAATATCATTCGATCGGTGAAAGAGTTTCTGACGAAGAAATCGATCGGTGAAGAAGCAGAATATCATTCGATCGGTGAAAGAGTTTCTGACGAAGAAATCGATCGGTGAAAACGCAAACAAGTCTTCAATCGATGGAGTTGCAGACGATGGAGTTGCAAACGAACTTGAGTTCCAGCAGCAAGGGTTTTATGTTTAACAAGGGTATTTTTGTCATTTTCAAAATATTGGTTGGAATGGATTTCAATTCCATCTGATTTGTGAAGGAATGATCAAATCCACATTTGAAGGAATGTTTGGAATTCAATTCCATTCCATCAGCAACCAAACATGGCAATGGAATTTGGTCAACGGAATTGACCATTCCAATTCCGGCCAATTCCGACGGACCAAACGCACCCTTATTGTCCATCTCGTTGCTCCTCTGTTTGACGCACATATCTCTGATGTTTGATTGACTTAACACCTTTATCAGATTCATATCGTGAAACACTCTGATCAGATTCATATGGTGAAACACTCTGATCAGATTCATATCGTGAAACACTCTAGTTTTGTTTCATAAGGTGAAACACTATGATCAGATTCATATGGTGAAACACTCTGATCAGAAACTAAGTTAAATAACTGTTTTATAATATTATACTTTCCGTATCACTAAAATCATAATAATTACTAATTATTCATTATAGGTGTTTTCCCAATCGTGTGTGGAATTAATTACTATCTGATGGTTTTCAACCTCAAGAACCCTGCCGTTGTCATTATAAACAACCATGCATATGATGATGAAGTAGAAAATATATATGGAATTGTTCCTAGTAATGTGGTATGTGCACTACTTCTATCTCATTAATTTAATATGAATTTTCTTTTTATAATAATGTTATATGTTTTTTGGATTTGTAGCAACACCTAATGTCAAGATATCTTCACGCCGTCCATCATCCTTCATGTGATGAAATAACAAAAGCAGTCCTTGAACAACTCTCAATGCGATGGTGTACAAAGACTAAGGGAAATGAAGGTGGAGTGTTTCTTATTCGCCATATGGAAACATATATGGGAGAACCAGCTCACATATGGAAATCTGGATTGTACAAGGAGTGTACGCGACAAACAAATCAATTGTACAATTTGAGGAGGAAATATGCTACAAAGATATTGCTATCAGATATCAACAATCACCGCGTGAAAGTCATAGAGCAAAGCGAGAAGTTTCATGCTTTAAGTGAAGGAGAAAAGATCAAACTTTATGAAATTGCCCACGCAAGAAGGACAGTAGGATTGAAGGCTAACAAATGATGATATTGGTTGTTTTGGAAAACATGTTGTGATATGGCTAGAAACTAATATGGGTTTGTTAGTTTTTGATAAAACGTTGTCGATATTAGTTCTTTTGCTTGAATATGGCTTTTTTGTTAAACCTTTTTGAACATTTGCCATGTGATGAAATCTACCGTAAATGATTAGTTGCTGTTAATATGATGTTCCTTTATACCTTTGGCTTTTTTGATTGTTATACATGAAGTTATATATAATAAAAATGAAAGATTTTAAAGTTATAAAACTTTTCAGTTGGTGAAACTTCATGTATTTTAAAGTTATATAAATCTTTTCAGTTAGTGAAACTTCATGTATTTTAAAGTTATATAAATCTTTTCAGTTAGTGAAACTTCATGTATTTTAAAGTTATAAAAAACTTTTCAGTTGGTGAAACTTCATATATTTTGTATAAGGAGTATCTTTTTTAGTGTTTTCGAGCATTCCTTGGTCATAAATCGAGTCAAAACTGGTTATTGCTTCTAAAGTTCATTCACATTCAAAATTTTGTCAAATTTAATTATATTAGACAACTTTAAGCTTGTTAATAACTCAATTCTAAAACACATTTTAGGATTCTTATCATCAATCATGTTTCACCATATGAAGCTCTATTATCATGAACAATTAAACATCATGTTTATATCATCAATATATCATGTTTCACCATATGAAGCTCTACTATTATAATATGAACAATGTTTAAATTAAACATGAAACAACTAATCAAATAAATCTAAAATCAAATTCTAAAACACAACAGATTAAATGTATAATAACCCAATTTTAGGATTTATAAAGGAAATATATGATGTTTCACAATATGAAACTGACAAATTTAGTAATGTGAGATGAATATATGGTAATTCATACAACTCAATATTAGAAATCACAAGCAACTTTATTATGCACAATAAACACTTCAATGTATCCAACAAGTTCAATATGGTATCCGGTAGAATCTAAAAGAAAATAATCAAAAATCAAACTACTTTGTTCAAAACAGTTATGCCAGTCATGAGTCACAAAACTTTCAGCAACTTTTGCACATCCCTCTTGATTCTTCATCTAAGCAACTACTTTGTTTGGACAATTGCGCAAGTCATGGTTCACAAGCTTTCCGCAACTTTTGCACATTCTCTTGTTTCTTGAGCTTTTAACAGATGCCCTCTCAGCTGCACCAATAAGGCGTTTTCTGGTCCCACAACCTTTATTCTTGATCCCTGTTGGAGGATGAACTTCAATAGTTTCAGGTTGAGAAACCCCAATCAAATCTATAATTGTTTCAATCTTTCCATTTACACCAGCCTCCGTCGGATACAATTCATCTATTTCACCCCTCAAATTGCGAACACTTTCACCCCTCATTTTTTGTTTCGATAGCCGAACATCAAATCCAGCTTTGTCAGCATAATTCCTATACATCATTACAGCTTGTTCCAGTGTGTCAAAACAAGACCGGATAGTAGGTTTCAGTGATTGATTTACAATAGGAATCCAACTTTTAGTTCCATCTGGAGCTTCCAAAATATAACTAGAATACAATTCCTCAGCTGGATGACTTCCATGTTTAGAAAATATATACAATCATATAGTGAAACACAAACAACATATGATCATTTATAAAAGCATAAGTAATGATTCACAATATGAAACTCTACTGTCACAATATGAAATATATGAAGTTTCACCAAGTGAAACTTTATTGATATAATTTGACTCAATTAAACGTAGAACTCATTTAAACATAAAACAAATCAATCAAACATAAATAAAATCAAATAGGGAAATAGATAAGATTAAATGTATCAGAACTCAATTTGATAGTTTATATCAACAATACATCATGTTTCACCATATGAAACTCTAGTATTATTGCCCTATTATAATATGAACAATTAAACAAGAAATAACTAATCGAATAAAGTTATATAACATGAAAATCTATTAAGCTGACTCAATTAAACGTGAAACAACTCATTTAAACATAAAATAAATCAAACAGTGAACTAGATTAGAGTAAACTTATATGAAGTAATGAACTTAATTTTAGGATTTATATTAGCAATACATCATGTTTCACCATATGAAACTCTACTATTATAATATGAACAATCTAACATGTAACAACTAATGGAATAAATCTAATATCAAATTCTAAAACGTAACAGATTAAACGTATACTAACTCAATTTTAGAATTTATAAAGGAAATATATGATGTTTCACCATATGAAACTTACATAACACTTACGCTGTGTTCAACAACAACACGCATTACTGGAATTGAAAACATAACATTCATAGAACATTTGATCTTTCAAACGATAAGTTATAAAATCATAACAATCACATAAATAAAAATCTGAATAAAACGATCAGTTATAAAGTCGATAATAAAAGTGTAATAACCGAGTTTTCTGTTAGTCAATAATTGGGGAATCTTGGAAGAAATTCGAAATTTAAGAAGAGTTACGTGGTCCAAATGTAAAGAATTGAAAGTTTGGTGTTTTTTGAGGAAAGTATATAAGGAGGAGGAAAACCCTAAACCCTCTCATATTGCATTAGTGTGTGTGTTTTTGTGTGTGTTTCGGCTGGGAAGAAAGGAAGGAGAAAGGGGGCATTTCCAAATTTGAAGAATTAGCAGTTGGACGTTTTGTTGATCTGTGGAAATCATTCAGGTAAAAGCCAAATCCTAATCCTCCTTAAGTTTTTGTGTTTTGGTGGATTTTGGGGAAGGATCTTAGTTTGTGGGTTTTAGTGTGTTTTTCCTAATCCAATTGCTAGAAAGGGCTTAGGAATGGGTTATTGTGTAAACATCGACCCATATTCTTAAGCTGGAGGTGTTGAGAAGATTAGGACAAGTGGTTTTGCGATTTTTCTGTGTTTTGGGTTTTCCCGTCGTGTCCGGAAACCTTCAGCGCAGGGTAGTGTCCGGACGTTTTTGATGGTGTCCGGATAGCGTGGTTGTCCGGATGAGAGTAGTGTCCGGATGAGAGTGGTGTCCGGGTGAGTGTTGTCCGGGTAGAGTTGTGGTAGTAGTTTCCGGTAGTTTAACCGGAAACCCTTGAGAATCCGGATAGAATGTCCGGATAGTTTTGGTTGTCCGGGTAGAACGTCCGGATAGCTCTGGTTGTCCGGATAGTCTTGGTTGTCCGGGTAAAGTGTCCGAAAAGTTGTGGTGTGGCACTGTAGTGCAGTCTGTTAGTCCGAAGGGTTAACCGTGTGAGTGTGAAGTTCAATCAGGTGACTTATTTTGGTAGTGTGTATCCTTATAGGTGCAGTTGAAGGGAGAATCCATCTAGTAAGAGGATTAAACAGGACGACAGGTGAGTCTTTCTAAACTTAAATTTTATACATGTGTGTGGTTGACAATTATTGTCTAATGGTGGTTCTTCCAAATGCTTTTATTACAAACTGAAGGTTTAGTGTATGGCATGGTTATTATTTAACTGTGTACTTTTCAATTACTTTTATGGCAAAACGATGAAAAGTGTGTGGTGTGGATTTTTATCTAACGGTGTGTTATACAACTGCTGCTGTTTCAAGTGATGATTAATTGTGTGACAGTAGGTGTTTCAAATGAAGGAACAGTGTGTTTGAAGATTATTATTTAACAGTGTGCTTTTCAACTGCTTTTATTTCAAGGCAAGGTATGAATGTGCGAATCATAAGTGTGGCTTATATGTGTGATTTAAAAGTGTGTGACCATGCTCTGGATTTTGTGTGATATGGGCGGTGTGTGCCCGATTATGCTGTCACGGTGTGTGTGACATGGGCGGTGTGTGCCCGATTATGCTGTCACGGTGTGTGTGACATGGGCGGTGTGTGCCCGATTATGCTGTCACGGTGTGTGTGACATGGGCGGTGTGTGCCCGAATGCGCTGTCACGGTGTGTGTGACTTTAGCGCGTGCCAGTAGCATGTGTCAATGTGTGCATATCCACTTTGTGTGCTAGTTATGATTTATACAATGCTTTCATAACTGATTTTATAAACTGAAATATTTTGGTGTGACTTGGTGTGGAGGGAACTCACTAGACCTCATGGTCTAACCCTCACTTTTCAAAACTAAAACCTTTTTCAGGTAAGCAGTAGTCGAGGGCACGTTTAGAGTTTTGGCAAGACGTGGATCGGAGCTTGCGCTAGAAGGAATTAGAAGAATCTCCTTTGAAATGTTTAGTTAGATTTTCTCAGCTGTATTTAGGGTTATTTCCGCGAACCCTGTATTGTAAATCTTGTTAGTGGGATCATGTTGAGCCGTTTTTGGTGTTATGAACTAAAGAGGTAGCTTCTAGCTCGTATGTTAATTTTTGGGTTGTTACAAAAAGGAGAAAGAAAAACCTGTTTCAACCATTTGATCCTTCAAATCGTTACTAATAAGATCGAGAAGTAGTTCTTCATCCCTATTTTGATCAACGAGATTAAACTCTGTCGATTCCATCGAACTTGAAGAACAGAGAGTTGAGGATTGGGATGAGACGACGAGTACGTTAACCTAGAGCGGGAATTATGGAATCTGAATTGGGAATTATGATATTATATACAAGAGAGAGTTCAATTTGGGAACCGTATAATTTTAAAAAATAAAATATTATTATATTTGTTATCAAAATGACCATTATACCCATTTTTGTTTAAAATCAGCATTTAATTTAAACCATAAGATAAAACTTATTTAAGGCTTAGATTAGTCCTCAGAGTTCTTAATCTTTTTTCGGTTCTCATTTAATTACCGTCATATATATATATATATATATATATATATATATATATATATATATTGTGAATACAAACTATACCATATTCAAAACATTCAATGAAAACATATGCATCGAAACTTATCATTTTTTTTCTTTAAAAAGTGTAATTATAAGTTTATTTAATTATTTAAAAAAATAATAAATGTAACTATAGATTTATGTATTTATTCACTTGGTTTATCTTTCTACAATTCTACCTTGGTGGGCTCTATGAACGTGGGTTTTGCACTTTGGTTGGGACTTGGGAATTTGGGATGGGTGGAGTGGAGTTCTGTCTGTCTATGTATGCTAAGATTTAGGATGACACACAAAATCTTCATATTTTATGTATATGTTTATTGGGTTTCGACCTTTTTAACCATAATTAGTATTAATTAATTAAGTTTATAGTTTAAATCTATCACCACATATATTTGAAGTGAAGAAATATTTTTTAATAGAAAAATAATGTCACTTGTAATAAGATGTAATACATCAAGATGATTAGATAATTTGATCTTATCTTTTATGATGAAAATATAATTATTAATTTTAAATTAAGTTGATAGTAAAAAAGTTTGTTTGTAATTGAAAATATATTATGAGAAGAGCACACTATAGTTTGATCCGAAATGAGATTTTTGTGAAGGTGACAGAGACCGATTCGAGATGGTCAATCTCCAAGAAAGCCGAAGCTTGAGAGAAAAAGTTTGGAACAATTTTCTGCTCGATTTCATGATAAATCTGAAGTACAATACTTATAGTCATTGAGCAACATCTAAAACTAATCCACTCTTCTACTACTATAGCATCCTACCCATGACTTCCTTAAGGGTGCGTTTGGTACGCAGACGGGACGTGACAGGACAGAACAGGTGTTCAGCGTTTGGTAGAACATAACATGACATGACTGGTTAAATGACCAATTTACCCCTGATGAACTGTTTAGTATTTTTTTAATTAAATAATCAATCTAAATTACAATTACAATTACAATTAGGCCATCCGTAGCCCAGCGGGATGGAGGGCGGGATGGAGCGGGGTGGGCTACGGGGCTTGCGGGTTCGGCGGGAAGGGATGGAATCCGGGTTCCCCATCCCGTTTCATCCCGAAGAAAATGTGAGGAGGAGAGGTGGGTCCCAGGTGAGAAATGAGAGGGAGTGGGTTAGGGAATGGGGTAAGGGTGTTTAGGGATTGTTAGGGATTGAGTGAGGGATGGGAGAAAAGCTGATGTGGCGCTGATGTGGAGCTGGAATATTTGAAAGATGCTCTCATGGGGTACCGATGGCCTTACCACTGGATGACTCATTTCTACAAAAAACAAAACAGTAGCATTCATCTTTCTACAAGAAATTATGTTCATCGATTTTACTACAATAAATAGTAGCATTCATCTTTCTACAATTACATGAATCGATTCATATTTCATCGATTTTACTACAAGAAATTATGTTCATCGATTTTAAACTTGCAGAAAGTCTGTACACAAAGCAGTAGCATTCATCTTTATGTTCAACGAAACAGAAAGTCTGTACACAAAGAAAGAAATTAAACTTAAAATCGAACATAACATAAAACAAAGAACTTAAAATCGAACATAAGTAATCTGTGGAAAAGAAGAGTACCTGTCGATTTTGAAAGAATAGCAAAGAAATCTGTGGACAAAATGAAAGAAGAAGAAGAAATCAGATCGTGGTACAAAGAAGCAGAAATCGACTGTTGCTGTTTGAAATCGACCGAAGAAGAAACAATTGTTTAGCCGTTGTTTGAAATCGATTGTGGTACACAGAAGAAGAAATCAGATCGTGGTACACATAAGAAGAAGAAATCGATATATGTTGTTTGAAATCGAGCGAAGAAGAAGAAGAAATCGGTATTTGTTGTTTGAAATCGAGCGAAGAAGAAGAAGGATATGCAGAGAATCGATGGTACCTGTGTGATGGAGGCGACGATGATGGAGGCGACGGTGATGGAGGAGACGATGGAGGCTCACGGGATGGATAGAGGATCTGATTAGGGTTTCACAAAAAGAAGGGTATTTTTGTCAAATATTCCCTTATTCTATCTTGTTCTAGGGGGGATGGGTGGACAAACTTGTCCCATTGTTGTTCCATTTAGTTCAAGTTAGTCCCACATATAGACACACCAAACATGGTACAACCATGTCCTGTCCCATCCTGTCCAGTGTACCAAACGCACCCTAAAAGAAGGACATGACTTTTACTAAGCAAATACTAATTAATAAACTAAGAAAACTAAGAAAACTAATAATAATAATAATAATAATAATAATAAACCGGAAATCGTATCAATGCCCACCCATAAAAGAAATGGCCTTGTCCTCAAGGCCGGTAGCCTAAACGTCGGGTTCCGATGCGAAGGGAATGGATGTGGGGATCTTCTTTGTGGACTCGAGAAGCAGGAACTGAGGCGGATTACAACAGTGTCTCGGGCGATACTTTTCAGAGCAACAAAAACAGAGGCTCTGGGAACGACTAGCTTGTACTTCTTCCGGTGTCAATCGACGAAGAGGAAGAGCGGTTGATGGTTGCATTGGTGTGGGGAGGATCACCGGGGTGGTCGATGGGGACGGTGGTGGAGGGGTCGGGGATGACGAGAATGGGGCGGTGTGAGAGCTGCTAGAATTGCAAGGAGACATGACGTCCAATTTATCTTCGATTAACTTGGACAATCCGTAAGCCTGGTGAATCGAGGAAGGGTTACAGACCGATAATTCTTGTTGGATATCGATGTGTAGGCCCGAAATAAAGCAATTGAGGAGGGCGTCTTGGGAGAGCCCGGCCATATAATTGCTGACACGTTCGAACTCGATTTGGTAAGGGGAGACAAAACTCGTTTGAGAGAGTTTGAAAAGGGAAGCCTGATGGTTTTCGAAAGAGGATGGTCTAAATCTGTAACATCCTGATTTTTATCCCAACTGAAGAAAAGTGTTGAAATGGATGAATCGGTAAAGGAAGATCCAAATATGGAGTATAACTATAGTGTCATGTTGTTTGAAACTTGTCACAATAACACCAATGGTACTGAGAGTATGGTCGTCTCGACTATAGTGCCATGAAGTTGTGACATATGTCACAATAGCACCAACGTTACCAAGTGTTTGGTCGTGGCACGTTGACTGGCATAATAGCATCAAATGTACCGAGAAAATGGTCGAGGAACGACTAGGAAAACGGTCGAGGAACGATCGAGAAAAACGAGATGAAAAGCTCTCGTACCTTCTAGGCGAAAATGCCATGCGAAAGTGACATTGACACTTTAGCCTATCACCTTCGCACAAAAAAAGGAGGGAACGGTACATTCTGGGCGAAAGTGCCAGCGAAAGTGACACTGTCACTTTAGCATGGCACTCTCGTGGTCGGGGTGCATTTCATAAAATCCGATTTTGATTCTCTTTCTTCATTTGGTGATATCTCTCTCATCGTAGCTTCGATTTTGACGATTCTTTTTTATACAGTCTCGATTTTTAGAGCTCTTCAAGGATATATCATGAGTACTGAAGTTTATTGGAAGATTCAAGATTATTTTGTGATGGTAAGCTCCTAATCTCTCTCAAGTTTAAAGCTAGGGTTTGATGTGTTCTTCATTTTCTCTCCGCTCCCTTCCATGTTCCTTTAGTTTTTGGATCTGGGGGGGGGGGGGGGTGGTGAAAGAAACACTTTGTAAGTGTTGGATCTAAGAGTTAGGAGGTGTTGTTTGAAGATCAAGTTTTCACCAAGAAAACTCAAGTTTGGGGTAAAACCTAGATTTATCCTAAATCTAACAAGGTGAGTTCAAGTTGTTATGTGAAAACCATGTACATGCCAAAATGTGTATTTTTGAAGTAATAATGTGTTTTATTTGATATATATCAAATGTGTTGAGTATTTGACGAGATTTTCGTATTCGATAAATTTGGGTTGATAAATCTTATAAAAAAGCCTATATTTGGATTTTTGGATATTTTGATGAGTAAATCTCAAGAATGTGTTCTTTTGGTTATTTATTGTACAAATGGAGTTTATTTAACGTTAATGCATTTTGGTGCATTTGGTTTTATAAATCATTTGGACAATGCAAGTTAGTTATGAGGCATTTTGGAAATATAAGAGTATGATTTTATTTGAAAAATGGTTTGTCTCAACCCATGATGAGTTTTTGAGTTAAAAATACATTTGAAAGATGTGTTTGCATAAACGCCGGTTAAATGCGTTTTATTGTTTTAGTGACCCTTATTTAATGGTCAATTAAGTTTTTAAGCTTTTGACTTAAAAGAGTATTGAGGACATTAGCCAGGTTTATTTTGCTCTATGTTGGACTTTTGAAGTTATATGCATTTGAGGCATATTTACATGTTTTGTGAGTGTTGGACATTCTTTTGGAATAATATGTATTTGAGGCATATTTATTTGTAAATCATATGTTTTGAGGATGTTGGACATTCTTTTGGAGTCATATAATTTAGACTGTAATGCATTTGATCCATAAGTATGTGAGTCAGTTTTGTATTGATGGTAGAATGGATATTGCGGGGTTGGACTTCGGGGCTTATATTTCATGACCTTGAACTTTTCAAGTAGGTACTAGGATGGTTGAGTCTGGAGGTGTTATCTTGGAGGTAGGCACTAGGACCTACGCTGCTTGAAGGTAATGCCTTGGAGGTACTCTTTGGGTGTGTCGGGCCTTGAGGTGGAATTCGTGGGAATAGACACTAAGGGTCAACCGACTCTTGAGGTGAAAGTTGATAAGGAGTCGTAGGGACACTTGGACTTCATGTTGTGAAATGTCATGCGATTAACGTCGTACGAGTGTCATACTTATGTGTTCCCATCACTCTCAATAGATACGGGTCTCCCCCTGTCGTTGTTAAATGTCATCTTCGGATAATGTATTAATCGTATTTAAATATTATTTGGGGTTTGGCAAGTAAACCGTAATTTATGACTTTGATATATATTAGATCATCTCCATATATTAACGTCTTGGTTATAAAAGTTATTTCCATATTTCCGGTATTTGGATTTTAATCTTATCTGTACTCTGTGTGAGTATTGAGTTTGGTTCCATGATCGTGGGGTATTTTTATTGAAGTGTCTTATCATGAAAATGGGTTTTGGGAAAGATATCACTTTGCATTCTAAACATTTTGCATATTGGAAGTTGTGACTTAATTAATAATATTCTTTCCGCTTTACCGTTTTATATAATTGATAAAACTCTTGAACTCACTAGGTGTTAAGCCTAACCCTTTTTATTTGTCGGCATGTGCATCAGGTTCTTGTTGGGGAAATGGTACTAGCAACACCGTAAATAGTTGAGTGCTAGTTAAACGCACGTGAAGGATCTAGCTATTCGATGATGTTTACGTATTCGGAGATAGCGACTTGTCACTAGATTTTAGTAACACCAGACCTTAATCTAGTCTTTAGATAAGGCTTGGTTTATTATTTATTGATGTTAAATCTAAAATTCATTTGAGATAATTCAAGTATTGATCTGTAGAAAATGATTTATCCTTTATTTGATGTAATATTGGAAACTTTAAATTAGTCGTCTTTTTCTGATTTGAGGGTGTTACAAGTTGGTATCAAAGTATAAATATGAGAGATTTAGGTATTGAATTAGTATGGGGAAATTGACGAAAATAGCCATTTCTAATTGGTGTAGTGAGAAAATAGCCATTTTCTCTCCCACTTTACCCAAATAGCCATGGCTCCACAAGTGCGAACCACTGTTGATCAATGCGGACCTCTTCCTCAAATTGTGAATTGAATTTTCAATTTACACTTTCAACCCTTATACTTATTTACTTACTTTACTTTATACCTTTTAGTTTCATAATTTAATTTTACATTTAACACATATAATCGTTTATTAACTAAAATACGTTAAAAAAATGCGTTTTAATTTTAACAAGTTACACCATTGTAATCGTCTCTTCGATACGCTCGAAATGAGCCCAATATTGAATTTTTTTGATTTATATATTTTAATATATATCATATACACTACATATAAAATATTTTTTATATTTAAAATTCATTTTTTAACATATTTTCAATTTTGTTTTACACTCCTATCTATCGCATTAACATAATAATCATATATGATATATATTAAAATTATTTTTTAAAACTTATTTTTTAAAAATGGCTATTTTCGTCGATTTTCCCATTAGTATGCCTAGACTGAAAGTAGCGTTTTTCGATGAAAGTGAGATTGACACTTTAAAATAAAATAGGATATAATGAGGTAGGTAGAGACACTACGATAAGTTTAAAAAACAACTTATGTTACTTCATACAACATTTCAATAAACCAGCTTACATGCCCACTTTTTGCCTATCAAAACGAGGTTTCTACGATAAATTTATAATATACATAACAATTAATAAAATATTTATTTTAATATAATTTAAAATTTCTCCGTATCTCATCTACTTCATTAGAAAGTAGAAACTAACAAGGAAAAACAAATGGATTTGTTGGGCCGTTATTGCAACTAAAGCCCTTGGGTTGTAGTGGACCAAAATTAACCCATTATCAGTTGTTTTGGAAAAGGAGTTGTTTTGGATTTGAAAACTTAGAGTTTGTATCATTTTAAGGATGGATTTTTGTATATCTTGAAGATGAGTATTGATTACTATACTTTCACTATCTTAAACAAATGAAACAATTGAACTTGATATGTAATTCAATAGAGATTTTTTACTAAATAGTTTTGTCAAAATCGCTCCACCAACCATCTCTTAGTACCGTCATCATGCACCCGAGTTCTTAAATCTTTGTATTGTTTATCGCAAGCCACTTGCTTGTCAAGTTTTCGTTATCATCATAACTTTTTAGGTTGGTTTTCGATTTATCAATTACTAGGGTTCACTTAAGGATTAATAACTGCGAAAGTAACAAACTTCCCATTTCTGTTGCAATTACAGGGACGAAAACCACGAAATCTGGAAGGTCGATATACCTTGAAGGCGGTAGGCGATGGATAAGTTTGAGGCGATGGAGAAGTTTGGGTCCATGGAGACCGGAGAGAACTCGAAGCTCTAAGCGAATAAGAGGGAATTTCAGTTATTAGTTTATCACTTTTTTATCCAGATGTATTTAAGATATAAGACCCTCTGAAAGAGTAAAAAACCAAACAATCTGATTTCTAAAATGTCTGACCGATTCAGACATAAGCGATAATTAACTGGTAAAAATGAAAAAAACAAATAGGCCCTAATTGTTTACCAAGCTATCTAGATTAAGTCTTCAATAAATAAGCAATGGTAATTTTTTTATCCTCAGAAAGATAAACATAGTTCGTTGCTAAATATAATAAATACAAATTATTGATAAATGGTTCGAAAATAGCCTATGGCCAAATGTAGTAAATAGTATATGCAGTATATAACTAAGGTTATTGGTCGTGAACTCGATGCAAGGGGCTATTTACTAAAGTCTTATTGTATAAGTGTTTACTATGTTTTACTTACCTTACACGGTAAGCATTTACCAAGTGTAGTTTATCTTATCAGGTGAGTATAACAGAGACTGATACCAAGTGTAATTTCCTTCGTTTTCGAGAACACAAATAAAAAAATCATTTTGCGTCCATTTTTTCCCCTCCTAATTAGTTTACCTTACACGCTTGGTTTCTTTATTATATATAACTAGTGTGTGGTACCGCGCGTTGCGCGGTGACGAACTTTTTTGTTAAAAAATTGATACTAAACTAACAACTAATGAAATACAATCTAATACAATAGGTGTGTGGTGTTTTAGATATAAATTATCTTAAAAAAGACAGTTCAAGAAAGAAAATCATGTTGAAGTTAAAGTAGTATGAAATGGTTAAACGCACGTCCATATGCGGTATTAAGCATTAGAGCAGGCATAAGACATATATGTATTCACTATTCAACATTACAACATGCATAAGAAATAAGGCATTGGAGAAGAAAGAATATGCATTTTCATTGATCATAACCATATTCATTATTCTTTGTATTTACGGACTCCCACCATACATAATCAATGAGCCCAATAAACTTCATTATTACGAATTTAAACACACCACTAATTGTGAACTTAGTACATGGTCAGTTAAATATATGAAGGTGCTTATTAAAAACAATTAATGTATATAAAAAACCACTAATTTTCTTAAACATGTGAAAGGTGCGTAATAAGAGCAATTAATATAAAAAAACCACACTAATTTTGTTAATTATGGAAATGTAAGTCTTATAGCCATTTGAAATGTCTAAATTGATAATGTACCATGTAGCAGCACCAACTCATGCATCATTAATCCACCGAGATAGCAACTGATATCAAATATACGTGAAGTTTTAGTAGGTACATCAACATATCTCATTATCTCTAAAGCTTAAAACGGACCTGGATAAACCTTTTATTATTTTCTTGCTGAAGGGGCCATTGTGAATTGCAAAGAACAAACTCAAAGATGGACCAAATCTTCCATTAAATAAACCAATCTTTCTTGACACGTGATTCGTTTATGAATAAGGGGGTAAACGCTTACCCAGTAAGCGTTTACCAGTAATAGTTAACACTTTTAACTTACTTTACCCGGTAAGATTGTAGTCCATAAAAAAGGTATAGTATGCAACAATTTGCCATATTCATCTAGTAAGATAAATGACTCAGTAATCTCTTACCATGGTAAGCATTTAGTAAACGATCTCTAATTCTCTTATGCTTTCTTCTCGTTCCTCATTTACCTACAAATATGTAGTATTAAGTAAGAGCATTTGTATTTGTATTAAACAGATGGCACTAATCAAGTAAAATCAATCCTCTTACTTAACTGTTTGAAACTTACATAGGACAAACTATTTAGATTTGTTACTAAAGAGCAAATAATGTACTTACATTTTTTTCTTTTTTTGAAGAATAGATAGATAAGCAGACTGCAAGAGATTGAGGAAAAAACTATTAAAACTAAGTAAATCTTTTTACACCTTCTACATGTTCACATGACTCGATCAATGTGAGTATCAATCAAGAAAAGTAACAAATCGGGTTTCTCTATAACAAATCTAACTCCTTTTCTATAATTTCTCAAAAATAAGTAATTATCAACATCAGGATGTTTCACCGGATATTTTGCAAGTGAATCTTTAGTATATCATCAAAACAACAACCACTTAAGATTATCCCATCACCAGTAACATCATAAATCTAAAGCAGTCCATGAATGCATCATAAAACCAACAACATACACTTTAATAACACAGTAGCCCATTATATAATTAAATGCACTTGAAATGCACTCCAAGCACGCAGACCAGCTTCATGCCTTCATATGATCATCTTGTATCTGTTATAGTAACCCAAAACAGCCACCAACTTTATGTATCTGCTAATCCTGCTATGATCATCTTGTAGCTGTTATAGTAAAAGAAACCCAAAACAACCACCAGCAAGAGTGAATCAATCCAACAATCATAATTATAAATCATATGTGATATACTTGTTCTCAACTTCACTACAACTCCAACAACGTGTGTGTATATATATATATAGGGTTGGATTCCGGTGAGAAGTTGAGGTTAACGTGAGAAGTGGTTATCAACCATTGGATGAGAAATGAATGCACATTAGGATGAAATGCACCGAGATAAGATGAACCGAGATGCATCGGATCAATTCCGTTCTAAGGCGCAACTAATGGGAGGGAATGAGATTAAAAGTGATCAACGGTTCAGATCCACTTCTCACGTTAACCTCAACTTCTCACACGATCTTTTACCTATATATATATAAACATGAATTTGGGACATCTGAATAGATCCCTTGCATCTGCTTCCCTTGTGGTCCTAGGGTACTACCATCGTGTTGAGTGTTGACCTTGGAAAATCCATTTTGACAGTAATAAATTTTACATTTGGGTCAATAGTTGAGGTTAACTCACTAATAGCAAAATTAGCAATTGAAATTCGAACAAACCTATTCATTTAGCTTCAAATATTAAAAAATATACATGAAACTATTAAGTGTTGCATAAAAGTGTGGTATTTGAGAATCACATAAACCTGTTCTAAAAGTTCAATAGATCACATAAAAGAAACTGCAATTGAAGCTATTTCAGGTTTTCATTAAGCTGCATAAAAGGGTGGGCTGCAAATAAGTTAATAAACCCTATTGGAATCATCTAAAATGACTTAATACTATGGATCCATTATGAATGCATAAAAGGGTGTGTTGCTAATAGATTGTCAATCCATTCAGCTGGTCAATTTTATAAATACACAATCTACATATAGCATTAAGCATTCTGATTGGTATAATTATCCATCACCCAAACTTAAATACCCAAAAAGATGAAGAACACAGCCCTAATAGTTTCTTGATTTCAATAACAAAACCAAATTGAAATGCAAAAAAAGAAAAATACACAATCTACATATAGCATTAAGCATTCTGATTGGTATAATTCTCCATCATCCAAACTCAATTACCCAAAAAGATGAAGAACACAACACTAACAGTTTCTTGATTTCAATAACAAAACCGAATTGAAATGCAAAAAAAAGAAAAACACCCATTAAAATACATCAATTACATAACTTAAAACATGTAGTTAATCCACAACTACAGATCAAAACCATTGAATGCGATGGCTGATCGAAAGAGACGATGATCACGATTCTTCATTCTTCTTCCTGTTGCTATTGTATTCTTTGGGCCATAGAGATTAAGAGATGGATGAAGAGAGAAGAAGGACATGGTGTAGACTGATTAAGGAGTTGAAAACCCTGGTGGAGACTCGAAAAACCCTAGGCCACTCCAATCGTCTTCTCTGATAATGCTTGAAGATTCTCGATCACCACCACGGATTCCTCATTGGAGACTCGAAAAACCCTAGGCCACTCCAATCGTCTTCTCTGATAATGCTTGAAGATTCTCGATCACCACCACGGATTCCTCATTGCCACCATTTACTCCGTGACTGTGAGAAGGCTATTATAGAATTGGAAATCAATAGAGAAGAGGAGATAAAACGGTAATCAGTTACCTGGAATCGGAAGTGGAAAAGACAGATGGGAGGAAAAAGTAGAGGAAAAGTAGAAGCAACGAGAAAAAAGAAAAAGGGTGTTGCTGGCTTGAGAGGGTGCCACGTCATGACCTTGGTTTTTGTTTTTATAGATATATAGATTAGTACCTTGACACATTGAGATTAGGGTTTCCAAACATCATCCACCATTGTCATCACAGAACCATATCAATTTAGTTACAGAACACATGATTTTGTTTACTGCTGAACCCACAATACTATTACTAGATGCCCAAATTCTCTGCCCCAAGTATGACTTATTTGGCAACGGGGTTCGATTTGTCATCAATGTCAATATTGTGTCCTTGACTGTGTGTATGGCTCATGCATATAATTGATTGCTACCTCCATTCAAGAAAAAGCCACTATTTTTACCTTTTTTTATTGATGCTACTACTTCTCAAATACATAAATGTACGGAGTTTCAGAAAAGATTAAAAGAATTTACTTAAACCCCGCCCATTCATTAATACAAGGTTTTTGATGTAAAAATTTCAACAAAATTCATATCAAGATTAGAAGGGTGACCTAGGAGCAAAGGAACAAAGTTCTCATAATGGAGTAAGTAAAGTAACCAAACAACAATCAATAAGAAAATAGAGGATAGTTGTGGAAAACTACAATCAGATAGAGTCTGTCTGAATCCAACGTAAGTCTTGACAGGATAAAGTGAAGAAAGGAAGGAGGAACGCGTTTTATGATTGATGGGAGTGGGATATTCTTGTCTAGCAATGAGGCTGGTGTCAGGATCGAATCTTAACAAGACTAATAATACTTAGAATTCAGAATTAAAGAATCTGCGGAAAAGAACTTTAATTCACACAATCAAAGAACAATATATCAGAGAACACAAACTGTTTGTATTCAATGCTTCGACTCACAAGATTACAACCAAACCTCAATCTTGATGAACAGGCTCAATCAAGACGACTTCTACTTCTCTAGAAATAGGGTTCTAAACCTTGAGGTTAATTATCTCTAAAACAAAACGTATATCGCGTATCTCGTCTATTCTCCTGTGTCGAATAGCTATCTATCAACATCTATTTATACACAATAATTACAAGATAACTATCAAAAATAAATTGATCTTCTGAATCTTCTTTAAGCATATCTTCATCCATTCCTTCTTTATCTCCAATCTCTTCGCATACCAAACTTATCACATCAGCAGTATTAATCTTCATTCAGCATGAGCAGTACTAATATTCTCCAGCAGCACTAATTCATTCCAGCAGCATTAACTTGACTTAGCAGTACTAACCTTGTTCCAGCAGTATTAATCTATTCCAGCAGCATTAACTTGACTCAGCAGTACTAACCTTGTTCCAGCAGCATTAATGCATCAGCAGTACTAACAGAGTTCCAGCAGTATTAATTTTGTCTTGCAGTAGTAACTTCACTCTAGCAGTATTAATTATGCTCTGGCAGTATTAAGGTTGTTCTGGCAGTAGTAATGTAGTTCTGGCAGTACTAATCATACTTAGCAAATCTTCAGTTCCCAACAATCTCCCCCTAACTTGACTTTTCAGGTTGAGAAGTCAAGTTCTTCAGATGATGCTTCCAAAACTTAATCTTGAACACACAAGTCAGGATTCAATCCCAAACTTTGATTTAAGATCCTTCTTACCAGGTATCTTGCCATCTTAGAATCTTTGTTACTCACCAACTTAGTTTTTAGCATTCCTTTCAACCTTGTCATGATGTGCTCGTATATTTTATCCACCAAATAATACTCATGATATGCATAGTCAAGTGTTATGACATACACACCACAGTTTTCAATAAGCATCCAGTTGGTAACAGATTGAAATTGCCTTTCTGTCAAATACTTAACTGCTTCTGTATTGAACATTAGACACAAATATTCAAGTACCATTTTGGTGATGGACATTCCATTCTCAGTCAGCATATTTCCATAAAGCTTTATTCCCACCTTGAACATCTCTTCCAAGTCTGATCTAGAGCACATCCTTAAAAGTCTTCCCCATGTAGAACTGACCTCAAACTTCCCATCTGCTCTTTTTACTATAATGTACTCCTTTCTCTGATCTTTCAAAGTATCCAGAAGATGATTTCAGGAGCCATAGAAGCTAATGGTTTAACTTTGATAGGACTAGAATCAACCACAGTAATATACATATCACATTGAGTATTTGTTGGTGATTGTATATTGCTTGGTTGACCTGATGGAGTTGCCACTTCTTCTTCAGCAACTTTATGATCAGCTTTCTCTTTCACAACTTCCTCCTTAGCTTCTTCTACACTGGGTTCCACCCTAGGCTTCTTTACAACTTTCTTCTTTGAAGCTATAGACTTTGTTTCTGCTGCTACAGGGATGGTTTCTGCTGCCTTATGTTTTTCAGCAACATTAACCATTTCTGCTGCTTGAATGGTTTCTGCTGCTTTTTGACTGGCAGCATTAACCATTTCTGCTGCTCTTCCTGTTACTGCTTCTTTTATAATCTTTGATACTGCTGCTTCAACACTATTCTTCACAATCTTAAATACCTCTGCTTCAATCTCAGATTTGGTTACTGTAGATACAGATACTGTTTCCTTCTCACTTTCAGATACTGCTGCATCAACAAGACTCTTCATAATTTCAGTTACTGCTGCTTCAATCTCAGATATTGCAGCCTCCCCCTCAACCTTATGCTCATTCTCCCCCTCAACCTTTGCATCCTCCATGTTTAGTTCAGTTTCTAACTCCCCTTTTTGGAAGCATCAGTGGTTGATCTTCTCCTTTTCAGAACATACTGAGCTTTCTTCCTTCTTTGCAGCAGCTTGGTGATCATCTTCTTATTCTTCTCTATCTTGGTGTGTTGATAAAGAATCACCTTCTTAAGCTCATCAATCTCCTTCTGCTGATTCATGACGTTCAATGTTGATGTTGGCAATAGTTTCCATCAATTCCGCATAAGTATATCTATCCTCACCTGGTTTAGAAGTGTTTACCTCCCTTTCAGGATCATTGGAAGTGTTAGTAGGTGTCTCTTGCCTAGCAAAAGCACAACCTACTCCCATGGTTTCTTGGCGCCTGGGTCCTCTGAATGTTTTCACATTCTGAGTTGCCGTGGGGAAGGTCTTAGTGATGTTACCACTGTCCTTCCCTTTGCTAGCAGAAGTAGTGGCAGCCTTGCAGCCCACATGCTCATCCTTCTCCTTAGAGAGCACCTTCTTGGGGTTGGGAGACACCCCTGTGGTTACCCTTTTGATATTCTCTATTGGAGAATGCTCCAATAGAGGGCTTGTAGGCTTTGGGCTATTAGGAGATACATCAAGGGAAGGAACCTTGTGTACCTTTCTTCTTTCAAACATCTTGGTGATTTTTGGAGTGGGTCTTAAAAGAATGGATTGTGGGATTTCTTTGGTGATGGAAGGTTGGGATTGGTCATCAGTGGGTGTGTCTAATGGGGGCCTTGACCCTGATGCCATACCTTCAGTGGTGTGGGACACAACCATCATTGTAGAGAACAATGGTGTGTCAACTCCTTCCGAGTCCCTAGGAATTCTTCTCATATTTGAAAAAACCTTCCCTTTAGGGGGTTTTGGCACATATACCTCAGCAGACTGAGGCAAATCCGTCAATTCATGGTTAAGTACTTCTTGGACAAACCTGGGATACATGTAAAATCTCTTTTTGGATTCTAGGTTTGCCACAAGATCATTAAAAATCATTGCTGAAAATTTGAACTTTCTGGCAGTGGTTAAGCAGACCAAGGCATAAGCAATGGTACTACTAAACTCACTCCATCCAGTGGTTTTCTTTGAAATACAGTGCATAAGAGTATGAACAAGAAATCGCCATTGGGTGTAAAATTTTGACTTGAAGAATTTAAAAACGCCAATGGGACCTTCATACCCCATTCTTGGTAAGGTCGAGAAAAGTTCATCATTAGAGAGATAGGTTATACCTGAGGCATCATCTAAGTGAAGAGTGATGCGAATAACCTCCTCTGTGACCTTCAAGGGTTTGTCACAAACCCTTGTTCGAATGATTTTCTGCCCATCTTCGAAAATAACAGCGGCATTCTCCCAAAATTGCTTTTGATGCTCGATATATATGGTTGGGCACACTGTTAGGGCATGAGAGATGTGTGAGGACTTGAGAAAATCCACAATATCATGAAATCCTGCGGCCTGCTTTGGCTTCTGAAGCATCGCAATCTCATTGTGCTCATCGACAAACTCCATTGTCGTCATTCTTCCTGAGGATTTGGATAGAAAACACAGAGATTCTAGGGAGAAAAGGTTAGAACGAGAGAGAGAAAAATTTAATGCAAAGAGACGTTATGAACTTTGGCGGGCTGAAAGAGTATTTATAGCAGTATTAGCCCTGATTTTCTTTAAAAGCAGTATTAACGACTTAGCAGTATTAATGACTGAGCAGTATTAACTGCAAGACAGTATTAACTACACAGCAGTATTAACTACTTAGCAGTATTAACGACTGAGCAGTATTAACTATACAGCAGTATTAACTACACAAGCAGTATTAACTACTAAGCAGTATTAACTACTAAGCAGTATTAACTTCAAAGCAGTATTAACTACTAAGCAGTATTAACTTCAAAGCAGTATTAACTATACATTGGCAGTAGAAAATATGTACTAGCAGTAGTAACTCTGCACTGGCAGTAGAAACTATACTTACACTTTGCAGCACTTGTCAAATCCTCAAATGTCATCTTACCTTTTGACACATCACCTTTACCACTTATCTTACCTCCTGCAGGATTATTTCCAAAAGCAACATGTCCTCCATCAATTCTTTTGAAATTCTTGAGGCAGGTCATGTTACCTGTCATGTGCCTGGAGCAACCACTATCAACATGCCAGATGCTCTTCCCCTTGAGCTGTTGGTTGCCCTGCACATCTGATAAATCAGTTAGTTTTTATTGGGAACCCAAGCCGAAGTGGTCTTGGGTCTCCCTTGCTCATCAAAGTACTTGCACTGTGTTTTGATGAGATTTTCAAACTTAGGTACTGCAGAACTGGAGTACTTTGTCAATATGATTGGTCTAGCAGCACAAAAACTAGAAGCAGTATTAACCTTAGAAGAAGTACTAACAGAGTTAGCAGCACTAACAGAGTTAGCGGCACTAACAGAGTTAGCAGCACTAGAAGAGTTAGCAGCACTAACAGAGTTAGCAGCACTAACAGAGTTAGCAGCACTAACAGAGTTAGCGGCACTAGCAGAGTTAGCAGCACTAACACTGCTAGCAGCAGTATTGGCAGTTGTATTGCTTCTAGCAGCACTATCCTTGTCAGCAGTACTATCTGAGGTAGCAGTACTAACATTAGTGCTTTTGGGGACCCACATATTGACACATTCCTTTTCAGTCTGTTTTCTCATGTGGCTTTTGGATTTAGCTTGTTTCTTAGCCACATGGTTCCTTGCAGGCTTCCTATAACCAGAAGATTTTTGAAAACTCCTGTGAAAACTTTTCTTTTGGTTAATAGGATTGAAATAACAGTATTTGGCAAGATGATTCAATTTGCCACAAATAAAACAAGGTTTTGGTCTGTTAATCCTTTGCAGATCAACTCCTTGATTTTGTGCCCACTGGTTATTCCAATTTCTTTGATTTCCCCTCCTTTTATCATGTTTTTGGGGTTCATCCTTTTGAAGATTCTTGCAAGAACAATGTTCACAGGTATTGGACTTCACAACAGTGGTTTGTGTATAATGAACTCCTTTTCCTTTTTCAGATCTTTTCATCTCATTGTTCTTATCCCAGGGACTTCCACCATCCTCATGGGTCTTTATGTAATTCTCTAAGGGAATCTCACCACTGACATTCTTGTCCCTTTTCTTAGACTCTTCTTTTTCAGTTTTATCCTCCACAACAACTTCATCTAATGGATCTATTTTAGTAGCTCCTTCAGGTAAGTCATTTTTATCCTTGGTTTCTAACAGGTCTGACCTAGGAGGGATGTAGTTGTTGTTGTAGGGTGGGGGTGTGGCATTGTACCCTATGCCTGGTTTTAACTTACTATGGATTTGAGAGTTGATTATGTTGTCCATGACTTTAGAGGCACAAGTAAACTTTTCTACATCAAGTTTGACTTTCTCAAGCTCTCCTTTTAGTTTCTCACACTCTTCCCTGGATTCTCTAAGCTGGAACTCTAGACCATCCTTTTCCCATTTCCAGTAGTTTGTATCATAGGAGT
This sequence comes from Saussurea involucrata, assembly GCA_033807775.1. Lineage (NCBI taxonomy): Eukaryota > Viridiplantae > Streptophyta > Magnoliopsida > Asterales > Asteraceae > Saussurea > Saussurea involucrata. The sequence goes on along the minus strand of CM066319.1, from coordinate 183,922,861 downwards.
GTTGAAGTTCATTGGCTTGAAAAGCCCTAATCTGTTCTTCAAACTTCTCAACAATTACTACATAGTCTTTTCTGTCTTTTTCTAATCTCTTAAGGTCATCACACATTCCCTGATTGTGATCTCTATACCTTTTAACAGTGTCTATACAAGCTTGAGTACAGAGATTAGATTTTACCTCAGTGGGAAGATCTGAAACTTCAGCCATAAGTGCCTGATTTTGGATGGCCTCTTCTGCTTGATCACTCCAATCAAATCCCATTCCTTGTTGTGAGACAAGAGCTTGAATAGAGTTTCTGTTTTGATTGGAGCTTCCAGCCTGAGTTTGTTGATGGCTGTTGTGAGATGTTCCACCTCTGCATTCCCTGGCAAAGTGTCCCATCTTGTGACACTTGTAGCATTCAACTTTGGACTTGTCAAATCCAGCACCATCTTCTCTTCTTTGGGAAAAGTTGTTTCTCCCTGTCCTCTTTATGAATCTCTTCACCCTCATAGACAGCATAGCCATCTGCCACTTGATATCCATCTCTTCAAGATCATCAACATTAATCTGTTCTAAGTCATCATTAATCAATGATGAATTAACATGACTAGAAAAGAAGGCTTCTAGTACTGAATCATTGGTCTTTTCCTGATTGACTCCTCCAGCAGCACTAACTGATTCAGGGTTAGCAGTAGAATCAGGTGATGCTGAAAGGAGTGCAGTATTATGTACATATCCAGAGGGCTTCTTTTTGGCTTCAACCTCTGCTTCAAAGACTCTAAGATCATTGTAAAGATCATCAAGTTCTTTATCTTCCAATTGGTCATTCTGTCTGAAGGACACAGTATACATTGTCCACTCTTCACCTAATGATCTTAAGAACTTTCTGTTAACATCATCAGCCTCCATCTTGACTCCTACTGTGGCCAATTCTCCAATCAGCTTATTAAATCTATCAAAAGTTTGAGTCATAGACTCATTCTTAGTAGAAGTAAAGTTTTCATACTGCTGCTTGAGAATTGCCTTCTGATTCCTCTTGGTGCTTTTAGTGCCAGTGAATCTCTTTTCCAATGCATTCCACAGAATCTGAGCATCAGTGCAGTGATGAAATTGATGCTGATATTCATTGGGGATAGCCAAAAGCAGAGTGCTTAAGGCCTTCATCTCTATCTGTCTGACTTTTCTCTCTGCATCAGTCTTTGGAGGAGGTCTTTTGCCATCTGGTCCAGTTCTTCCTTCAGCACATGGACCATTTTCTATGATATCCCAGATGGAATAATCAGTAAGCAGAATGTACTGCTTGATTCTAATTTTCCACATGTCAAACTCATTGGGTCTGAGCATGGGAACCTTAGAAACAAGAGTACTGTTTGATTCAATAGAATTGTCCATAATAATTGTAGAATTCTAAGAAACACAAGCTCTGATACCACTTGTCAGGATCGAATCTTAACAAGACTAATAATACTTAGAATTCAGAATTAAAGAATCTGCGGAAAAGAACTTTAATTCACACAATCAAAGAACAATATATCAGAGAACACAAACTGTTTGTATTCAATGCTTCGACTCACAAGATTACAACCAAACCTCAATCTTGATGAACAGGCTCAATCAAGACGACTTCTACTTCTCTAGAAATAGGGTTCTAAACCTTGAGGTTAATTCTCTCTAAAACAAAACGTATATCGCGTATCTCGTCTATTCTCCTGTGTCGAATAGCTATCTATCAACATCTATTTATACACAATAATTACAAGATAACTATCAAAAATAAATTGATCTTCTGAATCTTCTTTAAGCATATCTTCATCCATTCCATCTTTATCTTCAATCTCTTCGCATACCAAACTTATCACATCAGCAGTATTAATCTTCATTCAGCATGAGCAGTACTAATATTCTCCAGCAGCACTAATTCATTCCAGCAGCATTAACTTGACTTAGCAGTACTAACCTTGTTCCAGCAGTATTAATCTATTCCAGCAGCATTAACTTGACTCAGCAGTACTAACCTTGTTCCAGCAGCATTAATGCATCAGCAGTACTAACAGAGTTCCAGCAGTATTAATTTTGTCTTGCAGTAGTAACTTCACTCTAGCAGTATTAATTATGCTCTGGAAGTATTAAGGTTGTTCTGGCAGTAGTAATGTAGTTCTGGCAGTACTAATCATACTTAGCAAATCTTCAGTTCCCAACAGCTGGTGTTAAAAGTATTTACTCTAATTTAGTCTTTTAGTCGTTGAGCAGTTTTTGTCAAGTCCTGGTCTTAAGGGACTAGTAGTTTTTCTTTGATTTAGTCTAGCCCCATGATTGTAGTGCTGTGAAATCATGGGTAGTTATTTCCTTTCCGTTTCTTTGTAAGGCTATTTATTGCCACATCTGCTTCTCTTCTTTAGTGTGTTTTACAAAGCTTTTGTTTGCTTGCAAGCCTTGTTTTCTCTGATTTCAACATATGGTGTCAGAGCAAAACTTGACCAAAAGTTTGTATTTTTAACTTGAGTGTGAGAGCAAACACCATGGCAAGTGAGGGAAAAAATGATGGCAACTTTGTGCAACCTGCCATTCCAAGATTTGACGGGCATTATGATCATTGGAGTCTTCTCATGGAGAATTTTTTGCGCTCAAAGGAGTACTGGAGTTTGATAGAAACTGGAATCCCAGCACCAGCAGAAGGGGTGAATCTCACTGCAGATCAAAGGAAGGTGATAGAAGACCAGAAGTTGAAGGACTTGAAGACTAAGAACTACTTGTTTCAATTCATCGATCGGTCAATTTTGGAAACAGTATTGAGGAAAGACACAGCAAAGGATATTTGGGACTCGTTAAAGCAGAAGTACCAGGGGACAACACGGGTCAAGCGAGCACAGCTTCAGGCGCTTCGCAAAGAATTTGAAGTGTTGCAAATGAAGGGTGGTGAATCCGTAAAATACTACTTCGCCAGAACTCTCATCATCGTCAATAAGATGAGGATGCACGGTGAAAATATGGAAGATGTGATGATCATCGAGAAGATTCTGCAATCCATGACTCCAAGCTATGATTACGTTGTATGTTCGATTGAGGAATCAAATGACTTAGACACTATGTCTGTCGATCAACTTCAAAGCAGTCTTTTGGTTCATGAACAACGAATTGGTCGTCACACTTTCGATGAACAGGCTCTTCAGATTACCCATGGATCTCAGTTAAGAGGACGAGAAGGTGGAAGAGGCGAAAGTGGAAGAGGCGAAAGTGGAAGAGGCGAAAGTGGAAGAGGCTACCGAGGAAGAGGACGAGGAAGGGGTAGGGGTAGATTTGTGTATGATAAATCTACCCTCGAATGCTATTATTGCCAAGGACTCGGTCATTTTCAATGGGAATGCCCCAATCGAAAACATGCTTATTTTGCTGAAACCAGTGAGGAGATGCTTCTCATGGCATACGTGGATGAGAACAAGGCCGGAGGAAATCATTTGTGGTTTCTTGACTCTGGGTGCAGTAACCACATGTGTGGAAAAAGAGAGCTATTCTCAGAGTTCGATGACACTTTCCAAGAAAAGGTGAAGTTGGGCAATGATGCAAGTCTTATTGTACAAGGGAAGGGCAACATTCGAATGGAGATTCATGGAATCAGGCAAGTAATTACTGATGTTTTCTTTGTTCCAGCACTGAAAAACAACCTACTGAGCATGGGTCAGTTACAAGAGAAAGGTCTGGCGTTGGTCCTAAAAGATGGAAGGTGCAAAGTTTATCATCCCAAAAAGGGTTTGATCATTGAAACTGAGATGACACCCAACAGAATGTTCACTGTGATTGGTCGTTGCCTACCACCAAAAAGCGAAAATTGCTTCTCCTCTATGATCACAGATCAAACACATCTTTGGCACCGTCGATATGGTCGCCTCAGTTGGAATGGTCTCAAAGTGATACAAGAAAAGAATATGGTGGATGGATTGCCTCAATTGGAAGCTTCATTGAAGGTTTGTGAAGGCTGTTTAATAGGAAAACAACATCGCGATCCTTTTCCAAAAGAAAGCATAAGAAGGGCGTCTGGAATTCTTCAACTGGTGCATGCAGACGTTTGCGGGCCAATTAATCCAATTTCCAACAGCAAAAAGAGGTATTTCATTACCTTCATTGATGACTTTAGTAGAAAAAATTGGGTTTTTTTTCTAGCAGCGAAATCAGAAGCGTTTGCCACTTTCAAATGCTTCAAAGCTAGGGTCGAGAAAGAGACGGGAGTATTCGTAAGAAGTCTTCGAACTGATCGTGGAGGGGAGTTTATGTCCCAAGAATTTTCCTCTTTCTGCAAAGAAAACGGTATCCAGAGGCAATTAACAGCTGCATATACGCCTCAACAAAATGGCGTCACCGAGAGGAAGAATCGCACTATCATGAATATGGTGCGCAGCATGCTGTCAGAAAAACAGATCCCAAAGAAGTTTTGGCCCGAAGCTGTGAATTGGACCGTTAATATCTTAAACAGAAGCCCAACCTTTGCTGTGAAAAACAGGACACCAGAAGAAGTCTGGAGCGGGTTCACACCTTCGGTGAGCCATTTTCGAGTCTTCGGATGCATTGCCTATGCTCATGTACCTGATAGCAAGGGAGTCAAGCTCGATGACAAAAGCTTGAAATGTGTTTTCTTTGGGGTAAGCGCAGAATCTAAAGCTTACAGATTATTTGATCCTATTTATCAAAGGATTATCGTGAGCCGCGATGTGGTCTTCGATGAAGATCAAGGGTGGAATTGGGAGGCTCATCCCCTGGAGAACAAGAAAATTATCTCCATAGCAGACTTGGAGTGGGATGAAGATGGAGCTAGAGATGGAGATGAGTTTACAAATCTGAATAACATTCATGGAGATAATTCCAACGCAAACTCCTCTCAAGTTATGAACCCAAATGTCAATCATGGAGAAGATCATGATGCAACTCCTCCCGAACCTCATATGGGAAACAACAGCTCATCCGAAGGTGGAATATCTTCACCCGATGATGGCCCCCCTGTTGGAGGACGGGTTCGTAGACAACCTGGATGGATGCAAGATTATGTTAGCGGGCAGGAGCTTTCTGATTCTGAAGATATTGGTATGTCCAATTTGGCCTTGTTCTCTAGTATTGATCCTTTTACATACGCAGAAGCAGTAAAGAGTAGCAAATGGAGACATGCCATGGACGCGGAAATTGAATCGATTGAGAAGAATGATACATGGGAGCTTACTGAGCTTCCACCGGGAGCAAAGGCAATTGGAGTAAAATGGGTTTTTAAAACAAAACTCAATGAAAAAGGAGAAGTCGATAAATATAAAGCGAGGCTTGTGGCAAAGGGGTATAGTGAACAATACGGAATTGATTATGCTGAGGTGTTTGCTCCTGTTGCTCGTCTAGACACCATTCGAGTAGTTCTTTCACTTGCTGCTCAAAAAGGTTGGGTGATCTACCAACTAGATGTGAAGTCTGCGTTTCTGCACGGGGAGCTTGATGAAGAGGTGTACGTTGATCAGCCACCTGGATATGAGAAGAAGGGACTGGAATCCAAGGTATATCGACTAAAAAAGGCCCTATATGGACTTAAACAAGCCCCTAGGGCCTGGTACAGTCGAATAGAGACTTATTTCATGAAAGAAGGCTTTGAGAAGTGTCCCTATGAGCACACCTTGTTCATCAAAATGGCAGATGGAGGTAAAATGTTAATTGTGTGCCTTTATGTTGATGACCTTATATTCACTGGTAATGATGAAAACATGTTTGAGCATTTTAAAAAATCCATGATGGGTGAATTTGATATGACCGATCTTGGAAAAATGAAGTATTTTCTCGGGATCGAGGTGTTGCAAAGGGAGGATGGTATATTTATCTGTCAACAGAAATATGCCCAAGAGATATTGGAAAGGTTCAAAATGGGTCAATGCAATCCGGTGCATAACCCAATAGTACCTGGATTTAAGCTCACAAAAGATGAAGGTGGAACAAGGATCAACGAAACACTTTACAAGCAGATGGTGGGGAGCCTGATGTACTTGACCGCCACTCGTCCAGACTTAATGTTTGTGGTCAGCCTAGTTAGCAGGTACATGGAACAACCTACTGAGATTCACTTGCAAGCAGTGAAAAGAGTTCTTCGGTATGTGAATGGTACAACCAGCTTTGGAGTATGTTATAAGAAGGGAGGAACTACTGATCTAGTTGGCTACACAGATAGCGACTACGCTGGTGATCAAGATGATCGGAAGAGCACTTCAGGTAATGTCTTTATTCTAAGCTCTGGTGCAGTCTCTTGGTCCTCGAAAAAATATCCTGTAGTCACTCTCTCGACTACAGAGGCGAAGTTCATCGCTGCTACCTCTGGTGCTTGCCAAGCGATATGGCTAAGACGGATTTTGGAGCAGCTTCATCATAGCCCAAGCAAACCAACGATAGTTCACTGTGATAATGTCTCGGCTATTAAATTATCCAAAAATCCGGTAATGCACGGTCGCAGTAAACACATAGATGTACGCTTTCACTTTCTTCGAGACCTTGTCAAAGATGGAGTTGTTGAATTGGTGCAATGTTCCACTGAAGAGCAAATAGCAGACATCCTGACAAAGCCTTTGAAACTGGATCTGTTCGTGAAGATGCGTGGTATGATGGGTGTCTGCGGGTATCCAGAGATAAACTGAAGGCTGATAGCATTCAGTTTAAGGGAGGATGTTAAAAGTATTTACTCTAATTTAGTCTTTTAGTCGTTGAGCAGTTTCTGTCAAGTCCTGGTCTTAAGGGACTAGTAATTTTTCTTTGATTTAGTCTAGCCCCATGATTGTAGTGCTGTGAAATCATGGGTAGTTATTTCCTTTCCGTTTCTTTGTAAGGCTATTTATAGCCACATCTGCTTCTCTTCTTTAGTGTGTTTTACAAAGCTTTTGTTTGCTTGCAAGCCTTGTTTTCTCTGATTTCAACAGCTGGCTGGTGCAGGAGACATATATAGTGGTGCCTGTCAAGATTAAAGGTTCAAGAACCGGATGGCTTCCAATGAACAGAAACTAATAGTGATGGCCTAACTCTTACATCTTACATTAATGTTGCTCCAAAAGATTGGAGTTTTGGACAAAGTTTTGACTATATAGGCAAACAGTTCCAATCTTGATAACTGGTATGTGTTTGTGATTGGGGGTTTAATTGCCATCGAGAGCTTGGTGGTACTTGGCCCTTTCTTCTTGTAGGTGGTAATATATACCTTCAGGGACGTACATGGGTTCAAATCCTTCTTCATTGTCTTTCTCCAGAAGACATGTTTGTGCTCAGAATCGACTTCTTTCATCTGGTACGCTAGATCATATATATTTGTTGCTCTCCAACTTATGATTAAGTTGTACAAGTTCGGTTAACAAAAGAATCAATTGGTCAAGATTTTTGCATATTACTCAAATTGTGTTACTTTTCTCATAATTCTTTGTACAACTACAAGGCTTCTTATTGTTTGAAAGATGTGGCAAAAATTCATTGTACGTTTGGCACGATATATATATATATATAGAGAGAGGCGACTAAAAATTACTAATCTACTCTCATTTGATCAACTTAATATGCCATTTGCTTTAATGGTTGTGGTTGTGGATTCTTGCGGGCGGCCAATTGGCCGGCCTGCCATTCCAGAAAAATAAACAAATCCAACCGATCGAATGTCAACATTATAGATGATACCTATATATGCTGTGAACTCAACAAGGCTTCATATAGATATAATCCAAAGCAAACAAAGGTTAAAACCTCTACCACACAAAAATACATGAAAACAATGAAGGCTTCTTACCATCCACTTCTCCTGCTTCTGTTTCTGCCTTTTGTTTTCAGGTCTCTTGCATCAGTAGCTGATGGTGACACCTTTCTCCAATGTATGTGTATGTGTATGTGTATGTGTATGTCCAACACAAACTCATCTAATCTAATCTTTTATCCCAACAATTCTTCATACACTTCCACTTTACAGGCTTACATCAGAAACCCAAGGTTCAATACTTCCACTACTCCCAAACCGTTAATCATCGTCACCCCATTACACCAAACCCACGTCCAGTCTACAGTCCTTTGCTCCAGGAACCTCGGAATGAACCTCAGAACCCGAAGCGATTTCCAAGGATTGTCGTATATATGTCTCCTACACTAACTTTGTCCTACTCGATATGTCTAATCTTCGGTTGATTGATGTCGATATCCAAGTAGAAACTGCAACGGTTCAAGTAGGAGCCACCATCGGAGAACTTTATTACAGAATATGGGACAAGAGTCAAGTTCATGCTTTCCCTGCCGGAGTTTGCCCAACGGTTGGAGTTGGCGGTCATATAAGCGGAGGTGGATACGGTGTTTTGTTGTGGAAATGTCGTTGATGCATTGATTGTCGATGTTGAAGGCAGGGTTTTGGATCGAAAATCTATGGGCGAAGATCTTTTCTGGGTGATCCGAGGAGGCGGAGGTGCAAGCTTTGGAGTCATACTCTCGTATAAACTACAACTTGTTCGAGTTCCAAAAATAGTTACCATCTTCCGAGCATAAAAAACGTTGGAAGAAAACGCAACCGACATCGTTAATCGGTGGCAATATGTAGCTGACAACGATCTATTCATAAGATTAAACTTAAAACCGGACAACGCCAAGAAGACGATTAGAGCAAGTTTTACTGCATTCTTCCTAGGAGATTCTAATCGCCTCGTTTCCGTAATGAGCAACAGATTTCCCGAGTTGGGTATCCAAAAACAAGATTGCAGGGAAATGAGTTGGATAGAATCCGAGCTTTTCTGGGCGGAAGTGGAGGGTTATTATGTTAACCAAACAAGAGTTTTGTACGATTTCATGACTCCGATCCCTTTAATTGTGTCAAAGTCCCCAAGAGGAGCGTATTTGAACTACAGAGACCTTGATATCGGTGCGAGTAGTGTCGGGAATAACAGCTATGCTGAGGGTAAAGTTTACGGAGATAGAAGAGATCCATCATATATATATATATATTTCTTAAGTATATATATATATATATACACCATCCATCTTCGAAGATGGTTTTTCTTCCCCATAATGATTATGGGACTTGTATCGTGGGGATGTTCCAGATAGTGAAGCTGTTGCTGGAATTAAACTCTTTGACATTAAGGACTTCTGTTGGCTAATAGGTGTTGAAAAAAATACAACTCAAAGGCTAACGGGACTGTTTGGTTGCTTTTTCATCATGTCTTGTCTTGTATGAATTAATCCGTCTATATAAATTATAAAGGTTTTTGTATGCGAGTTTTTTTTTTTGATGAAAAACGTGTTATTTTTTAATTGGAAGGAACATATTTGGAAGAAAAAAAATTGACTTTCCACATAAAGCTCAATTTTAGAGGCATGCTGCATAAACCACCTTATATCACTCACCTTTACTTACCAAGTAGTTATATAAAGTTAGACCTGGCAAACGTGTCGTGTCGGATTCAAAATTAAACGGTTTGAAAGTGCCTAACCCAAACTCGACTCATTTAATAAATGGTCAAAAATCCCAACCCGCTCCGCTTAACCCGACACGACCTGCCTAAACCGTTTAACATTTATAAACTAAAAATTAAAAATCGAAAATTCACAAAAATTACAAAATCCAAAATTCAAATGAAAGCATTAAAAATCCAAATTTTATAGTTTAAATTTATAAGTTCTAACCAAATCCAAAACATTAAAAAGAAAACCTATTTTGTATATATATATATATACGGGTTATTCGGGTCATTTCCGAGCTGAAATTTTTGACCTTGACCTTACGCCCGTTTAATTTTCGTGTCGTGTCAATCCGTTTACTTAAACGGGTTGAAATGTATTAACAACCCCGTTTATTTCGTGTCGGATTAACATGTCGTGTCAGTTTTTATTAGGTCTACGTAAAATTGACCGAAAAAGCTACGAGTCCCGTTGTAGTCATTAAGCTGCTAATATACAGACCTAAGAGCAAATGTTAATAGTCATATAAAATGCAATGGGTTGATTAGGGTTGGGGCTCCACATTTAAGGGGGGTAATATTGTAAGTATTTATATTTAAGAGTGAGAATTGCAGCATTGTCAAAAGTGGAAGGTTAGACTATGATATCCGAGAATTCATGTTACGATTTGCACCCTTGATGAATGATGTGATGATTATAAAAACTTGAGGGAATTGATTTGGTGATCGCCGGCGAAACAAGCAAAATAAAACAACTGAGATGGGATGATGGGATTCTTTGAAGACTACAACCATGGCACCTTATATATAGGCCATGGATTACAAGGGATAGTCATAGGCATGCAACTTGCCATCATCACAAAGGAAAAGCAAACCCCAGGTGTCACCAAAGTCCAGGAAATCGGCCAAAAGCAGGTCCATCAGCCGAAAGGAGTTTTCGGTTCACACTGCACCTTCCTGGGTATTGGCGCCGATCGTGGCGCCGATCGTGGCGCCGATGGATCGGCGCCGAGGTTGGCGCGAGGCTCTGCCCGTTTTTGCAGTCTTGTCATTTTTGCTCGTTTTTTCGATCTGCGATCCCGTTTTCGATGCGTTGTAATTTCCTTGGCATAAAAACACCATAATACACACTTATTTAAACAAACGTAATTATAAACGATAAAATACTAAAACATAACAAAATGGGTATTTTAAGCATCTAATTAATATTAATATTAGGGAGATTTAATATAAAATATATGTCGAAATACGCACTTATCATTGACCTTACCCGTTTAATTTTCGTGTCGTGACAATCCGTTTACTTAAACGAGTTGAAATGTATTAACAAACCCGTTTATTTCGTGTCGGATTAACATGTCGTGTCAGTTTTTATTAGGTCTACGTAAAATTGACCGAAAAAGCTACGAGTCCCGTTGTAGTCATTAAGCTGCTAATATACAGACCTAAGAGCAAATGTTAATAGTCATATAAAATGCAATGGGTTGATTAGGGTTGGGGCTCCACATTTAAGGGGGGTAATATTGTAAGTATTTATATTTAAGAGTGAGAATTGCAGCATTGTCAAAAGTGGAAGGTTAGACTATGATATCCGAGAATTCATGTTACGATTTGCACCCCTGATGAATGATGTGATGATTATAAAAACTTGAGGGAATTGATTTGGTGATCGCCGGCGAAACAAGCAAAATAAGACAACTGAGATGGAAAGGGGAGGAAGAGAAGCTCAACAATATGTGTGGGACGGTGCAATTCCTCTGCAAATTCATCTTCACGACTCCGAAGTCACCACTCTACCGCCGCCGGCACCTGCTCTGGTACTCGTTTTGTCTATTTTTACAGTAATTGGTTGCGGTGATTCGTATATATGCGTTTGAATCAAAATTATAAACTAAAAATTAAAAATCGAAAATTCACAAAAATTACAAAATCCAAAATTCAAATGAAAGCATTAAAAATCCAAATTTTATAGTTTAAATTTATAAGTTCTAACCAAATCCAAAACATTAAAAAGAAAACCTATTTTGTATATATATATATATATATATACGGGTTATTCGGGTCATTTACGAGCTGAAATTTTTGACCTTGACTGACAGGTGTCGAATCCGTCAAAGAATAATAATTTTGTTTCTAACTTCTCCAAAATCACAATAATTTGCAATAGCGGTAAGTCAGGTCGATTCCACATGGACTGGATGTGAATGATGTTAATTCGTACGCTTTATATAAAAAAAGGGGGTTTTAAAGATATTTAAACTAGACATAAGTAAATAAAAACTGAAAATAATAATAAATATAAAACGACAATGAGTGTAAACCTTGATTGGATTGTGTATCATAGACTTGTTTTACAAAAAGCATTTTCTCATTTTATTCTAGATTGGCCGTAAGTGTCGACATGCGCCAAACACTCCGTTTGTTCTTATTATTAAACTAGCATGAGAAGCTCGATGAACTAGTTCCTAATTGACAAAGCTAAGTTTGGTCAAGAACTCAAACTTAACTTGTCAATTGCATTAAAAGCAAACAAACACTAATCCTAACTAATAATCGAACGCTCGATCATTAAAGTTAGATTATACAATTCTACAACACTAAAATTAATCAGACGCCCAATCAATTGAGGTGTTGTGTTACCACTTCACAAGACATTGAACAATTACGGATTCCACATCTCGTGTAGCAAATCACGATTAGATTAATTGACATAAGAGATCTTGCTTACATCCATAATCTAAGAATGATAATATCATTAAAACAAGAGTTGCATGAATAGAAACCAAATGATATTAAACATTAACAAGGCTCAACACAATCCTAACCAAATGGTTACACACTCATTGCGTAAGAAAATATAAGCTAAGAAAACAAATACAAGATACCTGTGATTTGTTCTCCAACACAAGTGATGAAGATGCAAGAACTAACAACTATGGTGTATGTGTGTGTATGAGATGATGAGATGGGATGATGGGATTCTTTGAAGACTACAACCATGGCACCTTATATATAGGCCATGGATTACAAGGGATAGTCATAGGCATGCAACTTGCCATCATCACAAAGGAAAAGCAAACCCCATGTGTCACCAAAGTCCAGGAAATCGGCCAAAAGCAGGTCCAGCAGCCGAAAGGAGTTTTCGGTTCACACTGCACCTTCCTGGGTATTGGCGCCGATCGTGGCGCCGATGGATCGGCGCCGAGGTTGGCGCGGGGCTCTGCCCGTTTTTGCAGTTTTGTCATTTTTGCTCGTTTTTTCGATTTGCGATCCCGTTTTCGACGCGTTGTAATTTCCTTGGCATAAAAACACCATAATACACACTTATTTAAACAAACGTAATTATAAACGATAAAATACTAAAACATAACAAAATGGGTATTTTAAGCATCTAATTAATATTAATATTAGGGAGATTTAATATAAAATATATGTCGAAATACGCACTTATCAAATACCCCCATACTTAGATCATTGTCCGTCTCGGCAATGACTTAAGTTAGCATGCCGTGATAAAAATGAATCAAAAGAGAGTGTTAACAAATATAGCATGCCATGAATTCGAGATTTGCAAGTTTGCATTAATTATAGCATATACCAATAAAAATAGACGTAAGCTAATCTCGAGAATTCTCACGAATTGGAAGAATTAAAATAACACTCAATTCACTCTTGGGTTTAAAGTGTATCGCTCAAATCGTCACTACGCTAGTATGTATCTACCAAAAACTTGAAAAGTCTCTCACTTTTCACTACCTGGATAAAATACATGCATATAAATCAAAAGGACTTTTTGGGTTGTAACTTGGCTTTGGTTAAGGTAGGGATTTATTTAGGAAAAGTGGTTAAGGACCTTACAAAAATGGGAGAAATCGATTCTTTTAAACATGGAACTTTTACATATGTATCTTTGAAGCACAATTTTCTTTCAATGATAGGTGATAAAGATTAAACATTTATTGTCAACCGTATCATCAGTTCCGTCGTCGTTTTTATTTCTTTTATTGACGACATATGTTTTTCTTTTGATTTTTTTCTTTTCCGCTCTTTCTTTCCTTTCCCGACATATAATTTGTATATTTCAAGCATACAGGATATCGGAATCTCCATTGGTAGTTGGTCGGGTGGGTCGTGTTTGGTTTGGTTTATAATGTGGGTGACAAAGAAATAGGCTAAGGCTCAAAGTGGTTTGCAAAAAGGAGTTTTATAAAATAAAAGGGTAGGCTTAAGGTTTAATTGGCTAAAATAAAATTTGAGAAATGATGGCCTTTATCATTTTTATTAGCATGTAAATATCGTGTAATCTTAAGGAGAGACAAATCAAATTTAGAGATACACAACTAGGCATGACGTAATCACACAAGAAATGAATTTGAGACTAATTTAAATGTTTTAGTCTAATAGGCTCAAAGTCTCACGGTGTTAAAGCTAGTTCTCAAGATTAGCAAAAGTCTAATTCAACCGGCATACTACCATAAATCAACAATAAACGCTATCAATCAAATTCAATCATGCTATATATGCATCCAAACTCGATGTCATCAATCATTTAGGCTTTTTAAAACATGCTAACACATTACCCAAAACAAACAAAAATCCACATTTAAGCACAAAAGTAAAAATTTTGCAAAAGTTTTACAAAACATTTAGGGAAGTTTACTGTTTTCCCTCGTTCTTTAATTGTTGTGAATATCCTTTACATGAACACATTGAGGACAATGTATTGTCTAAGTGTGGGGGTGAGGTATAAATTGTATTCTAAGTTGAGTTTGCATGAGTTAGAATTAGTATTTGATAAGTGCCAATTTCATATATATTTATACGTCAATTTCCCCATCATTTTGCAAGAATTGATACTCAAAGAACCCCATTTCGTTAAGTTTGTTATTTTATTACTTGTGATTGCGTTTATTTGTATAAATGTGCTTTATAGGTGTTTTTTATGAGAAAAGGATGTGCACGTCGAAAAACGGGATCGCGAAACAGAGAAACGAGCAAAAAACGGCAAAACGTTGCAAAACGAACAGAAGCCGGCGCCGATGCATCGGCGCGGAGCAATCGGCGCCGAACACCTGTGTGAACGCAGAATGAAAGGCTGAATTAAATGGCTGCAGGGCTTTTCTTTCTGCAAATTGAGGCCGACTTACACTGCTTTTGGAGCTGATTATCCCTGCAAATTGAGGCATACTTGGTCCTTCTAATGATGAATCTTGGGCCCATAAATAGATATTAGTTGTAGTTTAGAGATAATATCTCAACTCCTCTTCCTTTATAATCTCTCTAATATAGTTCTAGGGATGGACTGATTATTTTCACTGGAGATTTTTGGTTTTAGAGAGCAAAACAGAGCAGCTTCTTCCAGCCTTGTATCTTACATTTTGGTAATCTCTTTTCAAGTTTACATTAGTTAAGTTATGACTAGCTAAACTTTCTTTCCTAGTGATGAGATTGTAACTATTTCTTTTTATGAATATTATTGAGGTTTGATCAAAAAAAAATTTACAAAACATTTACCCGTTAAAATACCCCAAAAACAAACATAAACACATACTAATTCTAACTCATGCAAACTCAACATAGAATACAATTATACCTCACCCCCACACTTAGACAATACATTGTCCTCAATGTGTTCATGTAAAGGATATTCACAACAGTTAATAATTGAGGGAAAACAGTAAACTCCCCTTGTTTGGTGAAATGTCCTCGAATGTATGGATCGTTGGAGTTTGATGTATCTAAACTCAATCATCATAAACATGTCCGCTCATAAGAACGGTCAAATGACCAAAAAAAAAACCCATCAAACCACGTTAATAAAAATCATCCCAAAAGAAAGCTTTAAAAATAAGCCCAAATTACCAACCAAGGTTTTTCCGAGCTCACTGTCATTCATTCCTTCTTCTTCTCTGCTGCCGTGCGGGTCTTGGGTTAGATGGACCTGCATCATCAGGTGCCGGGAATGCGTCATCTGGCACCGGTTGTCCCCTAATCAACAAAGATAGGTTGTAAAACCCTCGATTCATATTGGCCTCTAGCATGTTTATGCGAGCAAGTATCCGAGGGTCCTCGGGCTCCTCTTCTGCTGCCGGGTCGTACTCCACGTCAGCACCCTCCTCGTCAGATATCAAAACATCCTCATCTTCTTCACCACCCCCTTGTCCGTCGAACCTATTAACGGCCCTTATGTGCGCACGATATGTCGCTCGATCAAATGGTGGTGGTGGGGGAATTGTTGGTCCAATCCTCACTCCCGCGTCCCTGCATAGCTTAGTTATTAAGCTTGGGAAAGGAAGTATACATGTAGACCGCTCGGCCGCGGTGTCCATCATATGGAGGACGATGATGTGCCCGATATCTAGGAGCATGCCATTCTGGAGGCAATATAGGATGCGCGATACATACCAATCGACTGTTGAGTAGTGCGTTGAAGGTGCTAGACGGCACTTGACAAATCTCAACCACATGGCAATTTCTGGCCGAAGTTCCGTCTTCTTTATCATGTCCTGTTTAGGGACCCAATCGTCACGACCACTTCGCCTTAAAGTTGCTGCAATGATTGGACTGTATTGCTCGTCTTGAGCAACATTTGGGATTGGTGGAATGCCATATGTACGCTCAAGATTTGCGCGTCGAGGCACATTGTAATGACGACATATATCGTCCATTGAAATTTGTACTCTTACGCCTCTTACGACGACTATGGACCACTCGCCAAATGCGGGTGGTACCATTGCGGCATAGAATTCCTTAACCAAATCGGGATCATATGGCTCAGGTTCTCCGATGAAATGCTCCCATCCTTGAAAATTTGCAATATCGCGTAATCGTTGGTTGAACATTTCATCAATATTCATCCCTTGTTCGGGATGGATTTTTCTGCTCCTGTTTTTCACGATCCGTTGTTCATAATCCCGGTTTGGTGCCCTTGACAATTGACGTCTTTGTGCCGTGTTTAATTGATAATATTTTGTCCACCTCCCTGGAAGATCAGGTCGAGTATGTACCATGATTCTGCAAAAATTTAAATGAGTTAATTAGTTATGAATGATTAAGACAAACTACCCCAAAACATAGTCAAAGACTAGATTTGTGGTTTAACTCATGTTCATATCAAAGGATAAGAATCATATTACAAACTTTGGCAGAGTTAAGACAACCTTTTAGAAACACAAGAAATCAGTGACTTAATCATTAAGCACTGTCATTAAGCACTTCTAAAAGTATACAAATTTTAGCATACCAACAACAAGATGTTACCAAAAATTTCAACCTTTAGGGAGTTTATGCTCTCTACAATACACAAATATAGAAAGTGCTTAACAAAATTTTTGATAAAACTTTCTCTAACACTTTCTTCACATTCAAACCCTAAGTGGAAGAACACTATCACATTGTTGGCAAACCCCTCTATGGTAAACAAAATCACTAAAAATGTACAAACATGCTTGAAAATTTTGAAGAAGAAAGTAAAATATGCATACCTTGGATTTCTCAAGAACAAACCATGAAAAGGTGAAATTGGAACAAGGAATCATACCTTTAATTGATGAAACACATAAGGCTTGCAAGAAATTTGGAGAAGATCGGCCCAACAAAATCGAATTTGTGTCTACTTGGTTGTGTGTGCTAAATTTTTGATGCTTGATTGCAAATCTCAATCTCATGATATGCTATACGTATTGACATTCTCGTTTGATTCGTTTTTATCACGACGTGCTAACTCAAGACATTGCCGAGACGGCCAATGATCTAAGTGTGGGGGTATTTGATAAGTGCCAATTTCATATATATTTATACGTCAATTTCCCCATCATTTTGCAAGAATTGATACTCAAAGAACCCCATTTCGTTAAGTTTGTTATTTTATTACTTGTGATTGCGTTTATTTGTATAAATGTGCTTTATAGGTGTTTTTTATGAGAAAAGGATGTGCACGTCGAAAAACGGGATCGCGAAACAGAGAAACGAGCAAAAAACGGCAAAACGTTGCAAAACGAACAGAAGCCGGCGCCGATGCTTCGGCACCGATGCATCGGCGGAGCAATCAGCGCCGAACACCTGTGTGAACGCAGAATGAAAGGCTGAATTAAATGGCTGCAGGGCTTTTCTTTCTGCAAATTGAGGCCGACTTACACTGCTTTTGGAGCTGATTATCCCTGCAAATTGAGGCATACTTTTAAAGAATCGATGGTGAGAGCTCTCAAATGTTTTATCATTTCACTAATGAATAAAAACAGGGGAAAGGAAGGCCACATAAATAAGAGAAAGCTATACAAGGAAAATATCTAAACAAAGCAGGTTGCTAAAAGGAGGGCCAAAATAGAAGGAAAGATTGGGAGAGAATTAAGCAGCGAATATCTCAATTCCAATATTCCCCCTCAAGCTGGAGCATGTAAATCCTTAATGCCCAGCTTGTCAAGGAGAACTCTGAGTTGTTGTGTTCCCAATCCTTTGGTGAGAAGATCTGCGATTTGCCTTTTGGTATCGATAGCCATCGGTTTGATTTCCTTTGACTCCACTCTTTCTCGAACAAAGTAACAATCCATTTCTACATGTTTGGTTCTTTCGTGAAAAACCGGATTGTTAGCAATATTCCTAGCTGCTTGGTTGTCACAAAATAGAGGTGTTGGTCCGTTTGGGACAATGTTCAATTCGCTTAAGAGCCATCTTAACCACAAGACCTCACTAACCGTGTGAGCCATAGAGCGGTATTCTGCTTCTGCGGAAGAACGTGAAACTACAGATTGCTTCTTGGTTCTCCAAGAAATCGGCGCACCACCAAGAAGGACTAAGTATCCTGTGCGTGATTTTCTAGAGAAAGGACATCCAAGCCAGTCAGAGTCGCTGTAGGCTGTAAGACCATATCCACCTTCTCGAGGGAGGAGTATGCCCTGACCCGGTGTCCCCTTCAAATATCTTAATATTCTATGTACTGCGTCCAAATGGTCTTGTCTTGGATCGGCAACAAACTGACTCAAGACATTTACGGAGTACGCAATGTCGGGTCTGGTGGCCTGTAAGTATAGTAATCTTCCCACTATGCGACGGTATCGACTGGCATCAACTTTGGGCTCGGCACTGTATTTGTCCAGCTTTAGGTTCTGTTCCATTGGGAAAGTACTCGGTCTGCATCCTTGTAAACCACAATCTTCCAAGATATCTAGAGTATATTTTCGTTGGCTTAGAACAATACCCTCAGAGGTGCGAGCAACTTCAATACCAAGGAAGTATTTTAAGCTTCCTAAATCTTTGATGCTGAACTCTTTGTTGAGTTTCTCTTTTGTGTCACGAATCTGTGGAAGATCATTGCCTGCTATTATCACATCGTCCACGTATATCAAGGCCGCCATAAAGCTGTCGTTTTGTTTAAAAAGAAAAAGAGAGTTGTCTGCCTTAGATTGTTTAAAACCGAGGGTAAGGAGGAACGTAGTGAACTTTTGATACCAATTGCGGGATGCTTGTTTCAGGCCATAAAGGGACTTTCTCAATCGGCATACTTTTGTCTCACCCTCCCTTGAAAACCCTTGTGGTATTTTCATGTAGACTTCTTCATGGAGATCGCCATGTAAGAAGGCGTTATTAACATCGAGTTGGTGGATCGTCCAATTCTTTTTAACTGCAACGGCAAGGAGTGTTCTTACGGTGACAATCTTGGCAACCGGGGCGAAAGTGTCGTGGTAGTCCACTCCCTCCATTTGGGTAAAACCCTTGGCAACGAGACGCGCCTTGTATCGTTCCACTTCTCCACTTGGTTTATACTTTATTTTATAAACCCACTTCGAATCAATGGCCCGTTTTCCCTCTGGTAAGTTTTCGAGGGTCCACGTTCCATTTTCTTCAAGTGCTCGAATTTCTTTTAGCATGGCTTCTTTCCATCTTTCATCCTGTACAGCTTGTCCAAAGTTTCTTGGCTCATCATTGGAGTTGATGGCCGCTAGGAAAGCCTTGTGAGATTTAGAAAATTTATTATATGAAACGAAGTTAGACAGGGGGTGTACCGTTGAGGATCCTTGAGTTGGCGCGGGGTCAGCATGGTCTACCGATGGGGGGAGGTTGACGTGATAGTCTCCAAGATGAACCGGCTGTGATCGGTTTCTCTTGGGTCTGGACGGTTCTGAAGGTGGGGCTTGCGCTTCATCATTATTCTGGTCCACATGTTCAACAGGTGACACGCGACTTGGTTCTTCATGCTGCAAAGGTAAATTTTCACCTTCATTATTTTGTTGGGCTGCTCTATTTTCGTTAGGCCCAATGTCTCCTTCATCTTTATTTTCGGTTCCTTCAGTGCACCCCTTTTGATTTTGGTCTTCATCACAGTAAGCATTGTTGGGCCAAAAAAACATCCAGCTCATCCTTTTCTTGCTCAAGATTACCAAAAGGGAATATTTCTTCATAACACTTTATGTCTCTAGAGACAATAATTTTCCCTGTTTCGATGTCCAGAACCTTGTATCCTTTCGTTCCTTGTGGGTAGCCCAAAAGAACACCGGGCTTCCCCCTCATTTCGAGTTTGTCTCCTTTTGTATCGGTGTTCCAATAATACGTTAGGCAACCAAAAACCCTCATAAGATCGTAGTCGGGTTTTCGATTGTATAAGAGCTCGTAGGGTGTCTTGTTATTGATGACTTTAGAGGGAAGTCGGTTAATGATATAGGCTGCTGTCAACACACACTCTCCCCAAAATCTTTTGGGCAAATTAGCTTCGAACCGTAGTGTTCGAGCAATTTCGAGTAAATGTCGGTGCTTTCGCTCGACAACCCCATTTTGTTGGGGGGTGTGAGGACAAGTTGTTTCAAGCAATATCCCTTGTTCTTCGTAAAAGCAAGCCATGGCATTCGATGTGAATTCACCTCCGTTGTCACACCTTATTCGTTTAATGTCCTTTCCAAATTGCGTTTTGACCATTTTATGAAAGAATTTTAAACTATCACTTGCTTGGTATTTGTGTTTTAGAAGAAATAACCAGACACTTCTACTATAATCGTCAACAATAGTAAGAAAATAACTTGCTCTCGTAGAAGAAGGTGTACGATATCTTCCCCAAATGTCGCAATGTAATAATTCAAAACATTCATTAGTCTTTGAAACACTAATTGGGAAAGGACTTCTAGTATGTTTCCCTTTAGAACAAGAGTCACAGACTTTATTAAAGGAAATGCTTTGAAGAAAATCAATAGCTTTGAGTTTTTCGTTGGAGGCATGACCCAACCTTTTATGCCACGTGTCTCCGGTTGTCATCATGACTCGTCTTTCATTGTCGATCATCCCCATTCGGTATAGACCGCCATCCCGCTTACCCGCACCAATCAAGTTCCTCGTTTTGAGCTTCTGCATGATACAAAAGTTAGGAAAAAAGGTTACGGAGCACTGAAGGTTATCGGTTAATCGTCCAACCGAGAGAAGATTACAATTAAAACTTGGTACGTAAAGAACATCTTTTACTCTTAGACCGCCCTTTAGAGTGCAATCGCCCCTCCCTTTTACGGGTATGGCGTCCCCATTGGGAATTATAACAGGTTGTTCGATTTTATTTACTGTTCTGGTTTCAAGGACTTCAATATCATGAGTAATATGTTCGGTCGCTCCCGAGTCTACTATCCACTCATCGTTTCGATAATGCTTACCTGCCATATTGGCCATGTGGGGTGTGTCATTCTTGGGGCCACTGCTATCATCAGAAAGGTGGTCTAGAAGGATTTGATATTGATTATTTGTCAAACCTGGTATAGGACTTGAGTTAGCCACAACACATGATGCCTTCAGTTTGCTGTCTTCTCGTTTCCCTTTGTTACCCGGCCACCAATCCGGATATCCAATCTTCTTGAAGCAACCATTCTTGTTGTGTCCATCCTTATTACAAAAGTCGCAATGCTCAACCGCTTCTCTATGCTTCGGTTCCCTGGAAACATTTTTATCGCGCCGATTTGTGTCATGCCGGTTTGGTGCATAAGCTTTAAGGGCAACGGTTTCAGGTCCCGATCTTCTTTCAGCAGATATTAGCCTTTGACGTTCGTCTTCGGCCACAAGATGGTAGGCGCTGCCCAAGTTGGGTGTAGGTTTTAATGCAAGAATTTGAGTTTTAATAACAGAAAACTCACTGTCTAAGCCCATCAGAAACTGATATAGTTTCTCCTTGTCAAGGTGCTCACCCAGCTTCTTTCCCATCTCGCAAATACATCCATCACAAGTACATCGAGGAGTTGGCTGTACCGTGTGAATCTCGTCCCACAGTCCGCGGAGTCGTGTGTAATAGGAGGAGACAGAAGCACCGTCTTGTTTGACGGTTGTAAGGGCTTGTTTCAATTCGTACGCCCTAGGCGCGCTCTCTTTTCCAAACCTCTCGATGAGGTCATTCCAGATTTCAAGGCTCGTGTTCGCGTACTTCACACTAGCCCTGATGTCTTTCTCCATAGCGGTGGTCAACCACCCCTTCACCATAGCATCTGCACGCATCCACGCCATGTAATCCGGGGCTGTTTTATCGGGCTTCTTAAGGGTGCCATCAATGAGTCCGACCTTGTTCTTTGCAAACAGAAAATTGAGCATTTCCTGCGACCAATCAGCGTAGTTGCTGTCGGTAAGACTGTCATTGACGTGTAGTTGTTTCGGATAGTCGGACGGGTGGACATAGAGCGGTGAGCTCGTATCCAGAACGCCTTCGTTCTTCGGGTTGGTTTCATTCTTGCCGTCAGTCATCCTTGATGAGGATGGGGCGGCAGTAGGGTTTCGTATTTTGATCTTAGGCCTGCTCTGATACCATTAAAGAATCGATGGTGAGAGCTCTCAAATGTTTTATCATTTCACTAATGAATAAAAACAGGGGAAAGGAAGGCCACATAAATAAGAGAAAGCTATACAAGGAAAATATCTAAACAAAGCAGGTTGCTAAAAGGAGGGCCAAAATAGAAGGAAAGATTGGGAGAGAATTAAGCAGCGAATATCTCAATTCCAATATACTTGGTCCTTCTAATGATGAATCTTGGGCCCATAAATAGATATTAGTTGTAGTTTAGAGATAATATCTCAACTCCTCTTCCTTTATAATCTCTCTAATATAGTTCTAGGACTGGACTGATTATTTTCACTGAAGATTTTTGGTTTTAGAGAGCAAAACAGAGCAGCTTCTTCCAGCCTTGTATCTTACATTTTGGTAATCTCTTTTCAAGTTTACATTAGTTAAGTTATGAGTAGCTAAACTTTCTTTCCTAGTGATGAGATTGTAACTATTTCTTTTTATGAATATTATTGAGGTTTGATCAAAAAAAAATTACAAAACATTTATCCGTTAAAATACCCCAAAAACAAACATAAACACATACTAATTCTAACTCATGCAAACTCAACTTAGAATACAATTATACCTCACCCCCACACTTAGACAATACATTGTCCTCAATGTGTTCATGTAAAGGATATTCACAACAATTAAAGAACGAGGGAAAACAGTAAACTTCCCTGATTTGGTGAATAGTCCGTGAAGGTAGATGCGTCCATTTACCTCCAACTCCGGGGTGAATCCTGAAAATTACCAAGGTAAGCACAAGAGTTAAGAATTACACAAAATCAAGACATAAAATAAAATAAAAGATAATTATTAGGAAATTCATGGGTTGCCTCCCATGCAGCGCCTTTCTTTAACGTCTTTGGCTAGACGCCTTCGTTATCCGGGGTCTAATAAGTCAAAACCCCAAACATGCGTTTTCACGTGATGTCGGGGGCCTTGAACTCTGCCCGGATTTCAAGTATGGTTCCTTTGCATTTTGATGATATTTCTTGTGAGTCCGCAAAGGTACCATCACTTGGGAACACCTCTTTATCTTCAACTGTCGGTTCTGTGAAGGTTTCCCAAGTTTCGGCATATTCCTCCTCCTTTATTGGTGGAGCAAAAGGAGGAGGTACCACCACCGGTTTTAATATATGCACGTCTTCTTCCCTTTTATCGACATCGGTTAAATCTGAAAATTTTGACTCAAGGGAGGAAAGACGTACCTCGGCTGGATCGTATCCCTGTGGTGGTGTATCGTGACCCACAATCATAAGAATAATACGCCATGAAAGATGTAAACATTCTCAAGAATAATTGGCGTCAGATACACGATAAAAATAAAAAAAATAAAAGACAATAAAAAATATATATATATAAAATATCTAAAAAATATATCTAAAAAAATATCTAAAAAATATCTAAAAAAATAAAAGACAATAAAAAATATATATAATAAAAAAAACGTAAAAAGTAACAACAATCAACGTTACCAATCCCCGACAACGGCGCCAATTTTTTGACAGGTGTCGAATCCGTCAAAGAATAATAATTTTGTTTCTAACTTCTCCAAAATCACAATAATTTGCAATAGCGGTAAGTTAGGTCGATTCCACAGGGACTGGATGTGAATGATGTTAATTCGTACGCTTTATATAAAAAAAGGGGGGGTTTTAAAGATATTTAAACTAGACATAAATAAATAAAAACTGAAAATAATAATAAATATAAAACGACAATGAGTGTAAACCTTGATTGGATTGTGTATCATAGACTTGTTTTACAAAAGCATTTTTTCATTTTATTCTAGATTGGCCGTAAGTGTCGACATGCGCCAAACACTCCGTTTGTTCTTATTATTAAACTAGCATGAGAAGCTCGATGAACTAGTTCCTAATTGACAAAGCTAAGTTTGGTCAAGAACTCAAACTTAACTTGTCAATTGCATTAAAAGCAAACAAACACCAATCCTAACTAATAATCGAACGCTCGATCATTAAAGTTAGATTATACAATTCTACAACACTAAAATTAATCAGACGCCCAATCAATTGAGGTGTTGTGTAACAACCCAATCCAAGACATGCCAAAACAAGACATATATAATAATATATCGCCAAAACTTGGCCCAAGGTTCACACCATCAAAATTCTGCACTCGGGTTTGCGGAATAAACCCGAATATACAACTGAGAGTTTCTAATAACAAAATGTAAAGGAAGTCCACTAATGCCAAGCCACGCCCGCTCTCACGCCTTCTTTTTACCACTAGAGGAACTGCCCTTAATCTGCTTACCTGAAAAGGGTTTCAGTTTTGAAAATGCGAGGGTTAGACCACAAGGTCTAGTGAGGTCCCTCAGTTACATCCACACCATATATAGCATTTAAGGAGTTTTGCGAATCATAAATAAATATAAAGTTTGGCAAATAATATATGGGACACACCCCCCATAAGCATCACACTATGACAGATGGGACACACCCCCCATAAGCGTCATACCATAACATATGGGACACACCCCCCATAAGCATCACACCATTACGTATGGGACACCCCCCCCATATACATCACACATTACGTATGGGACACACCCCCCATATACATCACATCATGCATAAGTAAGTCATATGCAACATACATTAAGTAAGCACGCATGTACGAGTAAATGAACAAGTACCATCAAGCTTTAGTTAGAAAAACTCACCTGTTACGCTTACGTTCCTTTCTTATTCTGGTATGCACTTCCAAACGATCTACCTGGCAAAAGGATAAACTCATAAGTTGATCATCTCAACTCCCCGGACGACACTCTATTCCGGACAGCACACTTATCCGGACAACACCCCTATCCGGACAACACACCTATCCGGACAACACCTCTATCCGGACAACACACCTATCCGGACAACACACCTTTCCGGACAACACCTCTATCCGGACAACACACATATCCGGACAACACACCTATCCGGACAACACACCTATCCGGACAACACCTCTATCCGGACAACACACATATCCGGACAACACACCTATCCGGACAACACCTCTATCCGGACAACACACATATCCGGACAACACACACATAACATATACTTACCCGGAAACCTTCAAATGGTCGGGGTGTCCGGACGTCCAGGAAGGTATCCGGACGTCGACCTGTCCCTTACTTGGTCCGATAAATCCCAGAAACGGCCGATAACTCACAGATGAAGATTAACATCTACACCACGGACACTAAACTCAACAATTACTGAAATCTTGACAATAATAACACAGTATAACGCCCAAACTTCCCCAATAAGCTTCAACCTCAACTTTTGCCAAAAACCTCAAAAGATAAATCACCCTAACCACACACCACAGATTAAGGATGAGTAGAAGAGAATTACCTGGATGACTTCTTGCAGAAATCGAATCCCCACACACCCTTTTCTTCTGATTTCCAAGCTTAAGGGTCCTTTTTCTCCAAAATGCTCAAGAACTCCCAACCCTTCTTTCTCCTCTCTATTCTTTCTTCAATCAGCCGCCAACAACAATCCAATTCAGTAAAAGAATGCTCTCTCTAGGGTTTTTGTGCCCATTTATACCCTACCACATATTTATCAAAAAGCCCCTCAACTTTCATAAATATAAAAAATTCTACCACAAGGCTTGAAACTCTTTCTTTTTTGACACAGTTACTACAACACTCCCCCCTCAAAAGAATTCCGTCCCCGGAATTCCGTTCTCGAAAAGGTGAGGGTATCTGAACATCATATCCTATCCCACTTCCCACGTAGCCTCTCTTCCTTTATGATATCTCCACTGGACTTTAACCAGACGAACCTCCCTATTCCTTACTTTCCACTTTACTGTCCACAACCTCTATTGGTTCCTCTTGTACATCAATTTCTCGTCGACACTGACATCTTCTAACGAAATAGTCACATCCGACTCGGCCAAACGTCTCCTTTGGTAGTCTAGAGCCACCCTTAACTTCCTGCGAACCTGGATGGCTTAACAGTGGCCGACCTTGCGACCTCCGGTCTCACAACATTTCTTTCCCGCGATGCATCTTTACTCCTGGAAGGTCCGCAGATAACTGCACATGCCAACCTCTTTGCTTCTCTAAGGACTCTCTTACTTCCACTTTACATAACCCTTCAACAACAAAGCTTACACCAACACTTTCCACATTTTCGATTAATTAAAACTCCCATCCTAGGTAGTTTCGCGTACCACAACTATGACGTCTAAGGCAGATAACACTTTCTCGCCTGAATTGTGTTGCCCACGATCCATCGATAAAAGTCAATTCACATGCTTCCACCACAACAACACCCCCACACTAAACAGAGCTAAAAGTAGAAAACCTCCACACTTTAACATTTGAAGCACCCATCAATCCATTTTGAACCAATCTTGAAGACACACCGTTGAATTCTCCTTGCATCCAACAGTCGTCCATCCACATGTGAAATAATTCAAGTTTCACCCACCAACAGAAAGGAGCAACCATGCTCACACAACACTGTTCCTACTAGCTTAACGCTGAACGACAAAGTTTACTTGGAATATTTATCACACTACTACCAAGTCCAATCTAATGGTCCTTCTCCCGAACACTACCTTCGACTACTTCCTGCCACTTGCTTTTCAACATAAAACACGTTTCCAAAGAACGGCTCACTAAAAGATGCACAATCTTGATCAACCGCACAAGCTAGCTTTCCTTGTCTTGTAAACCAAACGCCTACACACAAATCCTCTTCCTCATACTCCCACTGGAAGTTCATGCACTCGACGGTGACGTTCTGTAAACATCGTTTCCACTTTCCGCCACTTGCCACACTTTCTACTTCCCGCTTACACACTCATTCCAACCTACCGTCCCAATTACCCACAGACATTCTCATCCAACATTTACCGCTCCATACACGCAATTTCTACAGTTACTATGCCCAACCAACAGTTTCACCACATCTCATACGAGAAATTATACCAAGTCAATCCGAAATCACACTCGATGTTCGAAGCGACCACCTTTCTCAATTCTCAAACGATATTAACTCACTCCTTTACATTTCCTTTATGTACAAGGATTAGCTCAGCATTCCTAAGGATTTCGTATCCACCACGAACCACCATGAACTACCCAATTCAAGATCACACCATTTCCCTCATAGGTAGCCACCAACTTCCACCCCATTATTTTATTCTCGGATAACAACACCACACACAATTTATTTATTTATTTATTTTTATTTTATTTTTTTATTTTTTTATTTTTTTATTTTTTTATTTTTTTATTTTTTTATTTTTTTGCCGCCTTGAACAACTTATAAACAAATCCTGAGCAAGGATCTCCACTTACGCTCACCCCATATCAACACTAGTCCATCACTTAACCTCACCTCAACTCATTACCACCATGCCTCGCATGCTTACTAATTACAAGTTATCGCTATCTTATCCACACAACCCCACACCAGAGGTTCAATCCTCACGATCATTTGTGCACACACTAGTCCGAGCTTTCTCCATGCCCAGCACAACATAAATTGAAAGAGTTTGCGAAAACATTAAGCAATTGGAAACACGCGAATAGATAACAACCACACCACACACTTAATCGTCGCTTTGCAATAAATGCAGCTGAGAAGCACACAGTTATATAATAACTCTGTCACATTTGTATAAAATTTAGGTTCAGAAAGACTCACAACCTTGTCTTTCTCCCATCTAGATGAATCACAAATTATGACCGTCTACTACACTCGATCGAGTCCTTATTCCCGACCGACTCTTCGGGTCCACTTGAGGCACGCTCAAATAAATCAAACTATAAGACACATCCTTGCAAACCAACATAGTCTACGTGTCCCACATGAGTTGGGCTAACTACCTCGTAAATCGTAATTGACATAACAGTCACAAGGAAGAATCACTTATCCAACTAACACATCTCCACCTTCAGGATACTCACCAAAAAGGCGGTCCACCCTCTGGGCAGATACACACGTATCCCAACCGACCTCTTATCTCCGCGCACACACTCGACAAAATAATCACACTAAAGTTAACCTTTCAAAATTTCAAATCTCCCGACAACAAATTCATCCCCGTCGTTGACTTCAACCTCAATACCCGACAATTAGCCTAAAGGCAGGTTCACCACGACTCCGGCTCCACGCCGATACCGATTCATTCACACACCACAACGTTACCTTCAAAGTATCTTGCCTACATCGAAATCACCGTCGACGGTCATATGTCAACTTACCAAATGAGAGCAAGAACTACCATCACACAATCATTTCCACGGTCAAAGCCTGAGACTACAGGTAGACACTGCCCTCCCTATACTGAAACACTAAGGTCACAAATCAACCATCGACGACTCAACCACATTTTCCACTCCCAGAACTTCGCATATTCTCAGTTACGATATCTCTTACTACCTAGCGAGTTCATAGCCTTCATGCATGACAACACAATGATTTAAATTGCTTTACACACTCAAAATATCCCACAAAACAAGGTTTTGATATGCATGCCACGATACTCCCATAAGTTACCACCACACACACCGATCTCAAAGATCGCTCACACGCAACCTTGTTCATCATTTGAAAGTGCATTCACTGAGACTCTCCTTGTGCAAAATTTTTAAAAGAAAACACAGCAATATCACCCATACTGGGATAGTCGACCGACTTCCACACTTGTTGATATGTCAACCACGTTTTCATATCGTTTTCATCCATAAAACCATGCGATCAAATATTGTTACGATTTTTACAACAAAGCTTAACTCACTCGCAAAAGAAGTGAAGTAACTCACTATTTCTCCAAGTTCGAAATTTATTACACCATGTAAACAAATTTATCTTTTCCTTCCAGCACACACTTGCACACGTCGACTCATTTTTAAAATCAGAAGTTTACAAGACACACGCACACACTCACACATTTTGACATGGGGACATATGTAACCGGTTTGAAAACGTAATGCATGACTCGCTTTACATTGAAGGCTATTCGCTCAAGCAGGGTTAACCTTTTTGCAGTTACAACAAATCAACGCCGACACCCTACTTCCCACTACACCATCAGGTTCCTTACATTTGAACCAACCTTCGGTACCGATACTTCCCCACACACTTGGATGCTCCAACCTCACAGTCACCACCTGACTATTAATTTGTAAAATAAACGGCTTCACCTCGGTCCTAAATTGGTTAACCGACACCAATGTTACCAATCCATACATCTATCACTTTTCAACCACTCTTGTTACTCTTCCACTAGCTAGAGAGTAAGAAAGAACATCTCCACTATCCGATCCTTGAGTCGAAACTCTCAAGATCTCAATTCACCGACATCGGGAACTCCCAGAATAAAGACTCATAAGAGATTAGGAGCTCACCTCCAATCAATTATTTCCTTAAGAACCCTAAAGGTTCTACTTCACACGGACACTCACACCAAACATTCAAACAACGCTTCTTCTAGAAAGAATCATCACTCATACCACGAATAATCTGTACAACACACTAAACCGTTGCCATCATGACAAGGTAAAACTTTACACACTACTGATAATCTCCACACACTGGCCACCACAGTCTGGGTAGCCGCACGTCAGGGTGCTCTTCCCCGATCCCTTCCACGACCTTCGCCCCTCCCGCGGGTAGCCGGTTGCCTCAGAGGACTCACTGGTCCCACCTTCAGACTCCCCTCCACGCGGATTTCCCCCGCTAAAGGCAAAGCCTCCACAACTGGTACAGACCTACTCCTCAAACTTCGTCCTGACATTCACAACTACCGAAACATTACACAAAATATAGATTAACAACCATCCCAAAATAACAAGGCAAGAATGATCACCGTCATGCACCTGTAAATTCACAATTACACTGGCCAGGTGTAATTCCAAACTTACCTTACATGATAGTTCTCACCAACCTATTATTCACACTCCCCAGTGAGGTCTTCCTAGGCCTTCCTACATTCTCAGTTGTACTCCTACAGTTTAAGTTTAGGCCCATCCGGTCACCTAAATCCCTTAAACTATGGCTCTGATACCATTTGTAACAACCCAATCCAAGACATGCCAAAACAAGACATATATAATAATATATCGCCAAAACTTGGCCCAAGGTTCACACCATCAAAATTCTGCACTCGGGTTTGCGGAATAAACCCGAATTTACAACTGAGAGTTTCTAATAACAAAATGTAAAGGAAGTCCACTAATGCCAAGCCACGCCCGCTCTCACGCCTTCTTTTTACCACTAGAGGAACTGCCCTTAATCTGCTTACCTGAAAAGGGTTTCAGTTTTGAAAATGCGAGGGTTAGACCACAAGGTCTAGTGAGGTCCCTCAGTTACATCCACACCATATATAGCATTTAAGGAGTTTTGCGAATCATAAATAAATATAAAGTTTGGCAAATAATATATGGGACACACCCCCCATAAGCATCACACTATGACAGATGGGACACACCCCCCATAAGCGTCATACCATAACATATGGGACACACCCCCCATAAGCATCACACCATTACGTATGGGACACCCCCCCCATATACATCACACATTACGTATGGGACACACCCCCCATATACATCACATCATGCATAAGTAAGTCATATGCAACATACATTAAGTAAGCACACATGTACGAGTAAATGAACAAGTACCATCAAGCTTTAGTTAGAAAAACTCACCTGTTACGCTTACGTTCCTTTCTTATTCTGGTATTCACTTCCAAACGATCTACATGGCGAAAGGATAAACTCATAAGTTGATCATCTCAACTCCCCGGACGACACTCTATTCCGGACAGCACACTTATCCGGACAACACCCCTATCCGGACAACACACCTATCCGGACAACACCTCTATCCGGACAACACACCTATCCGGACAACACCTCTATCCGGACAACACACCTATCCGGACAACACACCTCTCCGGACAACACCTCTATCCGGACAACACACATATCCGGACAACACACCTATCCGGACAACACCTCTATCCGGACAACACACATATCCGGACAACACACCTATCCGGACAACACCTCTATCCGGACAACACACATATCCGGACAACACACCTATCCGGACAACACACACATAACAGATACTTACCCGGAAACCTTCAAATGGTCGGGGTGTCCGGACGTCCAGGAAGGTATCCGGACGTCGACCTGTCCCTTACTTGGTCCGATAAATCCCAGAAACGGCCGATAACTCACAGATGAAGATTAACATCTACACCACGGACACTAAACTCAACAATTACTGAAATCTTGACAATAATAACACAGTATAACGCCCAAACTTCCCCAATAAGCTTCAACCTCAACTTTTGCCAAAAACCTCAAAAGATAAATCACCCTAACCACATACCACAGATTAAGGATGAGTAGAAGAGAATTACCTGGATGACTTCTTGCAGAAATCGAATCCCCACACACCCTTTTCTTCTGATTTCCAATCTTAAGGGTCCTTTTTCTCCAAAATGCTCAAGAACTCCCAACCCTTCTTTCTCCTCTCTATTCTTTCTTCAATCAGCCGCCAACAACAATCCAATTCAGTAAAAGAATGCTCTCTCTAGGGTTTTTGTGCCCATTTATACCCTACCACATATTTATCAAAAAGCCCCTCAACTTTCATAAATATAAAAAATTCTACCACAAGGCTTGAAACTCTTTCTTTTTGGACACAGTTACTACATGTTGTGTTACCACTTCACAAGACATTGAACAATTACGGATTCCACATCTCGTGTAGCAAATCATGATTAGATTAATTGACATAAGAGATCTTGCTTACATCCATAATCTAAGAATGATAATATCATTAAAACAAGAGTTGCATGAATAGAAACCAAATGATATTAAACATTAACAAGGCTCAACACAATCCTAACCAAATGGTTACACACTCATTGCGTAAGAAAATATAAGCTAAGAAAACAAATACAAGATACCTGTGATTTGTTCTCCAACACAAGTGATGAAGATGCAAGAACTAACAACTATGGTGTATGTGTGTGTATGAGATGATGAGATGGGATGATGGGATTCTTTGAAGACTACAACCATGGCACCTTATATATAGGCCATGGATTACAAGGGATAGTCATAGGCATGCAACTTGCCATCATCACAAAGGAAAAGCAAACCCCAGGTGTCACCAAAGTCCAGGAAATCGGCCAAAAGCAGGTCCATCAGCCGAAAGGAGTTTTCGGTTCACACTGCACCTCCTGGGTATTGGCGCCGATCGTGGCGCCGATGGATCGGCGCCGAGGTTGGCGCGAGGCTCTGTCCGTTTTTGCAGTCTTGTCATTTTTGCTCGTTTTTTCGATCTGCGATCCCGTTTTCGATGCGTTGTAATTTCCTTGGCATAAAAACACCATAATACACACTTATTTAAACAAACGTAATTATAAACGATAAAATACTAAAACATAACAAAATGGGTATTTTAAGCATCTAATTAATATTAATATTAGGGAGATTTAATATAAAATATATGTCGAAATACGCACTTATCATTGACCTTACCCGTTTAATTTTCGTGTCGTGACAATCCGTTTACTTAAACGAGTTGAAATGTATTAACAAACCCGTTTATTTCGTGTCGGATTAACATGTCGTGTCAGTTTTTATTAGGTCTACGTAAAATTGACCGAAAAAGCTACGAGTCCCGTTGTAGTCATTAAGCTGCTAATATACAGACCTAAGAGCAAATGTTAATAGTCATATAAAATGCAATGGGTTGATTAGGGTTGGGGCTCCACATTTAAGGGGGGTAATATTGTAAGTATTTATATTTAAGAGTGAGAATTGCAGCATTGTCAAAAGTGGAAGGTTAGACTATGATATCCGAGAATTCATGTTACGATTTGCACCCCTGATGAATGATGTGATGATTATAAAAACTTGAGGGAATTGATTTGGTGATCGCCGGCGAAACAAGCAAAATAAAACAACTGAGATGGAAAGGGGAGGAAGAGAAGCTCAACAATATGTGTGGGACGGTGCAATTCCTCTGCAAATTCATCTTCACGACTCCGAAGTCACCACTCTACCGCCGCCGGCACCTGCTCTGGTACTCGTTTTGTCTATTTTTACAGTAATTGGTTGCGGTGATTCGTATATATGCGTTTGAATCATTGTATGCATTGAAAACCTAATTCAAATTTTGTTTAACTTGGTGGTAGTACTTGTGTATAAATGTCAAAGAATTGGTTGCTTAGGATTTGTTCCTGCCTTTCGAATCGAAGTTCAAATCTAGTACTTTTCTGATGTATGTTGATATGGAATTTTAACATTCCAAAGATCATTGCTGATTTCCGACTTCCGAGTATAAGGTTGTATCAAGTCCTGTGCTGTACACACAATACTAGTTTGGTGCTTTTTAGTCTAAGTATGGATCTACTTTTAGAACATGAAATTTCTTTGGTGTGTAAACTTGAGAATCAATTTATGGAGATGGTGAGTATTGGTGATATACATTGCTTGATATTCTTAACTTCAAATCATCACTATAATGAAAGAATAAGGTTGAAAATTATTTTCAGGTAAATGTAAACAAATAGTATTTAGCTGACTAAGGGTTTTTGGAGAGGTATAAGGACCCCATAAAGATGACACATTTCTGCTTGGGGGGATATATTGAGGGAATATGGGATATGATTTGCAACCAAAAATTATACTCTTCAGTTCATGTGCTGACTGGGGAATTGCATTTACCCTTTAAAGAGCATAAGAAATTAATATTACTACATCAGACTTCAACTACATGGCAACAGAAGATTCTGGATCTCATCAGCTGGAAGTTAAGCTTCTGATACAGTAAGCTTATGGTGTGATTGACTGATAAATTGTTTTGTAAATGTCATGTGGTTCTCTTTTTATTTTTATTTTTATAAAGTTATTTCAATTGTTACACAAAGCCATGACCATTACCTATAGATTGAGAGGCCAAGCCCAAGTCCTTTGTCCATTTTAGCACTATTCGGTACCCGAAACATTGAGGCTCTTGCATATTCTTTGACACGTGATAGGTGTTGGTCAATGGAAGATTTTGGCTTATGGGTTTTTGAAACAAGAAACTGTGCCTAAACGGTGCGTTTGGTACGGTGGACAGGACATACCAAAACTGTCCCATGTTTGGTGTGACTATATGTGGAACAAACAGGAACTAACTAGAACAAGGGTGGAACATGCATGTTCCCCTCATACCCCCTGGAACAATGTCGAACAAGCTCAGATATACCAATATGCCCCTAAACCTAATACACGCTGCTTTTGATTTGATTCACACCTCTCATCGAAGATCACGTCCCTCAGAAAGAAATCGCAGATCATCCTCATACAAATATATGGATAGTGATTAACACACACACACACACACACATATATATTTATGCATTTTTTTGTTTTGATAGAAACATCCAAGCAAAAACTATATTGCCAACAAACCGTTTCCCCAATATAAGCGACGGAAGACGATATCTGTGAAAGATCGAGCAACAGGATCATTGGCGGAATCTGCCACGGATGCAGTTGAGAACATTAATCTAGAAAACGAAGGCGGTGCTGAGACCGACGAGTTTACCGTGCCTTTGTCTACTCCTTCTAATGTCGCTTCTGCATCCTTCATTCCACAAGAAGGAGAAGCATCATCAAAAAAGAGAAAGAGGAAAGTCAATGTCGTTGAAGATGTAATTAAGATGATTGAAAAGGGGTTGCACTCGATATCCGAGGAAATGAGAAAGTTGGTATCAATTTTTGATACTCCGGGTTTGAAAAGTATGCCCAATGAGTTGAGGGAGATGGGTTTTGATAATGAGCAATGTGTTGCTATTAGTATGTATTTTGCAGATAACCCGGTTCAACTGCGCCTTTGGAATGGCATGAATGCTGCTTTCAAGCCATCATTTATGAAGATCGTATTAAAAAAGTTAGGCATGTGATGTTAGTTGGTAAACAATTGAACTTCTGTGTTTAGGTCTTTTGCTACACAATGGTAAACATTTGAATATTTGTGTTTAAGATGTGGTTGTTGGTAAACATTTATTTAGGACTTTTGATTTATGAATGTGAGTTTTTTTTTAATCAATATTTATGTTAGTTTTTTTTTGTTTTTTAAATATTATTTGTTAATTTTCATTTAGATTGATTATTTGGTAAAGAAAACACTAAACAACTCACTAGGGGTAAATTGGTCATTTAACCAGTTCAGTCCTGTCCAATCCGGTCATGTCTTACCAAACGTTGAACAACCTTCTGTCATGTCTGTGTACCAAACGGACCCAAAAGGTTGTACATTAATATTTCTAGTTTCAAGAAGAATTATGTGAAATTGTTGGTCGCTTCTTCTTTTTCTTCGTCTGGAGATCATCCTGGTGTTCTTATTATGTATTTAGAAGTTGATACAAATAGAGATGAACATTGCGTGGAGGCAGTTTTTTGTGCCCACTGTATAGAATAAATGATACTACTTGAAAATTTTCTGGTTGATGTTCATTTTTATCTTAGTCATGATATAAGACTATAAGAGTTCAAATGAGCTTGCAAGAAATCTTTAGCTAAATAAAGTACTATTTCCTTGAGTACCCTATGTAAATAGGAATATTGAGTGGGATTAGATGCTATTTCGTATGTAAAACCAATAATTAACCAGAGGTGGTGTTTACGTATTTGATTTAAACGTAAGAAGGGTGTTGTTGTTAAGCATGTTATTGTTGAATGTACAAGTGAAACTAAGATGTGTTATCGATCTAACAATAAATTGTTATGTATTTGTAAGTTCAGATCTTAGCTCCTCGAATAGGGTACCTACCTCTGTTATCTCCACAACTCAAGCCATTCTTCAGTGGTGCACTTCCTCCTGGAGTAGACACTGTCTGGTTTGACTACAAAGGATTGCCCCTTAAATGGTATAGTATTTATTCTCTTTATCATATTGAGGTATATCATGTTTTAAATTATTCATATGGATTTTCTTTCACCCTATTTTCACCACAAATAAAACACTTCCTAAGCAACGATATTGTATAATTGCTTGAGTTTTGATTTCAAAATTGAAAGCAAACAATTCTATCTTCAACAGTGTGCAAAGTATAAAACAAAGCATTACATAAGCTATAAATTTCTGTATCAAACTTATTAAAGAACAAAGTTTGAAAAAGTTAATTTCATCAAATAGAGGTTCCCCCCAATTAATTATGTCCCAAATATTGTTAAAGTTGATGTAAAAAGTTCTTGTGCATTCAAGTAGGTTTGCTTCCAAACATAATTAACTGATTGAGGTAAACATTTGATAGTGTATGAAAAGCTATTGTTTATTTAGTATGTTTCATAATGAAATACAATTTCTGTTCAAAATAATACTGAAGCAATAGTCAACCAGACTTGTAGAATAATTAACAACAATTTAACTTAATGTCCAATTGATTTTCTTAAATTAGTATAAGGATTGGAAAATCTGTAAAAAATTGTTGAGTTTGAGGTTTCAATGAAAGATTATTAAATACCCGGACTAATAGAAATATTCAAACCAGTTATGTTCAAGTCCAATTAAATTCTTGGTAAGTGTAAGAAGAGAGATATATGAGTATTATTTAGGAAAATTATTAATCTGTCCATCTATATCTACGTAATATATACGTATATCGGTGCTTTATGAGTTTGTCTGAAAACAGTGTAGCAGAAATGGATTAGGAGTGCTAAGAAACTGTCTTAAACTCTGGCTTATTATCTGACTGACATAATGTTGGTTTTTCAGGTATATACCAACTGGGGTCCTTTTTGATCTTCTTTGTGCTGAACCTGAAAGACCTTGGAATTTGACGGTATATATATCTCTTAATCCTTTCCACTTCACATCTTTCTGTTTTGAATTTGATTGCGGTGCTGTTTGATTAGTGTGAAATGGTATCATGTTATGTTATCAACTTTTTGATACGTTCCTTATGGGAGGGTGTATTGGTATTCCTTGTCCCACATCGCTCTCAGGCAGAGGAGATGCTGGGTTCATACATTGTACTCCTTAGCCTAACTGGTAAGACGCGTTTTGTAAATCCGTGAGGGTTAACCCCCAAAGCGGACAGTATCTGACCCGGTTGGTTGGAGAACGTATCATTGGTATCAGAGCCGCCTCTTGCTCGATCCGTTGTGGGAGACAACTCTCTGGACCACCATTCGAGGTCGAATGGTCTCCGAGGGGGGAGTATTGATACGTTCCTTATGGGAGGGTGTATTGGTATTCCTTGTCCCACATCGCTCTCAGGCAGAGGAGATGCTGGGTTCATATATTGTACTCCTTAGCCTAACTGGTAAGACGCGTTTTGTAAAGCCGTGAGGGTTAACCCCCAAAGCGGACAGTATCTGACCCGGTTGGTTGGAGAACGTATCACTTTTATTCTTATCATTCATTGTTACGATAATTAGTAGTTCCATTATTACTATTTAGGACAACTACTGTTTGTTCTATCATACATATACTGTCGTAATTCCATAATGATAGGACTGAGTAATGGGTAGTTTAACAATTTTTATAACCATTTGTATAGGATTGGTTGATACTGAGTCATGGTTTGATTTCCTGTACAGGTACATTTTAGAGGATACCCAGGAAATGTCTTGATTCCTTGTGATGGGGAAGATAGTGTGAAATGGAGCTATATTAATTCATTAAAAGAGGTTTCAGAATCACTCTTTTATCTACTATACCATCCATCTCCCTCTTTACTTCCATACTAACTACTGGAACTATTGATATATATATATATATATATGTATCTCATAATTACATAATTTTCCTCAGGCCGCATATATAATTCATGGGAGCAGTAAGAATGTTATGAACATGTCTCAGCCTGATCAGGTCGACTTGTGGCGCTCTGTTATGAATGGTATGCTATTAAATTATTTGAAATTTGTACTACTTCTCTTATGCATGTCCACAGTTTTCTATTTTTATTTCCATTTTAGTCCTTTTACTTTTGTTGTGTTTCAACATAAAATGGCGACTTGTTTGCAGGTAAACTGGAGAGCTACAACCGCATTTCATCTAAGCTTAAACTTGGAATAGTTGGAGATGATTTTTCTGCAAAACTCAACCCATCTCCTTTGAAACCTCAACACAGTGTTGATGACACAGAAGCAGCTGCAGCACCAAAACCAAGTAAGTGTGTACATGTTCCACCATCCTTTGTAGTCTTGAGTTATTTCATATATTTTAGCAGAAGGCAACTAATCATTTTCTTTGTATGGGAATGTATTAGCTGCCTAGCGGAAAGTAAAAAAATTTAAACCTTTTTATGATCTGTTTTTGTTTGGACAGCACATGATATCTTTGTAGTCCTATACTATGTTACTAACTATATTGATTCTACTAATTTTGTGCTGTCAAAGGATTACCGATGCCATGACTATGAATATATTTGAAATTCCTTTCTCATTAATTATTTCGGCTCTTGATAGGTAGAATCCCTGTTCGTTTGTATCTCTGGAGTGTTGATGAAGATTATGATAATTTAGAAGCACAACCACATTTTGATAGCTGGGACCAAATATCTTACATAAACCGGCCTGTTGAGATTAATGGACAAGGTATGCATGCTGAAATGTCCATTTTGTCCCCCCCCCCCCCCCTCCCCACAAAAGAAAGCCTGTGTGTGTGTGTGGGGGGGGGGGGGGGTTCTATATTCCCACCAACTTTTTGGTATCTGCTATAACAGTTGCATCACTTTTTGGTGCAGGAAAGTATATCACTTTGCTTGATGCAGTTAAATCAATTCTACCAGAATTTTATCCCAATTCCTTGAACACCATCAAAACAGAATTCAAGAACGAGCCGGGAATTGAACCAGAAGAGGAACGTGGCACAGGACAATCGAACATCATCGAGGAAACATCAGTAAAAAGTGTAGAAACCCAATCTCTATCAGGTCAACCCGTGATCAAACTTCTTCGTATTCAAGGCATCGAACCCAAATCGGAAATTCCATTTTCTTGGGTGGTCAAAAACTTGATGAACCCAGATCACTTCCTTCATATCTGTCTCTACATCAAGGCTCCCAAACCACTTGATCCATGACAAGTGTCAATCTTATCTCCACTGCCCTACGTTCTTTGTGTTTATATGGCTCATCGGTTTACGTCAAACTGTACAGCATAGTAAAAATGGTGGATGGAGTAATTCTTTCCTCCTCTTAACACATTCGGTAAAAAAAAGCTGTGGTTTTCTTATCTCCTTGGGAAGTAGTTAGAATTCATATTTACTGATTTAGTAATAGTGGTTTGGTTCTAATGAAATGCTGCTACTTGAATTCTAGTAAACATGTAATGAATGCAGGTGAAAACATGGAGAGAATGGGAACCCAAGTTGATTTGGTACTCCATATTTGTGTATTTGAATGTTTTGCCATGCTGTCTTAGCTTGTACCATGTGCATCCAAGTATTGTATTTCCCACAAGCTTAAATCCTTCTCCTTAGAGCTTGAATCACCAAATTCATGGCCTCTACAGTTGTACCTCATGCAGGAGAGGTTGTACCTTGCTCAGGTTTTGACCATTTTAAACTTTTTGGTTATGTTTTCTTGTACCTGCTTTTGTTTGTATGTGTGTGTGCGCACGCTTTGTTGTTTGTCTGATTTGATTGTTGTTGCTTAGCTTGTCTTTCATACTTTCAAGTTCTTGTGTTCTTTCTTCTCATGTTTTGCCCGTTCTTTTACCCAAACTTCGCATAAGCAGAGGTTTTCACTGAAATAATTGTTCTACAGTTTAAAGTAGATGTCAGATCTATGTCCATCTAACCCCCTCGCAGACTCCACCTATGAGTGGGACTTACTGAATTTGTTTTGTTTGGTTTGGTTTAGACAATGGCCTACACTTCCACAAAGGTGAGTGTGATGGCTTTTAATGTGTATATAACTCAAGTTTGTGAAGGGTCGACTAACCCAAGAGTATAATGTGAGAGAGAAATCAGTTACATATTGGTTTGCTAGGTGGATGGTTTAAGAACTTGGGGCCCGTTTGGTTTGAAGGAATGTTTTTAAGAGAATTGAATTTCGTGAAAAGTTTTGGAATATTTGATGTGTAGGATTTTTTAGTGGAATTGAATTCCATTCTTTTTAAACAATTTATAAAAAAATAATAATTAAATTATCTTTTTTAATTGATTATTACAAAACAAGTTTTTTTTAACTTATTTTAAAACATGGTTACAAATAAATTCTTATGATATTGTGAAATGTCAACCAATCACAGGATTGGATTATAATTAAATTTCAAATTCTATCAAATCCCGCAAACCAAATAGATGCTTCAGGAGTTGAATCCCCGAAAGAATTGTATGCCAAAGTGGCTTTGAGAACCTAACCAAAAACGAAGTAGCAAGTTTGACTTTAATAGTCAAAATACAATCCTTAATTCTTTAGAATAGAATATTAATATTAATATTAATACTAATACTAATACGAGTCTCAAAATAAGTCTTCATATTTATATTTAAATGTTTAAACATATGTGTCCATTTTCGAAAGTAAATGTCTACTTTTCATTCCATCTTTTAATTATGAGATTAATAAATTCATTATAACCTCGGGTAAAATCTTCAAAGTGTAATAATTACGTATTTTAAAAATATTAAACATTTTTATATATGGATATTTAAGCATGCCGGCAAATAGCAACGATCAATGTTTGGATACCCCTGGCCTCGGCCAGCCTCTCTTCAACTTTTTGCCATGAAACAACTTATATGTGGCAAAACCAATGCTTTTCTTGTAGGGCTGAATACAATTAAGTCGCCTATATAATAAACACAGACCTTCTTTTCTGTAACCATCATATATCAAAAGTAAGTCAAAACACACACACACACACACACAATTAAAGAGATAATCTGAAATGGGAAAAGATGATGTGAAGCTTCTGAGCATGTGGGCAAGCCCATTTTGCATGAGGGTGAAGGTTGCATTGGCTGAGAAAGATGTTGCTTATGAAGAGATCTTAGAGCATGATTTGATGGGTGGCAAGACTGAGTTGTTGATCCAATCTAACCCGGTCCATAAACAGGTGCCGGTCTTGTTGCACGACAATAAGCCCGTGGTCGAGTCCACCAACATCCTCACCTACATCGATCATGTTTGGCCTGCAAAACCCTTGTTGCCAGCTTGCGCGTATGAGAAATCCCGAGCAAGGTTCTGGGCCGACTACATTGACCGCAAGGTAAGTCCTTTTTCTAGATTTGGGCATGCATGCACTTGGGTAGCAAAAGGCAAAATATTACATTAATTATTTATAAAAAACACTTTATTAAATAGAATCCTTGTACGGTTTACGAACCAAATAACCCGAGAACGATTAAATCAATCTTTGTTCGATTATCGATTAGTTTGGGAAATGTTGAAAATCGAGTAAACCAAACCCATTTTTTGCATTTTGTGTCGTAGGTGTTTCCGGCAGGTCGTAACATTTGGACCGCGAAAGAAGATGAGCAAGTAGAAACCGCTAGGAAGGAATTCCTGGATATCTTGATGTACTTGGACGGAACTTTGGGGGACAAAGATTACTTCAATGGCGATAACTTTGGATTCGTGGACATATTGCTCATAGGTCTAACCTCATGGTTCCCCGCCTTTGAGAAATACGGTGGCTTCAAGGTGGAGGATCACTACCCGAAATTGGCAGCATGGATCACACGATCCTACGCTAGAGAAACTGTTTCCGAATCCTTAACGAACCCTGAGAAGATCACCAACTTCGTTGGGATGATGAGGCAGATGTATGGCATCGAATAGATCAAGATTATTCGATTACAAATACTGGTTGTATTGCAAATTCTGGAGAATAAAAAGGAGTGAGAATAAGAATGTATGAAAACTTTGATGTTTTATTTGAGGGGGAAAATGTTTGCTTTTTATTTGATGGATTGAATCTAATCTGATGATATCTTGGTGATTGTTTAATTTTTCAAACCCATAAATCAGTAAACTAAACTTGAATCATATTCACTTCAATTCTGTGTTTTAGGGTTTCTAAAAATCAGGTTTTCGGTTCAAGACTTTTCCAAAAAAGAGATGCTAGCTCGATCGATTTGGCCTGGCCTGGCCTGGCCTGGTTCATCATCAACTCGGATCACAACGACCCTGCTTGACCCCTCACTTATGACAAATGAAGGTGATAGAGTTGGCAACATTTGTGAATACATTTAGCATCCCCTAAATCACGCTTTCACCTAACGGATTCCTAGTAATTACACCAAAAATTCTTTATGACGCTAAAATTACCAACATTTACTTTATCCTAGGAGATCGATTAAGGATTCAAACATCACTAAAAATGAACAGCTTTGGCTTTAGGATCTGGTTATGTTGCCATGTGTCATGTGTGTGAGATAGGTCATAATCCTCTATATTTTCATTTACAATTCAGAACAACAAATTGCTATGTTAATTTTACATGAGGGCGTTTTAGTCATTTTACTTATTTTTTGTTTTTCACTAAAAATAACAAACCACGGGGACCAAATTTGCAATTACTCTATATTATAATATTATAAAGAGATTTAAACTATTTAAGAAAACAATATAACAACAAATTATGTACAAAATCACATGTTATTTTACATTATCGGCAAAAATGGACGCGAGCAACTTTTGTCGCGAGGCAAAGTCACGTGAATCATGTATGATTTTATACATTAACAGTCGTTCTCATGTTTTTCTTAAATAGTCAGCGTTTTTGTCCGAACCCACCTCTAATATTATATAATATAGATAGATAGATAGAACCACTTCATACGCTTCTCACATTAACCTCAAAAAAATGAAAAACTGAGAAACATCCTGGTAACTTTCATCTAAACGATGTGCACTTGTGAATACAAGTAATTTATAACATGTACACGTGCATAATACACACACTCATAAAAACCAAAAAACAACTTAATTTACTTGTATTTACAAGTGCATATCGTCCAGATGAATGACGGAGTCCCAGAAAGTTTCCTCAATTTTCCATTTCTTTAAGTCTCTCTCTCTCTCTAGTCCCATCAAGTACCTATCACAATTCCTACCCCGCTCATTACCATCACAATAAGCAACAACATCTAAACATGCGACCACGAAACACCCATAATGGGCAACTATTTCATGAATCCAAAATTTTGGAACTAGACAAATTTAATTATATTACAATGCTTATAATATATATATATATATATATATATATAGATTCATCAAACTGTGTATAAGGTTTTTTACCCTTTATATATTAAAGAAGGGACGTGTTGTAGTATATTTTGGAAATGATTGTATGATAACAAAAAACCAGAATCAAATAATCAGTTGTATAAAAACGTGGTGTTTGAGATTGTTATGCTATTTTAAGTTGTGTAATTTATGGTTGATGATGTTAAATTTTTGTCAAACTAAAATTATTTTATATAAATCATATAATTTGATAATCAACTTAATTTGATTTATGTGCGTCATTGAAAATCAACATTTTATTATTGAGATATTTTTATTAGATGTTTTCAAAATACAACATTAATAGGGTTGCTTGCTTGCTTGCTAGCTAAATAAACCCTTTTTGAATTTTAATATGTATAAAAGATATTCTATGAGAAAAAATATTTAAACTATAAATAGGTTCATTTATACTACTCTCTATTATTATAATAAATAAGATGAAAAAAAAATGTTTTGACGAGAGAGAGAGACGTGTGGGGTGGGGGAGTAAACAAACAAGTATATAGGGCATGTTGTGACCTTATGTTTTGTAGCATCTTCCAAGGGCATGTGAGGAGGCATTAATATGTGGTGTGAGGAGGGGTATGGTTTTCTTTAATGCCTCCATGCATCATATCTATGCCCATACCTACTTGTATGGGGTATCCAAGACAACCCTTCATAAGTGTATATATATATATATATATACATACACACATATATATATATATATATATATAGAGAGAGAAAGAGAAAGGTTCAAACGAGAACGCTAACTATTTACGAGAAACGCGAGGATGACCGTTCATGTACAAAATCACATGTGATTCACATACAAAATCATATGTGATTAAAATTCTGGACACGCGCGGTTTGTGCCGCGACATGCAAGTCGCATGGCAAAGCCCGCGGATCACATGTGATTTTGTATAGTGAATCACATGTGATTTTGTACATGGACGGCCGTTTTTGCGTTTCTCGTAAATAGTTAGCGTCCTCGTTTGAACCCACCCCTCTCTCTCTCTCTCTCTCTCTCTATATATATATATATATATACATGTAGAGGTGCTTTAATTTGAAATCCTTAAAAAGGTTGAAACCAATGAAACCCACTACATCACCATTGATTTAATTTTTAACGGTTGAGATCAAAGACAATAATCTATATTATTAATTATAATTAAAACATAATTTTCAGCCATATTCACGCACGCTAAAGGGTATTTTGGTAAAAGACAAATACTAATAAACAAATAAAAAAAGTAAACGATATTTCCACATATTGCAATCCCTGAAAACTCGCAATCTATACGATGCAGTTTCCGATTAAACTGGAAACCATCGCCGGAAACCGTCCTAGATATTGGATGAGATATGGAAGATCGACAAAGAGGTTTGTTAAAACCCAATATTTTCTGTAACCCTAATTGCTTGATTCATCACTAACAACAATCGTTACTTGCACACAGTTCGAAAGCGCAGCGAAAGAATAATGTT
Source organism: Saussurea involucrata (assembly GCA_033807775.1). Classification (NCBI taxonomy): domain Eukaryota; kingdom Viridiplantae; phylum Streptophyta; class Magnoliopsida; order Asterales; family Asteraceae; genus Saussurea; species Saussurea involucrata. The sequence continues at coordinate 183,877,938 of CM066319.1, read as the reverse complement.
GAAGTACTCGTTTTCTCGATTCAAGAATGTAACATCTCGATTTTTATAAAATATTACGTTTGGTGTATTAAATAATTTGAGTACAATTATGTGATAAATTAATTTTAGAGTTTAACCCCGATTAAGTTATGTTACGGGTTTTATTAGATTTATATGTTAAGGGGTAAGCTTTAATTGTAATTGATAAGATGAGGGATTAAAGTTGTTATGTAATTAAAGTATGGGGTTTGATTTGGTCAAATTGGTGACACCTAAACCTACCCACCGCCTCATTTCACATTTGGATAAAATTGGAAGATATTTTCTTCATGTATGCTTTATGTGTGTGTGTGTGTGTGTGTGTCGTAAACAAGAGAAAAGAGAGAAAGAGAGAGCTAAGAAATAAAAGAGAGAAGAAGAAGATAAACATATTTCATCTGGAGATTTAAAAGATAATCTGAGAAATCAAAGGTGCTGTTGATCTGAAGATTAATTGCAGAGAAGTGGGTTTTACCTCAATAAGGTGAATTCATTCATTTTTGATTAAATCCATGTTTTTTGTCAAATTAAATGTTAAGATATCTGTATAAATCGTTTTGGGAATGAATGAATGTGTTTAGAATAAGCTGAATGGAACAAACATGAATTTGGATCGAATTATTAAGCTGCAGGTCGAAGTTTTCGGATAAAATGATAGTATCCGGAAACCTCTGTATGAAGGTTTCCGGACAAGGCAAAGTTACCCGGTAAGTTGTTATTTGTGTAGTTACCAGACGGTATCCGGATTATTTAGTTTTCGGGTGTCATCCGGATTAAATATGTATCCGGTAAGATTTGTATCCGGAAAGTTTGTATATCCGGAAAGCTTGGGTATCCGAAAAGATTCGTGTACTCGGTAAGTTGTGAGTATCCGGAAAGATAGGTTATCCGGATAGTTTGAGGTGTCCGGAAACTCATGTTGTCCGGTCACTTTTGAGTACCCAGTAATTTTAGGATTTTTCTAACTTCTGGAAGGGTACGCATTAGGAATTGAAATACAATCCTAGTAGCTTGAACATACTTACAGTTGAATGGTAGTGTGTTAGGCTTAAAGATTGTTTTAGTTTGATACTATGCAGGTGTGTAGTAAGTGTAATGGATCCATAGGCACTAGTTGTTATGAACACATGGAATGGGCGTGTGGATTAATCGTAATTCCAGTGTGTGTGAGAAATCGAGGAATGGGCGTGTGGAGTAATCGTAATTCCCGATTTCTAAGGAAGAGGAAAGATTGGCATGTGTAATTGTAATCTTTACTTCCTTTCCAAGAAATGGGCATGTGTAATTGCGATTTCTTGGGGTTGAGCACTAATCTAGAATCCGTGGAGATTCGTAGTGTGGGCTCAGAAATATGATACAATGACTAACTTGGTGTCAGTCATAATCATGGAATCGGGTATAACCCCGTCATTGTAAGATGTTGAAACGTATGGTAAGAAAAGGGTAAACCAGGTTTGTAACACCTTGTTTACATTTATTTATTTTTAAAAAGTATTATTTTGAAACCGAATGTTCTCAATAGGCGTTAGCCTAATCGTTTCAAATTCTATTTTCTTACCAGGTACTAGCTCGGGAAAGTAAAGGGGTGTGGGACGAGCGTTTTGAGATAGCGGAAAAGTCAATTAACGAAAGGAGATTTTGATGGATTGCTTAGATAACTTAGTTAATCTAATTATAGTGACATGATTAGATTAATAGGTTATTTGAAGAATTCAGTATTTGTAATTATGACTCCTCATGGTTAATTTCCTTCTTATATAAAAGTTTGAATGTTATACTATCATAACTTGTTATAATTCTAGGTTCAAATTAGCCCTGATTTTAGGGTGTTACAATATGGTATAAGAGCATTAGTTTAAGTGAACTAGGTATGCTAGTAAGATACCTAGACTTAAGCTGTGATGAATTAAGTGATGATTCGTGAGATATGGGTAGAAGTACTAAGACGGGATAGTCTTAGAGTCGACGGAAATACGTGAAATTAGTATTGTAACGATGGTAACGAGGAGTCTCATGTATAGTATGTTCGCAATTTCAATTAGCTACTGTCATTATGGATATATTGTTACATCAGCATACTTGTTTCTAAATTGTTACAGTGACTAATGATCGGTAAAGTACGTTTCGTATGTCTAGTTTTGTGTAACCATTTCTTATGGTTATCTCATTGTGTTATATCAGCACAATGGTGAATACGCCACCGAGGTCCTCTAATTCTTCGGAGGACAGAGCAGTAAATGATTGGGGGTTGGAGGGACAACCTGGAACGGGCGGAACTCATGAGAGCCCGCCGAGGTTACATTTTACGGGAGGAGCTGATAGTTAGGTACATAGAACGAGTACCAGTACCGCTAACCAGGAAACACCTGAATCAACGGTGGAGTCTCGTATGATGGAGAGCATGACACGAATGATGAATAAGGCAATGGAACAACAAACATAAATGTTTATGAAAGCGCTGAATGATCGAAGTTCGGAATTACGACGAACGGAGACTGATGGGGTAATAAATCCGATTCGTAATCCCGCGACAGATATAAATAGGAGGGTGGAAAGAGTCTGCTCATATAAAACGTTCCTAAGCTGTAAACCGTCAAAGTTTACCGGAGCAGACAACCCTGTGGCATGCATGAATTGGCTCAAGGAAATGGAACAAGCTTTCCGAGCTTGTGAATGTGATGAAAAGTCGAAAGTTGGATTTAGGTCTCAAATGTTACGGGGAAACGCGTTGACATGGTGGAACATCGTAACATCTTCTATATCGGCTCCAGTCTTAACAACTATGACATGGGAGTCGTTCAAGAAGAAGATCTTGGAGGAGTATTGCAACGAGAATGAAATGGATAGGATCGAAGAAGAGTTTCAGACTCTTAAGAAAGGCACTTCAACTGTTCGAAAGTACACCGAATCCTTCATGGAGAAACTGAACTTAGTGGGGCATGTGGCTCCGACTGAGAAAGATAAAATTAAAGCTTATTTGAAGGGTTTGCTAGCGGACATGATGTCCCGTGTACGAAATGCTAAAGCTTCAACGCTGAGGGAGACAATCGAAGAAACTAAAGTTATGGAACAAGTCTATGCTAAAGACAAGGAAGAAAAGACTCAAGTAGGAGAGAAACGAAAATTGGAGGGTTGGTCAGAGTGTTCTCAGAAATCACAAGCGTCTGGTAAAAGTGTTTGCTATGAATCGCGTCGTGAACCGAATTGGTGTCCGAAGTGTAGGAGTAAGCACTATGGACCGTGTCGGGTGACAACGGTGGAATGTTTCAAGTGTGGTAAAAGTGGGCATATTATTAACAATTGTCCTGTACAAGGATCAACATGCTAAGAATGTAAACAACCAGGTCACTTTCGTCGGGATTGCCCAAAACTGAAAAAGAGTGGAGACCAAAGCAAGAAACCAAATGTTCCAAAGCCAACGGGTCGAGCGTTCCAAATGACAGCTGATGAGGCCAAAGAATCGAAAGATGTTTCGGGTACATTCCTCGTTAATTCTCTTTCTGCACGTATTTTATTTGACTGTGGTGCAAAATTGTCGTTTGTGTCTAAGTCGTTCTATCACAAGTTAGTTATGCCTGTCACTACTTTGGGAGATGCCTTAGTAGTTGAGGTAGCTAACGGGGGTCAAGTCTTGGTTCGCGAAAGACTTAAGGGTTGTTTTATTTTGGTAGGGGAAACGAAATTTCCGATTGACTTATTGTTGATGGAAATTAGAGGATTCGATGTGATTGTGGGTATGGACTGGCTGACAGTCAACCAGGCAGAGATATTTTGTGCAAAGAAATTAATCCGGATCCCGATGGCTGATAAGGATGATGTACTCTTCTTTGGGGAAAAGCAAAAAGGGGAAGTTCCGTTAATCTCTGTTGCTAAAGCACGTAAATGCTTGATGAAAGGATGTTCATCCTATCTAGCATATGTTTTAGATGTAAAGTCAGAAAAGAAACAAGTGGAAGATATTAAGGTGGTACGTGAATTCCCTGACGTATTCCCCGATAATCTTCCAGGCCTACCGATTGAACGGCAGGTAGAGTTTCGTATTGACCTTATCCCTAGATCGGCACCAATAGCGTGTGCACCGTATCGCCTAGCGCCGACCGAAATGAAAGAGATGATGACCCAACTTCAGGAGTTGCTGGATAAAGATTTTGTTAGACCGAGTTCTTCACCTTGGGGAGCTCCGGTACTGTTTGTTAAGAAAATGGATGGCACTATGAGAATGTACATCGATTACCGCGAGTTGAATAAGGTGACAATTAAGAACAAGTATCCGCTTCCAAGGATTGATGACCTGTTCGATCAACTCCAAGGTGCGGGATGCTTTTCCAAGATTGATTTGAGGTAGGGGTACCATCAAGTTCGAGTAAAAGATGAAGATATCCCGAAGACAGCGTTCAGAACAAGGTACGGGAATTATGAATTCCTTGTAATGCTATTTGGGTTGACTAATGCTCCAGCCGTGTTCATGGATCTGATGAACATAGTATGTCGACCATTTTTAGATAAGTCTGTCATTGTATTCATTGATGACATACTTATTTATTCGAAGGATGAAGACGATCATGAACGCCATCTTCGTGAAGTGTTAGAAGTGTTGAGAAAAGAGAAATTGTACGCAAATTTTTCGAAATTTGAATTCTGGTTAAAAGAGGTACAATTTCTAGGGCATGTAATTACCTCGGAAGAAGTCAAGGTAGACCCAGCAAAGATCGAAGCAATGACGAACGTGGAGACACCGAAGAGCGCGTCTAAAATAAGAAGTTTCTTAGGCCTAGCCGGTTACTACCGAAGGTTTATTAAAGACTTCTCAAAGATTGCTTCTGTTTTGACTATATTAACTCGAAAGAATGTGAAGTTTGTTTGGGCTGAAATACAAGAATCGGCTTTCAGAACTTTACGTCAAAAGTTATGTGAAACTCCTATTATTGCCTTACCCGAAGGAACAGAAGATTTGGTTGTGTATAGTGACGCATCAAAAATGGGTTTGGGATGTGTGTTGATGCAACGAGGCAAGGTGATTGCTTATGCATCAAGACAACTTAAAGAGCACGAGAAGAATTATCCTAATCATGATTTGGAATTAGCAGCGATTGTATTTGCATTAAAGCTATGGCGACATTATTTGTATGGAACGAAATGTACTCTTTATACTGATCACAAGATCTTACAGCATGTCTTTGATCAGAAGGAATTGAACATGAGGCAAAGGCGTTGGTTAGAACTACTTAAAGACTATGATTGTGAATTGCATTACCATCCCGGTAAGGCAAATGTTGTAGCCGATGCTTTAAGTAGAAAAGAATACAGTGGGTGCTTGAAAACGACTAACGCTAGAATTGACGTGACGTCAAGTCTGATTGAAAGAATAAAGGAGGCACAAACGGAAGCTTTATTGGAAGAGAATCTGAAAGATGAAGTCATGAGTAAGCAACATCTTCAATTGACTGAAGATAGCCGTGGAATTAAACTATTTCAAGGTCGTGTTTGGGTGCTTAAAGCTGGAGGAAATCGAGAGTTAATTCTCGAAGATGCCCATAAATCTAAGTATTCTATACATCCTGGGAGTACTAAGATGTATAGGGATTTGAAATTGCATTATTGGTGGCCAGCCATGAAAGTGGATGTGGCCCGAATAGTAGAGAAGTGTAGAGCTTGTTCATTGGTAAAAGCAGAACATCAAAAGCCTTACGAAAGTTTCCAATCTTTGGAGATTCCGGAATGGAAATGGGAGAAGATTACCATGGATTTCGTGACGAAGTTACCAAGGACGAAAAAGGGAAACGATACTATATGGGTAAACGTGGATCGATTGACTAAGAGTGCTCATTTTCTGGCTATGAAAGAAGCGTCACCAATAGATAAATTGGCGAAACTGTATATTGATGAAGTGGTGTCAAGGCATGGTATACCGGTGTCCATAGTGTAAGATCGTGATAGTCGGTTTACCTCGAGGTTTTGGCAATCATTACAAGAAGAATTGGGTACGAAAGTTAATTTGAGCACTGCTTATCATCCACAAACTGACGGGCAAAGCGAAAGAACCATTCAAACTTTGGAAGATACGCTCAGGTCGTGCGTATTAGATTTTGGAGGTAACTGGGATACGCATTTACCCTTAGTGGAGTTTGCGTATAACAATAGTTATCATTCCAGTATTGGAAGAACACCTTTCGAAGCTTTGTATGGACGGAAATGTAGAACTCCGGTATGTTGGTTAGAAGCCAGAGAGAAACAGTTTGTAGGTCCGGAACTGGTGCAACAAACAACTGACAAAGTAAAAGAAATTCGGCAGCATATGAAAGCAGCTCAAGATCGACAAAAGAGTTATGCTGATCCGAAAAGAAGACCAAAAGAATTCCAAGTTGGGGAGCGCGTGATGCTTAAAGTATCCCCATGGAAAGGTGTGATAAGGTTTGGTAAACGTGGGAAATTGAGTCCTCGTTTTCTAGGGCCTTTCACCATTATGAAGAGAATCGGGCTACAAGCATATCAGTTGGATCTTCCACCTGAGTTGGAAGGAATCCACAATACTTTTCATGTTTGCTATCTTCGGAAATGTTTAGCCGAAGAGAATGATGTGATTCCACTTACTGACGTAAGAGTGGATGAAAAGAGCCGTTGTGTGGAAGAACCGGAGGCAATATTGGAAAGATCGGTTAGAAAGTTACGTAATAATAAGGAAGTAGTTATGTTGAAGGTACAATGGAAACACCATCGAGGTGCTAATGTGACTTTAGAGTCCGAAGAGGATATGAAGATTAGATATCCTCATTTATTTACCTAACTTTGATTTCGGGGACGAAATCATTTTCAAGTTGGAGAGTATTGTAACATCTCGATTTTTATAAAATATTACGTTTGGTGTATTAAATAATTTGAGTACAATTATGTGATAAACTAATTTTAGAGTTTAACCCTGATTAAGTTATATTATGGATTTTATTAGATTTATATGTTAAGGGGTAAGCTTTAATTGTAATTGATAAGATGAGGGATTAAAGTTGTTATGTAATGAAAGTATGGGGTTTGATTTGGTCAAATTGGTGACACCTAAACCTACCCACCGCCTCATTTCACCTTTGGATCAAATTGGAAGATATTTTCTTCATGTATGCTTTATGTGTGTGTGTGTGTGTCGTAAACAAGAGAAAAGAGAGAAAGAGAGAGCTAAGAAATAAAAGAGAGAAGAAGAAGATAAGCAGATTTCATCTGGAGATTTAAAAGATAATCTGAGAAATCAAAGGTGCTGTTGATCTGAAGATTAATTGCAGAGAAGTGGGTTTTACCTCAATCAGGTGAGTTCATTCATTTTTTATTAAATCCATGTTTTCTGTCAAATTAAATGTTAAGATACCTGTATAAATCGTTTTGGGAATGAATGAATGTGTTTACAATAAGCTGAATGGAACAGACATGAATTTGGATCGAATTATTAAGCTGCAGGTCGAAGTTTCCGGATAAAATGATAGTATCCGGAAACCTCTGTATGAAGGTTTCCGAACAAGGCAAAGTTACCCGGTAAGTTGTTATTTGTGTAGTTACCGGACGGTATCCGGATTATTTAGTTTTCAGATGTCATCCGGATTAAATATGTATCCGGTAAGATTTGTATCCGGAAAGTTTGTATATCCGGAAAGATTCGTGTACTCGGTAAGTTGTGAGTATCCGGAAAGATAGGTTATCCGGATAGTTTGAGGTGTCCGGAAACTCATGTTGTCCGGTCACTTTTGAGTACCCAGTAATTTTAGGATTTTTCTAACTTCTGGAAGGGTACGAATTAGGAATTGAAATACAATCCTAGTAGCTTGAACATACTTACAGTTGAATGGTAATGTGTTAGGCTTAAAGATTGTTTTAGTTTGATACTATGCAGGTGTGTAGTAAGTGTAATGGATCCATAGGCACTAGTTGTTATGAACACATGGAATGGGCGTGTGGATTAATCGTAATTCCAGTGTGTGTGAGAAATCGAGGAATGGGCGTGTGGATTAATCATAATTCCCGATTTCTAAGGAACAGGAAAGATTGGCATGTGTAATTGTAATATTTACTTCCTTTCCAAGAAATGGGCATGTGTAATTGCGATTTCTTGGGGTTGAGCATTAATCTAGAATCCGTGGAGATTCGTAGTGTGGGCTCAGATATATGATACAATGACTAACTTGGTGTCAGTCATAATCATGGAATCGGGTATAACCCCGTCATTATAAGATGTTGAAACGTATGGTAAGAAAAGGGTAAACCAGGTTTGTAACACCTTGTTTACATAGATTTTAAAAAGTATTATTTTGAAACCGAATGTTCTCACTAGGCGTTAGCCTAATCGTTTCAAATTCTATTTTCTTACCAGGTACTAGCTCGGAAAAGTAAAGGGGTGTGGGACGAGCGTTTTGAGATAGCGGAGAAGTCAATTAACGAAAGGAGATTTTGATGGATTGCTTAGATAACTTAGCTAATCTAATTATAGTGACATGATTAGATTAATAGGTTATTTGAAGAATTCAGTACTTGTAATTATGACTCCTCATGGTTAATTTCCTTCTTATATAAAAGTTTGAATGTTATACTATCATAACTTGTTATAATTCGAGGTTCAAATTAGCCCTGATTTTAGGGTGTTACAAAGAACACGGCGGAAAACCCCATCATGATAGACGTTGATGATGATACACCAAACACACACACCGCACTGAGCGAGGAAGAAGTTATTGAAAACGTAGTTCAGTCACAAGAAATCGAACTATGGTTTGACCCCGACAGCCAAAATCCAATTGGAGCCCCAAACAACATAAACGACTATGAACATGATGATGAAAGTCTAGTACTGTAACACCCCAATTTCTGGAAGGAATCGACCTTTTAAGATAAATATAAGAAAACAGGATTTTGGTTTGAATCTTAGATTTTATGGTCTTGTCGGATGGAGAATTCAAATACGAATCTAACGGGCTTTTTCGGAGCGAAAACGGAGCAAAAACGAAGAAGTTATGACCAAAACAGTGATCGGGAAACAAATCGGGAAACCAGGGTCGTGGACGTCCGCAAGGTGCTCGTGGACGTCCGCGATGTGTGGAAGTACGCGTTTGCTTCCGCGGAAGCAGCAGAAAGTTGGTCGGGTGCTCGTGGACGTCTGCATGGTGCTCGCGGATGTCCGCATCGCGTCTGATGGGCATAAAACACGAATTTCACCCCCTAAACTTCATTTCTTCACATCTCTCTCATTTCAACTCCGATTTTGGTGATTCAAATTGCTATTGTTCCGTTTTTGAGACCTCTTCAAGGATCTAGAAAGAGTTTGGAAGTTTATTGGAATATTCAAGAGCATTTGGTGGTGGTAAGCTTCCCATTTCTCACTCCCAAACTCCATCTCTTCTCTCCCAAATCATTTCTTCTTTCCCTCACAAACCCTAACTGATTTTGGGGCTTTTCTTGGAGATTAATGTGTTCCTTATTGTAACGACCCGGTATCCCAAAACATACATAATATACATCAATTAACATGTTATACATAACGTCGTTACATTCATAACCAAAGATACATAGAAATTCACATACGGTCCCAAAGTCTCAAAACTATATAATATAAAAACGTAAACATATCCTAATCTTCATCAGCTATCAACCGCCTCCTATGCTTTATTCTTCCCTTTGCTAACAAAAGATCCTTGACCTGGAATACATATTTTAAAAACAAAAATGAGGGTTAGACCAAACGGTCTAGTGAGATAATCCCTGTTATTTCGAAATCGTTATAAAACCAATTTATATAAAATCCTTTATATAAACACACATATATCACACATAACTAAATACCAAATAAGACTCGTGCATCGTGTACCACTCATCCTTCACATCCTTCACATGGCCAAATTAGTTGGTAGCAAGCCAACTAATAAATTAACTTCACTGTACGACATTTACAGCCAACAACAGTGTACGAATATTACAGCCAACACACCGGTCCTAAGCCCGGCCAGTCGTATTCTTGTATAGTATAATTCTTAGGTAAATACAATATCTCAATATATTATATTTCAACATAAACACACATAATCACACCATCTATCACATTCCCAATCCACACATGTATGTATTCCAGTTTAAAAACGTTTTAAAGTAAAACTCACCTTGAATGCTTAAAAATACGCTTCCAAGCCTTTCTCCGAGCTATCTGATCCTTTACCCAAAATTCTCAGAATCTGAAACCATTTACATACAAATATTTCCTTACCAACTCATGTATAAGACTTACTAACAGGCTAAGGACTCTAGATAACTCAAACCCTAAAAAATAACCAAACAGCTAAACTATCCGGATAACTCAAAACAATCCGGACAGCAGATCTTTCCGGACAGCATAACCTTTCCGGGCGGCATAAACAATCCGGACGACACCCGGAAACCAAAGTAACCCGGATACCATCCGGTATCTTATATCATCCGGAAACTTAAAGAAAAGGGGTACTTACCGGGTAGATGAATCGTCCGGACACCAGCAATCAAAACTATCGGACACTACCAACGAAACTACCCGGACACATTCAATCTATCCGGAAACCACTGTCTGTTCATCAATTTTTACCCAGAAATCGACTGGAATTAACCCTAGACATGTTTCTGACTATTCTAATCTGATAGAAACCTTCTAATAACAATTACAAACACAAAATACAAAGGAACTTACCTTAATTCTTCTTCCAAGTACACCAATTTGAGCTTTAACCTAACTTTCCTTCTTTTCTCCTTCTTGCCTCCAAACACACACACACACACACACACACACACTAAGATAATATCTGAGTTTCTGTTGTAATTAAAATATCTGAAGTCTTGAGGTGATAATATTAAACCTATTTTACCATTTTAGTCCTTGAACTTCACAACAATAACCCAAACAACCTTAAACTTATAATTTACCCAAACTTTCCCTAATATCCAACTTTAAAGTTAACTAAATTTAACGGAAAAGAGATTTTTAACTAACGAACTTACCCGGGGTATTACATTATCTCCCCCTTAAAATAATTCCTTCCCGGAATTCGGTTAAGCGAAAAGGTATGAATACTTATCACTATCACTTCAAACTCAATTCAAAGCCATACACACCCTACACCCACCTATATCTCTAACACAGATAAGCAACAAAAGCACGGAAATACCAATAACCATTTTGCACCGAAGTCAGATAACACCTTAACATGTATAGAGTTTATTAGAAATGTACCTGTAACCTTATCCGGAATCTCCTCCTCTTCTTGTGTTGTCATTTGGGAGACACGACCTTTTGCTTTCGGTACCTCAGACCCTTGTACCTCTCCCGACCTAACACCCGTTGGTCTCACCGTCATACTACCCTGCTGTACTTTCCATCGTGGACAGTCTGACTGAATATGATCAGGGGAATTGCAAACGAAACAGAATCGAGTTACGTGACAGTCTTTAGCAATGTGACCAGTCTTCCCACACTTGTAACATTTTTGGGAATCCACATAACAATTTCTTTGATGAACAAGGTTGCATTTTGGACATGGTCTTTCAGCTGGTCTGAAAGGTGAATGACTATCAAACCTCGGGGATTCGTATTCCACCAAATCGTACGTCATTTCTTCCAATTTTCTTTTTACAGTACTCTTATCACCAACGTCTCTCCTATTATCCCGTTCCACATTTTCCGTGGCATCTACTGCGGCTGAGAAGGTATCGGGTCCTTTTGCAATCACTAGCTTTCTAATTTCTGAATTTAACCCGAAAATAAACCTTTCCATCTTCAGAGCCTCCGTGGCAACATAGTATTCCGCGAAGCGAGACTTCTCCAGAAAACGAGCAGTGTAATTCCTAACCGATAAACTGCTCTGATGTAGGTTCATGAATTCCTCTTCCAGTTGTCTAACTGCTGCTTGAGGACAAAACTGTCCTTTGAAAGCTGTTGTGAATTCGTCCCAAGTAAAAGTTGAGTACACATCAGATCCTCTAGAGGTAATAAGAGCCTCCCACCAAAATAGAGCATCTGCCTTCAACATTGCGGTTCCGTATAGTACTTTATCTTCTTCTGCACACTTGCTGGTCCTGAAGACAGCTTCTATCTCTTTCAGCCACCTCATGGCCTTCACTGGATCTCTTTCTCCTGAATATGTCGGGGGTTTGCAATTTAGAAACATTTTATAGTCACACTTCCTTGGCACCGGTATGACAGTAGGTGTAATGGGCATTTCGTCTTCCAGACTAGGATCTGGTATTCCAGTTTCAGTGTGACGAGTTCTATCGAACATAGCTTGTATATTGGCTTGAAGTCTTCCCATTTCGGCCGCCAAGTCGTCTCTTGTAACAAATTCCGTGTCGCGCCCCTGAACTCTGCCTCCAGTTCTGCCTCTACCTCTTTCTCCCCCTCTTCCCCTTGCCCCAACTGTTGGATTTGTTCTATTAGGATTTCCTCCTCCCCGATTCGTTTGTCTAGTACCGCTTGCCATTCTGTAGATTCAAACAAGGTTAACATACACATAAGCACATACCCCATATAACAAAGTATTCCAGTTCAACATGTACCTGTAAGATCACAATTACACTGGCCAAGTGTAAATCTGAAATTACCTTACATGATGTTCCTTCTACCTTTTATACTTAGCATCCCAAGGTTCTAAAATAATAGGGACATCCTACTTCACATGCAGTTTAAGTCTAGGTACAGATACTAATACCTAAATCCCTTAAACTAGGGCTCTGATACCATCTGAAACGACCCGGTATCCCAAAACATACATAATATACATCAATTAACAAGTTATACATAACGTCGTTACATTCATAACCAAAGATACATATAAATTCACATACGGTCCCAAAGTCTCAAAACTATATAATATAAAAACGTAAACATATCCTAATCTTCGTCAGCTATCAACCGCCTCCTATGCTTTATTCTTCCCTTTGCTAACAAAAGATCGTTGACCTAGAATACATATTTTAAAAACAAAAATGAGGGTTAGACCAAACGGTCTAGTGAGATAATCCCTGTTATTTCGAAATCGTTATAAAACCAATTTATATAAAATCCTTTATATAAACACACTGTAAAGCCCGTATTCCGGTACGTTCTAAATTTTTCTTATTTTTAAATCTTTTATTAACGTTCTTGTTAACGGGGTTAGGCGGCCAGAACCTTAATTGTTAAAGTTTGGGATTTTGAGGTTTAAGTTGAAAACTACAAGCTGCGGGGACCATTGTTGCATTTTTCTAAACTTTTGCATGGGATTCGGCCCATGTGGTGCAGCCCCTTCCCTCTCGTTTCTTATTCACGGCCCTCGCTCAAAACAACCCTACCCTCTCCTTGAGCACGGCCGTAACTCCCCTTCCCTTCCCCCTTTGTGTTGCCGCCGAGAAGAGAGAGAGACTGCCGAGAGGAGAGAGAGACCGCCGAGAGGAGAGAGAGACTGCCGAGAGGAGAGAGAGACTGCCGTGAGAGAGAGAGAGGGAGCAGCCGGGAGAGAGACCGCCGCTTCCGTCGTCGCCGTTTCTGCTGGAAAAAGGGGGAGAAGAAGTCGCGTCGAGGTAGTTCCGTTTCCTTCCTTTCGTTATTGGTCTTGTTGTCGAAACGCCACGAACCACCACCACCGCCGCAGCCATGGCTGCCGGCGGTGTGACCGCCGCCGTGCGCCGCCGCGTGGGCAGCAGCGGGTATGCGTATGTGGGTGTGGGTGTGTTCGTTTGTGTGTAGGTGTGTGTGAGGCGGGGTAAGTGGTTTCGAGTGGTTTCGCCGGAATTTAGTAAACCGCCGTCGTCGCCGCCGGCGACCACCACTGCCGGAGGTGGCAGTGGGCGGTACGCGGTTGAGTCCATCTCTAGTAGCTTTAACCCATAAGGCACAGTTGAGTTCGGGTCTGATTGTGTTAAGTCATGGCTTAAGGAAAGTGTAGGCTAAGTTATCATTTTATGTGGAAGTCGTTTTTCTGCCATGTTTTGTTTCGTTTATAACTTTTCCGTCGTAGCTCGGATTGAGGCGAAACCGGTGCTCACGGTTCACATTCTGTGCTGGGCACACTTTTCGTGTTTTAGCGGAAGTCTGGTTCGGCCTCTAACTAGGCGTAAAATGGCTGTTTGTACAGCAGGTCTGAATGTGACAGTTTCGCGTCCTGTTTTTAGAAAATTCATAGTAAATTGTAGAAAAATCGTTAGAACGCGTACGATATGTCCCTGGAACCCTAAGTCATGGAACTAACTGATTATGGAATAATAATTTTGGGTTGATGAGTTTAAGAGGGGATAAACAGGTCCCGAACAGACCTGTAAATCTTAGAGTAAAAGCTGGATTTTTCGTGTGTAAGCTAATAGTTGTGACTTCGGGCTAGGACTTCGTTGTGACGTTTGATATCACTTATTTAGGTGGGAAAAGGTGAGTTGGTGTTGGCCGGCTCGTTTTGCTGTTGAGGACATCTACTTTGCGTTGAGGTGAGTTCTCTCACTGTGTAGATAAGAATTGTATGCATGTTATGGTAGTTTGTATGTACTATTGTTCTTGTGGTGTGAACTAGTTGTTTGTGGTGCGTATTATTTGATCGGTTTAAATGCTTAGAATAAATGTGTATAATATACATCTCGGTTGGACCGAGGGCTCGGTGGGACCGAGGAAGTGGATGGAAATGTTGTGTGAACTCGGTTGGACCGAGGGCTCGGTGGGACCGAGGAAGTGGATGGAAATGTTGTGTGAACTCGGTTGGACCGAGGGCTCGGTGGGACCGAGGAAGTGGATGGAAATGTTGTGTGAACTCGGTGGGACCGAGAACTCGGTGGGACCGAGGAGTTGGGTACATAATTACTTGTATGCGTTTACTTGCATTATGTAACTGTGGTGTTGTTGCTCATGTGCGGATAGGAGTGATGTGTATATAATTGCTATCTGCGCATGTGATGGAATTCACTAAGCTTTGTGCTTACACTTTTCCTATAAATGTGGTTTCAGGTGCTAGCGGCTCCAAGGCGTGACGGGTACACACTGGCGCGCGTGAAGAGTTTGATATTATGAGAATTAGACTGATCATTTAAACGATTTAATTCCGTTGTTTATTATTAACGAGAATATTTATTATTAAGTTTGCAAACGAAACGGTATTGGATATTTAATGAGGTTTCATTTATTAAAATGTTTATTTTTAAAAGTTAAAATTTATTGTAATTTTTGGGACGTTACAACTTGGTATCAGAGCACAACTTGAGTGAATCAAACGCATCTCGGAGTGTTTGATCTCAAGTTGCGGCTATGAAATTCTTCTCTTAAAAATTCTTGGAAAAATAAAAGAAAGGAAAGTCCGTTTGGGAAACGGTGATCGAGGACGCAGTGTGTACAGTCAGCCGGAGCCAAGGGAAAAGGTACAGTACTTAGTGTATTTATTGCTTTCTAGATCATAGGAGTGTGTATGCTAGATTTATTGTGCTATTTACATTGTACTGCATGTTGATGCTTGCTAGTAGGAATTTATGCTAGTCATGGTAGGTTGTTAAGCGAATGCCCTATAGGTTGTATGCAGTAAGAATCGCATAGCCTTAGAATATTTGATTTAGTTCTATTGCGCAGCTCTTGTTTGAGTCCAACCGTTCTAGGATAGAATCTTGTATTCGAATGTCTATTTGTTTCACGCTGCATGTGACGGGGTATTCGCGAGGCAACTCGTCATGGCTAGTAGGGATTTCGTTGTAGCAAGGGCAGTGTTTCGAGGTGGAATTCCTAGGGAGCTAGGAAGAGTGCGTACATATGCTGGTACGGGCATATGGGTGTAGTTATTGGCGAGAACTACTTGGACATTTCGGATGGAACTCGAAACGAGTGATGATAGGTGTGGAAGGTAGTAGTAGAGCTCCTACTATCGGAAACACAGGATCAATACTCGAGTCGGGGAAAGTCACGAGGAATCCGAGGAGTTGAGTGTGAGCGTTGTTAGTATGAGTTATTATGTGCTAATAGCTCGTTGTATTAATTACCTAGGATGACCATCACAAGGAGGAACAACGATGTTGAAACGAATGCTAGTATTGAACTCACTATTGAGCAGATACGTGAGTTGATCGCGGCTGAAGTAAAGCATGCTATTAGGGAGGCAATCCCCGAGATTATTACCGCCGTTCGTGATGAGGTAGTAATGATGTTGGAGGCTGCTCGGGGACAAGGACTCGAGTTAGAGGAACAGACTAAGAAGAGGAAAACGGCGCTGACCGTTGCATCAGAATCGGCGGTTCCAAAGAGAACGAGGTTTTTGGACTCGCTCTTGAACCAAAGGAGCGGTGGGTTTAAAACCAAGGATGGTAGCGGAAGGAGAAATGACAAATGCTTCCAGTGTGGCCAGGTGGGGCACTACGGTCGCGACTGCAGGGAACCTCAGAGGGTCTGTTTTAACTGCAACCAGATGGGTCACGTGAAGGCCAGCTGCCCGAATCCGAGGGCTACTGATGGGGATGAGGCACAGGCCACGCTCAAAGCGGTGACATGTACGTTCTTAGTTAACTCGGTGCCCGATGTGGCGAGGTTTGATAGCGGGGCTACCCATTATTTCGTGCCTCACACTTTTAGTGAGCGTTTGGGCCGTAGTATGGGACGGTTAGGCTGTCCACTTGTGGTTGAGGTTGCTGATGTGATGTTTGTTTTAAGTAGACCATTTGAGTCGAGACGTAGAATGCCGACTAAGTCATGCACAAAGTTTGATTTTGAAATAAAATTGCATTATCTAATTCTTGTGTTTCCAATCCTTATGTGGATTGTGTTTTAGAATTTTGAGAAATGTTTAGCACACACACAAGATTTCGAATTATGGTTTTGAAAGTGCATGAAACCGTTTTATCACGGGAGTTGCAAACTTTGTTAGAATTTGTCTCATTTCGTTATTTTCCAACGGTTCTTTCGGGTAAGATGATATCCGTGTTTTGTGGTGTTTAAAATGTTGGGCAAGTGACTACGGCTTGTGACTTTAACATTGGAACTCCTCCACATATGTTAGAGTTGAGACGGAAAGTTACATTCCACGATGTCTGTATAAAACTATTTGAGTGATTTGGTTAAAATAAGTTTTGTTTTACGGCATGTTGAGTCGTGTGGGTGTAATTTTACGAGGTGCATATCTTATTTGTTTATGTGACCATTTGGGGAAATCTTGGAAATCAATTTAAAGAACCCCACCTTTTGAGATTTTATAAGGTTTTAGTCGATATTTTCAAATGATGGAAACGGATTGGTTTCTATCTTTAAGTTTGAAACTTACACGAGACAGTTGTGTTTTAACAAAAATATATTTGTAAACCGTTTCATCGTTTTGTATGACTAGCCGACGCACGTAAAAATTTGTTGGTGAACCCTGTGCCACGACATTTTATGTTTAAAAAGAGAAATTTTGGGGTCGAATGTCGTGGAACTGATTTTGAAATTATGTGCACACTTTTGTCGCACCCGGTGTAAGGTCGAGCGGTTACTTTAAGTACATGTCATGAGTCTTGTTGATGGGTTGTTTTGTTGCACAGTTTTGCATTTATTGCACGTTGAGTATTTACATGTTTGGGTGAGTGAGTCATTCCGGGATAGGCATGTTGTTGGTAGACTGTTTTGCATTGGATCCTTGGTCGCGTCATTCAGTCGTTGGTAATGGTCGGTTGGGTATCTCGGGGTGGGACCCCGGTATTCATGTGTTATGACCTTGACTTTCCAGTAGGCACTGGGAGGATATAGTCTTGGGCACTTACCTGGGAGGTAGTTCCGATGTGCCGGGCCTTGAGACGTACCTGGGAGGTAGACGTTAAGGTGTATCTTGATACGGTGTAACTAGGCTTCGTTGAGCGAGTGTGGAGGATAAGTAGACGGTGGAAGGTTGGGTATTCCACGCGTGTTGGTACTGTAGGCCGAATAGTATCGGTTAAGGGAATGATGCCCTTTGTAATTAAGAGCATAAATGCGCAGTAACCTTTTTGAGGTAAGTAGTATATTTAGGTGTCGACTTTTGGGCTTGAGGCCAAACACCTTTAGTGTAATCGGTGAATTGTAGCCGATTTTAAGGTAATTATGGTGATGGTAGTAGTAACCCTGAGATGCTTACTTGTGATGAATGGTTATGGTGGAATGATCTTCGTGGGTGATTATAAATTTACTGGTTTGATGATTCGTGTGAAATAAATTTTGGGAGTCTAGTAGAACTCGTGGAAGATAATCGACAGTTAATGATAGGAATGATCGGATTCGAGTATCCTGTAGGGTATATTGGTGAGCAGCTTTAGAATGGCTAGAGCTTGAAATTTGAATCAAGATGTATGGAACATCTAAGGTTGGGAGGCAATCGAAGTCGTTTGACTAGGAATGAATCCAGTTGTTGGAGTGTTCTTCCGATCATAATTTCAGTGTCCTTGAAGGAGTTTTGTTAGTAAGAAAAGTATTCGAAAAATTCTAGACGGGGTGAGAAATTTAGATTCTAGTTGAGGAAAGTCCAGTGGCAGCACCGAAGGGTTTCGAGTGGACGTGGGAACCCGAAATGGAGATGCGCGAGAACTATCTCGAGTTATTTGTCGGTCGAGACTTCGAGGACGAAGTCTAATTCAAGCGGGAGAGAGTTGTAAAGCCCGTATTCCGGTACGTTCTAAATTTTTCTTATTTTTAAATCTTTTATTAACGTTCTTGTTAACGGGGTTAGGCGGCCAGAACCTTAATTGTTAAAGTTTGGGATTTTGAGGTTTAAGTTGAAAACTACAAGCTGCGGGGACCATTGTTGCATTTTCTAAACTTTTGCATGGGATTCGGCCCATGTGGTGCAGCCCCTTCCCTCTCGTTTCTTATTCACGGCCCTCGCTCAAAACAACCCTACCCTCTCCTAGAGCACGGCCGTAACTCCCCTTCCCTTCCCCCTTTGTGTTGCCGCCGAGAGGAGAGAGAGACTGCCGAGAGGAGAGAGAGACTGCCGTGAGAGAGAGAGGGAGCAGCCGGGAGAGAGACCGCCGCTTCTGTCGTCGCCGTTTCTGCTGGAAAAAGGGAGAGAAGAAGTCGCGTCGAGGTAGTTCCGTTTCCTTCCTTTCGTTATTGGTCTTGTTGTCGAAACGCTACGAACCACCACCACCGCCGCAGCCATGGCTGCCGGCGGTGTGACCGCCACCGTGCGCCGCCGCGTGGGCAGCAGCGGGTATGCGTATATGGGTGTGGGTGTGTTCGTTTGTGTGTAGGTGTGTGTGAGGCGGGGTAAGTGGTTTCGAGTGGTTTCGCCGGAATTTAGTACACCGCCGCCGTCGCCGCCGGCGACCACCACTGCCGGAGGTGGCAGTGGGCGGTACGCGGTTGAGTCCATCTCTAGTAGCTTTAACCCATAAGGCACAGTTGAGTTCGGGTCTGATTGTGTTAAGTCATGGCTTAAGGAAAGTGTAGGCTAAGTTATCATTTTATGTGGAAGTCGTTTTTCTGCCATGTTTTGTTTCGTTCTAACTTTTCCGTCGTAGCTCGGATTGAGGCGAAACCGGTGCTCACGGTTCACATTCTGTGCCGGGCACGCTTTTCGTGTTTTAGCGGAAGTCTGGTTCGGCCTCTAACTAGGCGTAAAATGGCTGTTTGTACAGCAGGTCTGAATGTGACAGTTTCGCGTCCTGTTTTTAGAAAATTCATAGTAAATTGTAGGAAAATCGTTAGAACGCGTACGATATGTCCCTGGAACCCTAAGTCATGGAACTAACTGATTATGGAATAATAATTCTGGGTTGATGAGTTTAAGAGGGGCTAAACAGGTCCCGAGCAGACCTGTAAATCTTAGAGTAAAAGATGGATTTTTCGTGTGTAAGCTAATAGTTGTGACTTCGGGCTAGGACGAAAAAATCGAGAGTTTACACGGTTTACACGAAATCGAGAGTTTACACGGTTTACACGAAAAAAAAATTACATTTGAAGCTCCCTATATATATATATATATATATATATATATATTATTTATACAGGCCCGGCCATCAAACGCAATTTATACATACCAATCTCAACCGTTTATTTATTCTAAATACATCGATCATTTCTATATATAAAGTATTAATCATAATTAATGAACTTTAATCATTTTCCTAAATAATCAAATCATAATAAATGAAAGGCCAAATTACATAAAAATGTAACGTACATTAGTCGAATTCCTATTTTGGGTAACATACTTTTAAAACCTCTATTTTGGTACCTAAGTTGTAAAATTTTAAATTTTTAAGTACCCGAGTAACCGGTTTAACCATTAACAGGTTACCATGCTGACATGGCAAACGATGTGGCATACACATTAGTAGTATTTTCTGCTGATGTAGACGATGGATATTATTTTTAACAAAATAAAATATATTTTTATTTTATTTTTCTTTAATTTCTGGCAAAGCTTCTAACAACAAACCATGACCATCCCCGCCGGCAACCATCTCTGGCCGTCGAGATTTTTAGAAAAAATTGCCTTAATAATTAAAATTTTAAAATTTAGAAATCTAATAAAAAATTGACGTACTATTTTAAATAAAACGTAAATTTGTAAACTTTAAAATGATTGATATTTCTTTAAAATTATTGTAGACAAATAAATTGGATAAAAAATAAAAACTAGCTAAACCCTAATCTGGTACCACCCCACCCCACCCGCCGCTCCTTCTGATTCCTAACCCCCACACCCCCTTTTGAATCATCCCACCAGACACATTGATGCACATGTATCCTTTGCCGAACACCATCTTCGGCCACTCCCATCAAGCACAAGTTCTTCTTTTATTAGTGTTGTAAATCCGGGGTTTCATTTGTCTTTTGACGACGTTTCAGGTCCTCGTCGTAGCTTTGCCTGAATCAACAAGGAACTGTGACTATGGAGATGGATTATTACCTGATAGACTTTGTTTGACGGGCTCAACAACCAATATTCTCAAAGAACAAACGATAGAACTACCAGGAGCTGTGAATAGACGCAAAAGGGACGGTTTGCCAGAAGCCTCGACGGCCGGAGGTGGTGGCCGGCGGGGATGGTCGTGGTTTGCTAGAAGCTTTGCCAGAAGCTCTTGTTTGTGTGTGTATATATAAAATACAAATGTATTTGCCAGAAATTAAAGAAAAATAAAATAAAAATATATTTTATTTTGTTAAAAATAATATCCACGTGTTTGTCTACATCGGCAGATAATACTACTGATGTGTATGCCACATCATTTGCCATGTCAGCACAATAACCTGTTAATGGTTAAACCGGTTACCCAAGTACTTAAAAGTTTGAGATTTTACAACTTAGATACCAAAATAGAGGTTTTAGAAGTACGTTACCCAAAATAGGAATTAGACTAAAGTACGTTGCATTTTCATGCAATTTGCCCTAAATGAAACTATCATTATTTCCATAGATATCTTAATTGATTGATTTGTATGGTTTGCAACATTTGCATTTGATTTATCCTATATGTATAGGGTTGAGTTCCGATGAAAAGTTGAGGTAAATGTGAGAAACGTGAGAATTGGCTATCAACCCTTGGATGAGAAATGGATGCACCGAAATAAGATGCATCAGATCAATTCCCTTCTAAATCTCACTTCATGGTTGGGCGTTTGATTAAAAGTGATCAATGATTTAGATTCACTTCTCACGTTTCTCACATTAACATCAACTTCTCACATGATCTTTCTATATATATATATATATATATATAAATATATTAAGGAGTTGGCGTGGGATCATGTGAGAAACGTCATTTTTTGTGAGAAGTGTGAGAAGTACTTTTAAACCGCTGATCCCTTTTAATCAAATACCCTCCCATGAATTGCGGCTAGAAAGAGAATTGATCTGGTCCATGCACCTCGGTGCATTTTATCTCGGTGTATCTCATTCTAATGTTCGTCCATTTCTCATCCAACGGTTGGTAACCACTTCTCACGCTTCTCATTGAACTTGACAATTCTCACCGAAACCCAACCCTTAAGGAGTTAAATGTAAGAAGGGTCAAATTAAATGTGATTTACAATATGTTGATAAGGATTGAAGCGGCCGTCCAAAAGAACGTGTTGTAAATCATATGTGATTTAGTCGTTCTCGTATTTTTTGTAAGTTGACTGTTTTCTCGTTTGATTTTTCTTACATATATATATATACACACACACACACTCTCTCCTAGGGATGAGATGAGGAGAGAGAAAAAAATCTAAATAACTAATTCAAACAGTTAGATTAAGATAATTCAGTTGTCATGATTAAAAAAGAGGTTATAAGTTATAACCTCCCTTTTTTAAAATAAAAATATTTACCCCATATTTTTTAAATCAAATATTGGCGAAATATAACAAATTGAAGCGAAACAAATTACACCAAAAATCAATCATTTTATTATCTTTAATTTGAATTCTATTTTGATATATTTTTGCATCCGTTTTTTATAGTTTTGTGGTTCTTTTTTTTCAAGGTTCTCCGTATCCCACACATATATACATACATACACACACACACACACACACATATATATATATATATATATTTGGGTGACGGTTGGTACTCAATAGAGGGATTCCAACCCAAAGTCGCTTCTAAATATAGTATATATAAAATTTAATCAACTATAATAATATAATGGGCCGGACGGGCTTGTCCAACTTCTTTTTTTCATTGTCCAAGCCCGCCCATTAATTTCAGTTGTTCAGCCCGAGCCCATCCATTTTTTCGAAAACGATTGTCCAAACCCGCTTTTCTAATGGGCCCAGTGGGCCAGGTCTAGCGGGTTGTACCGCCCGTGAATAACTCTAACTCATTCAATACAAAATGTGTAATATTCTTGGAAACCAAAAACTAAACATTAATATAAATCTTTATTTAAAACATTAAAGTTTATGTTTGAACATAAATGTATAAACATGTTTAAATGTTTTTGAAAACATTTGTCTCATGAGAAAATAAAATGTACTAGGCAAAAAGTTATTACAATCATAAATACTAATTTATCACTCCAGTTCTTAAGTGCATTTGTTTGGAATTTTGAAATTAAAATATTAGATTTTTTATAAACAAAAAGTTCACTCCCATTTTTATCATTCCATATAACAAATTACAAATTTTAATGCATTAGTGATTTATATTTAATACTTCATAGGTATTATTGTATTCTTGAAATTTCTAATTTTTAGGAATGTCATTTAAATGTTTTATAAGATAACTAGTAGTGACGCAGCGTAGGTTTGCGGAAGGATCGACGAGCGTCTAAATCCTTTTTGATAACGAGATTATGAAACATAATACTCGAAAAACTAAGAGAAAACTCTTAAACGTAAAGTTTATTGAATAATTGATTTTCTAACAAAGGAACCTAATTACTCTATTTATAATCTAAATTACTAAAAAGATAAATACTAAACTAATAAAAATAAATAAGAAAATTAAAACTTAATCCTAATCTAATATAATTTAAAAGATAATAACATAATGAAGACTTGTAAATCAAAAGTAATTGTGAAGTGGAAGGGATAGTGGTAGGTGTCGTAGAGGAAATTGGTTAAGGATAGAAAGTCAAGAGAAAGTCACGTGACCAGGAGGTGTGTGCCGCTGTTCAACCAGCGGGGTCATGCACGCCGCATGCCCAAACAGAACCTGGCGCGGCCTGTGGCGTGGCTCAACCAGCGCCGCTTCTAGCGCTGATGGTTTTCTTGTTTTCCCGTTTTTTGACTTGCCTCTCGATTTGATTATCGATCTGTATCGTCTCCTTCTTATATTCAAATCTTTATGTTTGCTCATTTTCCGATGCCAAATTCCGAGTCTCTTTCGAGCTCGTTTTCCTTTTCGAACTTGTTTCTTTCTTTTCCAATTATTTATGAAAACCCTTCGATTTCTCCTTGTATCATGTAACACCCGTAATTTCCGGATAAGTACAACTTCGAATCGGTGTGGAACCGATCTTTAAGAAAAATATGAAAAATAGGATTTTGGATTAAATCCTAGATTTTATGGTATTGTTGGATGGGTAATTCGAATACGAGTCCAACGGTTCTTTCCGGAGCGAAATCGAAGCTAAAACGAAAAAGTTATGGTCAAAACAACTTTCGGTACAATCTCGGCTAAAGTGACCAGCGAAAGTGACACAGCGAGAGTGACATGGTCACTTTAGCATGTCACTTTAGCATGTATCAAATCTGAGGGAAAGCTTGGGAACTTTCGGTACATTTTGTGCGAAAGTGACACAACGAGAGTGACATGGTCACTTTAGCATGAATCAAATCTGATGGAAAACTTGGGAACTTTCGGTACATTTTGTGCGAAAGTGACACAACGAGAGTGACATGGTCACTTTAGCATGTCACTTTAGCCGTCGGGTACCTGGAGTTTAAAAATACGATTTCAACCCCATTTCACTCCTCACTTCTCCCATATCATCCCTTTCTCTCCCAAACCGAAACCCTAAGCCTCCAAAGTCGATTTTGAGCTATTTAGCCACAAGATTCGAGTTTTGCAAGTGATCTTCTTCATCTACCATGGTTTTAGGACACAATCTTGAAACCCTTTCACTTCATCTTCTCCACCAACTTCTAGGGTTTTTACCCAACCCTTCCACTCCATTTGAAGATTAGGAGTTGTGGTGCATCTTGGAGGTTGTAGAGACATTTTAGGTTGGTGGATTCAAGTATGGTTAAGGTTTTGGAAGTTTTGGCTTGAGGATACCAACTTCATCAAAAGAGCTTACGTTTGGAGAAATTCTAGATTTAGTCTAAATCTAGCAATGTGAGTTCAAGTTAATTTGTGAAAACGTTGTAAATGCCAAAAATAGTATTTTCCAAATGTTTGTGTGTTTTACCTGAATATATTAATTGTTGAGATATTCGATTAATTTAACCTTTTTGATGTATTTATCTTTTTAAATGTGTAAAACACCCGTATTTGGGATTTTGGGGTATTTGATGTGTAGAAATCATAATTTTTACCCTTAAAAGATTTATTACTCAAAATGGAGTTTATTAGATGGTTTAATCATATTTGTATAAATGACTTTATAAACAATTTGGGGATAATGCACGTTTTAGTGTTAATAACCATTTTGAGAATTGTAAGGGTGTGAGTACTTTTGAGAAAACCCTTTATGTTTAACATGTGTCGAGTTTTGGGTTAATAATGATTTTGTGGTATTGGGTTACCCGATCGATGTTTAAATGCATTTTTATGCTAGTTGATAACCGTTATTTATGGGTCTGACGACTTTGAGCATTTTGCTCGGTTTTGACCTTGAGAGGGTCTTGGGGACATTTGTTCGGTTTTAAATGGCTCAATGTGGGGTCTCATTTATTATTTGCATTTATTGCAACTTGATACATTTTATTGCTCATTATTGATATTTACATGTTTGGGTGCTTCTGCCATTTCGGGTTGAGCATGTTTTGTAGACTGTGTTGCATTGGATCCATAGGCACGTGAGTCAGTTTTATTTGATGGTCTATCTCTTTGTGCATTCGGTTGTGGGGTTGGTTGACTTCGTCCCTTCACACAACAAGACGCGTTTGTCCGTCACATGGTGCTGGAAGGCCGGTATCAGCGGGCACTATTAGGAACGCGTGGGTATATGCGTTAGGCCGTGGGGCCACTAGCGAGTAGGCAATAGGGGACGCGGGAGTCCCTGAGGTGAAACTCGTCTAGACTGGATATGCACTATGGTCTCCTGTAAGCCCTTGAGGTGTAACTCTACGGGGTATGCAATAAAGGCAATCTATTTATGGCTTGAGGTTGTGATGTCTTTATGGCATGGGAACTAAGGTCGGGACTTGAGGTGTAATCCAGTAACATCACGAGTGACTTAACTTTGTGTGCCCGTCGCTCTCGATGGAATCGGGTCTCCCCCGTCACCGAAAGGTGTGGTTTTGGGTATATGTTTTTATCCATATTTTCGGTGACGTACTTTATTTATGTAAACTGTCGTCATGGTTCATTGGCAGAATTCTACGCTTCATCCTATTTAGATGTTTTAAATATTGGAGTTTTGTCCACGGTTATATTTCTTGGGATATTTACGATCAAACACGTTTTGAGTGAGTTGGGGTTGGAATTCATTTTAGAAAACGCTTTATACATTTTGGGAACTTTTCTACTAGATTTTGTGTGCGTGGAAAATGAGTCATTTATACCCGTTTGGGAAATCCTTTGGAAATAATAATCTTTGTCGCAACTTTCAATGAAAGATTTATCCGAATCATGACTAAAACCACAACCTTCCGATTTATGATTTTTATGTAGTCATGATAAAATGCTTGAACTCACTAGGCGTAAGCCTAACCTTTTTTATTTGTCGGCGTGTGCAACAGGCTCAGGTGGGGAGTAGCTCTAGCTACATTATGAAGTGGCGAGTGCTAGTAGTGTGCATGAGAGGTGAAGTGTTTAGTGAAGTCTTTCGCATTTGGTTTGGGATTAACAACTTGTACTAGTGTTAAGTAACATCCGACTTTACGTGATTCATAATATGATTTGAGTATTTTATTGCGAGAGTTGTTATGTTTATCTTGAAGTAATTCCAGGAATGGTTTGTAGAAGGAATTTTATTTTATTAAGTGATTATTTTATTGAAATTTTATTTAGTTGCTCTTTCCAAATTCGAGGGCGTTACAAGTTGGTATCAGAGCATAAGTTTGAGAGATTTAGGTGTTGATTTTGGATACCTAGACTCAAACTAGTGTTTGTTTAAGTAAATGAGAGTGAAATTCACCACTAGGCACTTTAAGATAGGATGTTTTGAAGTTGATGGAACTGTTAGAAACGACAATCACGTCGAGAGTAGCAAGGATAATCATGTACGGTGCGTTCATAGTGACACCTGGCCAGTGTCTTGGCGAACCTATTAGTACATGTGCATACTTGAATTACTTTAATGTGATGATCGTTGGGGTAGTGAAAGAGGTTCTGAGCTAGTAGTCGTTGGAATAGATGGACGATTCTAGTATTAGTCACTTTGAGTGACAATAAGTATGATATTTGCTTTAAGTAGACCGTTTTGGGTCAAGATTGATGGTTGGGCTAGAACCATAGGCTTATTGAGCCGACTTTGAATTGAGGAAAAACCGTAAGGTTAATCGATGTAATTTCCGACTTAGCCTTAAGAGGTTTGAATATCCGGGTGAAATTGGTGGACCAGAGGATTATGGAGGAGCGTGAGTTGAGACGTTGAGTGCCGACTAAATTATGCACGAAATTTATTTTTGAAAATAAATTGCATTAATTATTTCTTGTGTTTTGAATCCATATATGGATTGTGTTATAATTTTGGGAAATGTTTAGCACACACACAAGATTTTAAATCATGGGTTTTGAACCCGCACGAAAATGTTTTATTACGGGAGTTGTGAGCCCCGTCGGAAATTGTTCCATTTTATTATTGTCCAATGTTACCTTAGGATACAGTGATATCCATATTTTATGATGTTTAAGATGTTGGACAAGTGACTACGACTTATAACTTTAACATTGGATCTCCTCCACATATGTTAGAGTTGGGACGGAAAGTTGTCTTCCATAATGTCTATGTAAAGTTATTTTGGAGAATTTGTTTAATATGAGTTGTTAAACAATGTTGTTTATATGGTATTGTCCTAGAAGGGGATTTTGGGATTTTGGCGTCTCATTTATGATTTTACTTATAGCAATTTGGCTTTGAAAGCATAATGTTTAGCATCGTTTTATTGACTTGGAGTCATTGATTCCATTGAGATTCATGGAGTTTTGTTTTAAGACACGTTGAGTTGTGTGAGTATAATTTCACAAGGTGCATGCTTTAATTACTTATGTGAAAGGTATATAAGTTATGTGGGTATTTTGTCCCACTCGAGTTTTGTTGAGA
Source organism: Saussurea involucrata (assembly GCA_033807775.1). Classification (NCBI taxonomy): domain Eukaryota; kingdom Viridiplantae; phylum Streptophyta; class Magnoliopsida; order Asterales; family Asteraceae; genus Saussurea; species Saussurea involucrata. The sequence goes on along the minus strand of CM066319.1, from coordinate 183,850,128 downwards.
AAAGTTAAATTTATACCATAAGACGACTAAAAGGAGATAAGTTTGGAACTCTAGTGTCGCGTAACTTTTCTTTCAAAAGGTTTGTGTTACTAAGTATTTCGTTGCATATAGTTCAGTGTATGGATTGACTTGTACGTGACCTAAGTGATACATAAAAGAACATTTTTGTGACATTTCATAATAATTTACTTGGTGCGTTTTTGGTCAGTTAAATGTTTTATTATCATTTTTATCTAAAATGTGTTATATCGACTTAGGGGTATGCATAGCTTGGTAACTATTGTTTCTCGACACTTTAATAAACGAGACGTGCATGAAAATGTTTTATTAACTCCTTGTTTAAAAGAAAAGCCATTTGGTTCAAAGCATGTTTAGTGGCGTGGGGATCACGGATGGTTTACAATGCGCGTTATTTGAAAAACACAAATGTATGAGTCGTTGACATTGGTCAATTTGGATTTGCCAAATATTTTGGAAAAATTTAAACCTTTTTGATTTCGGAGGAAATGTGTATTTTGAGTACCTTGACAAATACATTTCAAGCAATGACGTTTCGACGTTTTATGTTTCAAGTACGAAATTTTAAGGAAAGTGCTTCGTGATAAAGATTTTAGAAAACCTGTTTGTATAGAATTATGATGCGTAGAATTCTTATGTGTTTGAACATTGATGCGCACCATTAGTGCAATTTGGAATTTGAAAGTTGATTTGAACCCTTTTGGTGTCAACAAATTACAAGTACTCATTTTCTCCTAAGATTGGGAAAACACGTGTTGTGTGAAAACCTTGTCAGAAACATTTTACTCGTGTGTCACTATATGACCGGAGGAGGAAAATTTTGGAAATTAATTTAAAGAATTTCACCTTAGGAAATTTTGGACGTGAACTATTTGGTGCATGGTATCTCATTTCAAGAAAACCACTAGGAAAGTGTTACAAGCTTGCATGCCTACCCCAACTTGAGGTTTTATGACGTTTTAGTCGATATCTTCAAATGATGGAAGCGTTTTGATTAGTCTTTAAATTTGGAACTTACACAAGTCTTTTCATGTTTTGACTAAAGTGTACTTTGTTTCATCGTTTTTGTATAATAAACTGACGCGCGCAAATCTTGAGTTGGTAAACCTTGTTCCATGCCATGTTACGGCTAGAAAGGAATTTTAGAATCAAAAGCCGTTTGATCTTCTTTTGAAGTACGTGCGAAACTTTTGTTGCACACGATTTAAAATGGGCAGTTACCTTACGTGCATGTCATGAGTCAATCCATGCTAGAACCGTGACGGTTAATTTTAAAGAAGTTGTTTATTACGCTTTAGCGTTTTGTTGAAAATCTGAACTGCAATGAAATGATTTTCAAACATGATTTTCATATGTGGGATGAGCGTGTCCATTTTTGGCGTAACCACCGAATTAATGATAGTAGTTTACGATTTATTCGATATGAAAATCTTTGTGTTGAAAATATCTTTGTGAAAGGTTTAGTTGATTGGCATATTTATTGAATAACGCACTTGAAAACCTTGAACTCGTTAGGACCTGGGAAAGGTTAAGTAACCCCGATTAAGAATAAATTGTAAAGAACTTCAACTGTGAAGAGTCGAGCGTTCAGGCACGTGTTGTGACTATAGACCGGGTGATATCGGTAGCAAAGTCGAGGTGCTTGTGGTAATTGGAGGGTTAGACTTGCGGTAACGCATTTTTAGGTTGGTGTAACCGTTTTGTTAACAGCCTTAGTTCGTGGAAACACTCGGTAAACGAAACTCGTGAGTAGAGTCCTGTTAGAGATCAAAACGTGGTGGTATAACTAGGTGTCAACCTTGTGTGGGTGAGGTCGGAGACCTTTAACGAATTCGGAGGGTGTAGTCCAATTTTAACTTGAATAATGGTAACGGTGGTAGTAATCCTAGGATGCGCAATTGTGTTGAGTAGTTTTGAAGGAACAAACCTTGGAGTAATTTAGAGTCTGAAACTGAGATCGAGATGTATGGAACATCTAAGGTTGGGAGACAACCAAAGTCGTCTGACTAGGAATTATTCCAGTTGTCGGAGTGTTCTCCCGGACATAAGTACAGTGTACGTGAAGGGGCTTTGTTGATAAGAAATTGTTCGAGGATTTGTCTTTATAGACTGTGAGGAGGGAATTTAGATTCCAGTTAGGGACTGATAAATTATAGTCGGCGTTGAGTCGGTTAACCTTGGGTTGTAAAGGATGTAGATTTCGAGGACGAAATCATCCTAAGGTTGGGAGGATTGTAACACCCGTAATTTCCGGATAAGTACAACTTCGAATCGGTGTGGAACCGATCTTTAAGAAAAATATGAAAAATAGGATTTTGGATTAAATCCTAGATTTTATGGTATTGTTGGATGGGTAATTCGAATACGAGTCCAACGGTTCTTTCCGGAGCGAAATCGAAGCTAAAACGAAAAAGTTATGGTCAAAACAACTTTCGGTACAATCTCGGCTAAAGTGACCAGCGAAAGTGACACAGCGAGAGTGACATGGTCACTTTAGCATGTCACTTTAGCATGTATAAAATCTGAGGGAAAGCTTGGGAACTTTCGGTACATTTTGTGCGAAAGTGACACAACGAGAGTGACATGGTCACTTTAGCATGAATCAAATCTGATGGAAAACTTGGGAACTTTCGGTACATTTTGTGCGAAAGTGACACAACGAGAGTGACATGGTCACTTTAGCATGTCACTTTAGCCGTCGGGTACCTGGAGTTTAAAAATACGATTTCAACCCCATTTCACTCCTCACTTCTCCCATATCATCCCTTTCTCTCCCAAACCGAAACCCTAAGCCTCCAAAGTCGATTTTGAGCTATTTAGCCACAAGATTCGAGTTTTGCAAGTGATCTTCTTCATCTACCATGGTTTTAGGACACAATCTTGAAACCCTTTCACTTCATCTTCTCCACCAACTTCTAGGGTTTTTACCCAACCCTTCCACTCCATTTGAAGATTAGGAGTTGTGGTGCATCTTGGAGGTTGTAGAGACATTTTAGGTTGGTGGATTCAAGTATGGTTAAGGTTTTGGAAGTTTTGGCTTGAGGATACCAACTTCATCAAAAGAGCTTACGTTTGGAGAAATTCTAGATTTAGTCTAAATCTAGCAATGTGAGTTCAAGTTAATTTGTGAAAACGTTGTAAATGCCAAAAATAGTATTTTCCAAATGTTTGTGTGTTTTACCTGAATATATTAATTGTTGAGATATTCGATTAATTTAACCTTTTTGATGTATTTATCTTTTTAAATGTGTAAAACACCCGTATTTGGGATTTTGGGGTATTTGATGTGTAGAAATCATAATTTTTACCCTTAAAAGATTTATTACTCAAAATGGAGTTTATTAGATGGTTTAATCATATTTGTATAAATGACTTTATAAACAATTTGGGGATAATGCACGTTTTAGTGTTAATAACCATTTTGAGAATTGTAAGGGTGTGAGTACTTTTGAGAAAACCCTTTATGTTTAACATGTGTCGAGTTTTGGGTTAATAATGATTTTGTGGTATTGGGTTACCCGATCGATGTTTAAATGCATTTTTATGCTAGTTGATAACCGTTATTTATGGGTCTGACGACTTTGAGCATTTTGCTCGGTTTTGACCTTGAGAGGGTCTTGGGGACATTTGTCCGGTTTTAAATGGCTCAATGTGGGGTCTCATTTATTATTTGCATTTATTGCAACTTGATACATTTTATTGCTCATTATTGATATTTACATGTTTGGGTGCTTCTGCCATTTCGGGTTGAGCATGTTTTGTAGACTGTGTTGCATTGGATCCATAGGCACGTGAGTCAGTTTTATTTGATGGTCTATCTCTTTGTGCATTCGGTTGTGGGGTTGGTTGACTTCGTCCCTTCACACAACAAGACGCGTTTGTCCGTCACATGGTGCTGGAAGGCCGGTATCAGCGGGCACTATTAGGAACGCGTGGGTATATGCGTTAGGCCGTGGGGCCACTAGCGAGTAGGCAATAGGGGACGCGGGAGTCCCTGAGGTGAAACTCGTCTAGACTGGATATGCACTATGGTCTCCTGTAAGCCCTTGAGGTGTAACTCTACGGGGTATGCAATAAAGGCAATCTATTTATGGCTTGAGGTTGTGATGTCTTTATGGCATGGGAACTAAGGTCGGGACTTGAGGTGTAATCCAGTAACATCACGAGTGACTTAACTTTGTGTGCCCGTCGCTCTCGATGGAATCGGGTCTCCCCCGTCACCGAAAGGTGTGGTTTTGGGTATATGTTTTTATCCATATTTTCGGTGACGTACTTTATTTATGTAAACTGTCGTCATGGTTCATTGGCAGAATTCTACGCTTCATCCTATTTAGATGTTTTAAATATTGGAGTTTTGTCCACGGTTATATTTCTTGGGATATTTACGATCAAACACGTTTTGAGTGAGTTGGGGTTGGAATTCATTTTAGAAAACGCTTTATACATTTTGGGAACTTTTCTACTAGATTTTGTGTGCGTGGAAAATGAGTCATTTATACCCGTTTGGGAAATCCTTTGGAAATAATAATCTTTGTCGCAACTTTCAATGAAAGATTTATCCGAATCATGACTAAAACCACAACCTTCCGATTTATGATTTTTATGTAGTCATGATAAAATGCTTGAACTCACTAGGCGTAAGCCTAACCTTTTTTATTTGTCGGCGTGTGCAACAGGCTCAGGTGGGGAGTAGCTCTAGCTACATTATGAAGTGGCGAGTGCTAGTAGTGTGCACGAGAGGTGAAGTGTTTAGTGAAGTCTTCCGCATTTGGTTTGGGATTAGCAACTTGTACTAGTGTTAAGTAACATCCGACTTTACGTGATTCATAATATGATTTGAGTATTTTATTGTGAGAGTTGTTATGTTTATCTTGAAGTAATTCCAGGAATGGTTTGTAGAAGGAATTTTATTTTATTAAGTGATTATTTTATTGAAATTTTATTTAGTTGCTCTTTCCAAATTCGAGGGCATTACATATCAGTCACCCTCACTTGAAAAGAACTCGTCCTCGAGTTCACTTGAAAACCAACTTTACCCGACTCGATGAACATGCGTTTCTTCAGAACGCTTGGATGCACAACTCAGCCTCCAAAATTCAAAAAATTAAACCGGTCTTCAATTCCTAAAGGACGTTGTCGCAACTTCTTCCATACGAGCAATATTTTATCAAACTCGAAAGGGTAAGAGATCAACGTAACTTTACTGGGAATTGTTTCGGTTTGATCCAGAGCTTTGGGTGCTTGAATAATGAAAGCATCACCTTGGGGATCATCGTTCTTGACATCTTGTGACAACGGTTTCGTCGGCTCGAGAATGTCTTCCATTAGCTTGTTTTCGGTTACTTTGACCGAGGACCCGAAATCTGTCGTCAACTCTTTCGGATCGGTACAGGTTTCATGGTGTGATTCTGTTTCGAAAGGAGCGACTTTATCTTCACCCTTGTCCGACAAGACTTCCTCTTTTTCCGGTGGTTTTTCCGGAATGGGCGGTTGATTGGATAGGGAAGAAATTGAATTATAATACGATTATTATCGTTTCTCTTCTTGTTGGTGCTTTCATCGAAGCTATCAACCGGTGTCATGGCAATTTTGAGTTCGCCCCAACGAAATAGTACAATGTCGTGTCGACGCTTGTAAGTGGCATTAGTATCGAATTGCCACGGTCGGCCCAATAGAATGTGGCAAACGTCCATATCAAGGACATCACATAGTACCTCTTCTCGATATTATTTTCCAATTGAGATGGGTACCCGACAAGTTTGTGTGACTCTAACGTGAAAACCGTCCTTGACCCACCCAAGAGAATAAGGAGCTTCACGTGGTTGAGTAGGTAGGTTAAAGTAATCGACTAATTTTTGGGACACGAGGTTCACACAACTTCCATTGTCGATAACTAAGTTACATACCTTTTTGTGTACCGAACAATGCGATCGGAAAAGATCTTCGTGTTGGCATTCTTCTTTTGACGAAAGAAGTATCCGTTGGAGTGCGATATCGATGTTCTCTTGCGGGTCTCCTTCCTCCTCCTCCTCGAATTCGGAATTTGATAGATTAACCCGGTTATGGTTGCCACCATGCGGAACCCTAACCGGTCCTTCAAACCTGTCTCTTCTCCGACGGTTGTCGTTGACGATGTTGGGTTGAAGCCTATTAACAACCGCTGTCAGATTCGCGAGTGTTGTGGATAAGGCCACATCCGACTCAGCCAAGTCTGTTTTGGTAGCAGGTTATTGATCTGCCATTGATGGTGAAAAGACAGGCGAGTCCTGCTCTGATACCACTTGACGCAGCGTAGGTTTGCGGAAGGATCGACAAGCGTCTAAATCCTTTTTGATAACGAGATTATGAAACATAATACTCGAAAAACTAAGAGAAAACTCTTAAACGTAAAGTTTATTGAATAATTGATTTTCTAACAAAGGAACCTAATTACTCTATTTATAATCTAAATTACTAAAAAGATAAATACTAAACTAATAAAGATAAATAAGAAAATTAAAACTTAATCCTAATCTAATATAATTTAAAAGATAATAACATAATGAAGACTTGTAAATCAAAAGTAATTGTGAAGTGGAAGGGATAGTGGTAGGTGTCGTAGAGGAAATTGGTTAAGGAGAGAAAGTCAAGAGAAAGTCACGTGACCAGGAGGTGTGTGTCGTTGTTCAACCAGCGGGGTCATGCGCGCCGCATGCCCAAACAGAACCTGGCGCGGCCTGTGGCGCGGCTCAACCAGCGCCGCTTCTAGCGCCGATGGTTTTCTTGTTTTCCCGTTTTTCGACTTGCCTCTCGATCTGTATCGTCCCCTTCTTATATTCAATGCTTTATGCTTGCTCCTTTTCCGATGCCAAATTCCGAGTCTCTTTCGAGCTCGTTTTCCTTTTCGAACTTGTTTCTTTCGTTTCCAATTATTTATGAAAACCCTTCGATTTCTCCGTGTATCAAGTAGTGTATCCACTCATGGTCCATCATGTGATACACAGTTTTATACATGTATAATTATTATCCTTATTTAATTTCTCTCTTCATAACTCTTAAATATTTGTGGAATAACATCTTCCACATCAATGAAACTATGAAAGACCAAACTTCTTTCTAAAGCGGTCTTATTGACACATCATCAACTACTTTATTTTTATTTACTTATTTTAATATTTTAATATCACAAAAATAATAAATATAATTTGTTTATACTATAAATAATATAATATCACAAAAATAATAAATATAATTTGTTTATACTATAAATAATATAAATAATATAGATTATTATAATATAAATAATAAACTAATTATAAAATACAGAATATAATTAAAATTTTACTTTTTGTTTTCTTTTACTATATTTTATGTAAATATAATTCAATTGACACCGAATAAAACGCAACACATGCATATGTTGAAAGCATGTAACATTTATTAAAATACAAATATTACACAAAACTACACAATAAACATTACATTATTAATTATTTTCTTCTTCTCCAATTGAAAGCATGCAACATTTATTAAAATATAAGTAGTTTCGAACTTTTTTTATATTAACGTATTTTTAGCTTGGTAGTGTGAATAAAAAAACATTCCATAAAAAACATTATTTATTTAAAATAAACTGTGGATAAATTTTTTAATAAAAATAATAAAAAATAAGTTCAAATAAATTAATAAATTATTTAAATTTAATAAAATATTAATAATTAATGTTTAAACAAATTAATAAAAAATTAAATTAAACAAAAATGTATTTACTTAATCCATGTGGCAATTTGAAAACCCTTTCTAAATTAGCAAGACTTTTCTAATTAGCAATACCTTGCTAATTAGCAATATCTTGCTATCTACATGAGATTGTCATGTCATCTTGCAAGACCTTGTGCAAGATGGATGTGGATGCTCTAACATATCTTAGATGATTTGCCAAATGCAATATTTTATGTGGACAATCCGATTGTTATTAATTTGATTAATCATCGAAGGTATGTCAAGGACTTTCATATTTGAGTGATAAAGTCTTTCACGTTGAAGGATTATGTGTCTTCATAAAAAAGAAAGTGATTGAAATAATATTTTTCTAGTATTAGAACTTACCATAATTAATGTTTCTTTTTCTTTGCAAACCCCTCCCAATTTAAATGGCTTATGATTAATGAGAAATACATATTTTATTCTCTTTATTTATTGTTGCTAATTTTGCCATGTTTTTCCTATAACATGTTATTAACACGTACGCTTTGTGGAAAAACGTGATGGATGAATCAAGCTAAATATTCGATATTTGAGGTAATTTTTATGTGTTTAAGTCTTAAAACATCACCATATTAGTTATACCTTATGCTATGAACAAATATGATGATTTTCTAAGAAGATGATTTTTTAAGTTAAAAATGTAAAATATAATTTGTCACTCTTATGAAATCCTAATTCATGATTTTTTTATATGTTTATTAGTTTATGGAGTTTGCATAACATATGATACCATGAAGCTTCAATTTTTCTATTACCTAGACTTGTTCGTATGCATGTTGTTTATAAAAATCAATCAATAAATAAAAAAACACCATGTTGTTTCCCAAAAATCCAACGACCTGACCATAAGTCAATGTACCAAGAGAGATCAAAACAACATCTGGTAAACCTAATAAATCCAAATGCGATATCTTGTAGAAATCCAACTGCGATATCTTGTAGAAATCCAACATCCAATCCTGAAGAAATCGTGTGATTTAGATGGGTTAGGAGTTGATCCATCACCGGAGAATAAACCGTATTAGTTTGTAGGTTCATCGGAAGAGAACAGGGAGCCAAAGATAATGACCGCTGATGGCAGGAGGGTGTTGGTTCATCGGAGATCAATAGGTCGTGGGTTTTGCTAGAATTTTGGATTTGGGGATCTCGTCGTGTCATCTGTATATAATTAATACAAATATATTAATTAGTTATAAGTTTTAAAATAATAGAAAATGAAAAGACTATAATACCTCTCCTTTAACGAGTTTTTTAATGGTTGTTAGTGGCATGAACCAAATTCGGTCATTTTTGCATACCACAATGTTGAAACTGTAATTTTAAAACTATAGGAACTAAAAGTGTTACAAACAACAAACTCCAAGGACCAAATTTGTAGTTTACTCTAAATAAAAAACCAAAAAACACTCCATCAACTTTATTTTTAAATTCAATAATCTCCCCCTCCAAAAAAACAAAACATGATCAAAAGTCAAGCGAAACAAATCACAAGAAAAACCGATCATAATTTTCTTGTTAACTTGACATCTATATTGATATATTTTTGCATTCGTTTTTTCGTGGTTTTTCAGTTTTCCATTACTTAATGTTTTCCCTTGAACCTGACTATATATATAGGGGTTAAATCAAATGAAAACCACAAATACGTTACAAACTCGTGAAAACTGATATAAAAATATTTTTTTATATGATATTTTTATCAAATGCTAGGATTTAAGATATTTTGCTTTACATATATTTGTTTCATAATATGATAGATTCACATTGATTTGTTTCACCATTTGAATATTTTTTACGTGTATTTTCATTTCAGTACTAGGTGAATCAAAAATGTTTTTTAACATGTAATCTTTTCATAAGGTGAACACGAACATATGTAAACAACACCTTAAATCATAGGTTTTGATGGAAAAAAAATCATGTAAAAATATATTTTTATATTGGTTCTCACGGGTTTGTAACATATTTGTGGTTCACATTTGATTATGGTATATACAAGGACATATGATTGGGTTCTAGTGAGAATAAAGATTCACTTGATCAATTCTCTTTTAAACCGTAATTCATGGATTTAATCCACACTATATATTCTCATTTGAAAACACACTGTGTAAGCACATATATGAAATTCGAATTTGATAGAATTTTTTAGGATAATTGGATTGTATTATCTCATATATTATACATATATATATATATATATATATATATATACCAGAAACAACTATTACCATCAAATATTATATTGTTTTATGATGACCATTATACTTAGATTGTTGTGTCGATTTACACAAAATCTAACTAAATTATCATTTATTCATTTGAAGACTATTGACCACTGCTTTTTGAGAATAAGTAAAATAGAAACTTCATTTTGTTTAATAAAAGTGATCATACTTGAATATTGGTGTCATTTTGTGCGAATCCCCCTTTTTTCGGGTCCTCCCTACCCACATCACATTAATCCCTTCGTCCCCACGAGACAACTACTTCCTCTACCCTTTTGTTCTCCAACCACCATCCTCCCATGTCTTCTTTCCTCATCCACCGCTTGTGACAGTGTTCTTACCTTGCTGACCACTTGTCGTTGACTACATCTTTGACGTACCCTTCATCAATATGGTAAAATCAAAACACCTTAATTACTTGAAAATTGTTCAATTTGGTACAATGGTCATCTTGACAATATCCATCTAGTATAACACTTGTACATATATAGTTTGGATGACACTTGGGCTATTAAGTATTTGTTATGCTCTATATATGATATGGATTTTTTTTTATTACCTAGACTTGTACGTATGCATGTTGTTTATAAAAATCAATCAATAAATAAAAAACATCATGTATAAGTCAATGTACCAAGAGAGATCGAAATAACATTTCCTTTTTTTCTCATTCTGTGTTGTCCAATTCAACATATTTCCGTATCTTCTCTCATTCAACATTGACCCATAAAAAATATCAAAAAAAAAAACAAGAGAATAATTTAAAAGCCAATAATATTAGCACCAATAGTTAACCCTAATAAGAGAATTGTAATATATAAACCAATTATATATATATTACTAATTGACATAAAGTGATATAAATCTTCCTATACATATAAAGGAAAAGTAGAAAAAGTTATAAATTTCTAGACATAGACTCAATTATATCACTCAATTATATGATATTGTAATATAATTCTTCTCAAAAGAACAATATTTGTTCTTTCACAAAAGGACAAGTTCTAGGGTCTATTTCCTTCCTATTTGATTTTGTGGGATATATGTGTATGGATAAGGAAAGATACCCTAAGACAAAACTATCTCATTCCCAATAAAATACAAGTGGATACAAAGAAATCCTTCCAAAACATGTTTTAGACATAAAATTGGGGCACCTTCTAATTATTATTTTTAATATTTTTCCGTCTTAAAATAAATATCTACTTTTTATTTTAATTTATTCTAAAATGATAATCTCCGATCTACAATCACGAAAAGCGTAAGCTATAAACCTAGAGAAATCAATAACCGTTTGTGCATTAAAGTCCAATATAGTTACCCTATTAAATGGAAATGATTGCTAGAATTAACTAGACGGTTACAGAATTAGCGTAGTCACAGAAGTGGATGGAAAACCCATCACCTAATGTGCATGAGTTGATAACTCATCAAGTGGTAAACCCATCACTTGATGACCCATTAGAGGTAAACCATCAACTATTGTTGATGACCTGCCTTTGACAATTCCTCGGCAACTTTCGTCATTGTTTTGAAACATCGATGAACAACCACTAATAACCATCTAACACTAAAATCCACACTCAACTCTCTTACATTTTGTTTTTGTTATAGGTCACAACCCCGAGCCTTGCAGAACCACCCCTATGGGCGCGACCCCCTTGACCTCTGCCACATCAAACCATTCCAGGTTCTAGCCAACTTGCTCAAATGTGCACTTTACATCTACTAACATATGTTACAACTTAGCAAACAACCCCATCATCCTCTGTAACACCCTCAAATTTGGGACGAGCAACTAATTTTAAAATTCAATAAAATAACCAAAATAGATAAATCTTTTCTACAATTCCTTCATCAAAATACCTCGGAATTAAAACATCATAATTTCTACAGTTAATAACTTAAAACGGGCGTCACTTAACACAACACAAGTTGCTAGTCCAAACAAATGCGGAATACTTCACTAATCAAGTTACCTCTCGTGCACTCTACTAGCACTCGCCACTTCACAATGTAGCTAGAGCTACCCCAACCTGAGTCTGTTGCACATGCCGACAAATAAAAAGGGTTAGGCTTACGCCTAGTGAGTTCAAGCATTTTATCATGACTATATAAAATCATAAATCGGAAATTAGTAGCTTTAGTCATGATTCAATAAATCTTTAATGAAAGTTTGCGACAAAGGTTATCATTTCCAAAGAGTTCCCAAATATGACATAAATGACTCATTTTCCAACGCACCCAAAATCCATGAGAATCCTCCCTAAAAGTGTAAAGCGTTTTCCAAAAATGAGTTACGAATCCTAACCCACTCAAATACGTTCGTAAATCTAGTTTTAGGCAAGACCTTCAAATACGGTTGACAATACATACTCAACCCGTGAGACATGGAAACCATCCATTTACATATAATCTTTCATTGGAAACATAATACGAAGCAAAACTTACGCAACGTAAAATGTATTAAAATCAAAATACCATAAAATAAAACTCCAGCAGTTAAAACATCCAATAAGAATGTAACATAAATCCGCCCATCAGTCATGGAAAACAATCCATATGCATGTAATATAACCTCAACAATGTGAATAGATAAAATACCCGAAATCAACACCTTTCGGTGACGGGGGAGACCCGATCTCATCGAGTGTGGCAAACACATAAATTAAACCACGATTAAATAAATGTAGGTAAGCTTCTTGGATGTGGAAAACGGATGACATCAACCATACTAGGTCTTTAGTCAATCCTTGGCATCAATCATACTAGATCGTTAGCCCATCTTAGACATCAACCATACTAGGTCTTTAGTCCATCTCAGACATCAACCATACTAGGTCTTTAGTCCGTCTTTGGCATCAACCATACTAGGTCTTTAGCCCCTCTTAGACATCAACCATACTAGGTCTTTAGTCCAAGCCCTCAAGTTCAACCATACTAGGTCTTTACCTCGGAAAACCCACCATCCAAAACAAGCTTACTTAACTTAAAAATTCATACATGACCTCAAAAGAATAACTAATGCATTCAAATCATGTAAACTCCAAATATGATGCAATTCATGCAACTCAAACCCCAAGCCCACGTCGAGCTTATAAAAAATCGGGCGAATTCCCTCGAGACTCAACCGAGTCCAAAACCGAGCCCTCTGCTCAAAAGATCTAATGATCATTTATCAATATCAATTCATGCAAATGAAATGCATCTAACTCACATCATGCAACACACGCTCCGAGGCATGATAATCTCACAACCCCTTCATTATCACCTTCCTAATGAAGTCAAATCATATATGCATCTATATGTACACGTATATGCAACTCTTTTATTACTTGACAATGCATATAACTCACTAAGGTTCATTAGTCCCAAAGGTACTAAGAATAAATCATCAAACGGTCTTCACACATAAGACCAACGCTTAAACCGGCACGTATTTGAATAAAATGCAATTAAGCATATAACACATCCAAGACTCCATCTCGAGTCACTAAAACCGGCAAACACTCAAAAGACTCATTTGAGTATAAATCAAGCCTTTAAGGCCAAAATAAATGTTTGGTTAAATACGTGTCACTCACACGGTTACGTAAACCCAAATGTATCGTTACCCAAAATCTTTATCTTTTAAATCCTCAATAGGCCATCGGCCCCAAAATAAAGGTTTACAACTCTTAAAACATTCACATGGTCGGATTGACCAAAATCCCCAACTCACACGTTCACACTTTAAAATGTGCCACATCATAGTTATCACATAATCACAAAACACTAAAAGTGTATTTTGACCAAATAACCTTCACTTATGCAATAAATTAACAAAACCTCTTTCACTCGTGATTTATTCATCAATCACTCAAAATCCCCAAATGTGGGTGTTTTTACAAGATTTGTAAAGTTCAACACTTTGATTAAATCAAAACCCACTAATTAACTCAACAAGTGATAATTTCATATACAACACACAAATACTTTAAAAGAAACATTTTGGCATGTACAAAGTTTTCACAAAGCAACTTGAACTCACCTTGCTAGATTTAGGCTAAATCTAGATTTTTTCCCAAACGAAAGCTCCCTTGAAGAACTTGAATCCTCAAGCCCAAAACTTCCAAAAACCTCAACCACCACTAAATACTCTTGGATCATTCATCATACTTCAAAACTCTTTCTAGATCCTTGAAGAGCTCTCAAAAACGAAACCGTAGCAACTTGAATCATCAAAATCGGAGTTGGGATGCAAAAGTTATGAAGGTTTGAAGTCTGAGGCTGAAATTCGCGTCTTAATACACCAGACCATTCCCGCGGTTTGTCCCGCGACTTTGAAGTCGCGTGGAAAGCCGCGCGGCTCCCTGTTGGGTCGGTCGGTCGGATACTGTTTCGACCATAACTTCTTCGTTATAGCTTCGTTTTCGCTTCGGAAAGAACCGTTGGACTCGTATTCGAATTCCCCATCCAACAAGACCATAAAATCTAGGATTTAACCCCAAAACTTATTTTTCATATTTTTCTTAAAGATCGGTTCCACACTGATTCGACATTGGACCTATCTGAAAATTACGGGTGTTACATCCTCTTTTGAAGCCACTTACACAACTTAGACATATGTTATCACTAAAATAATCACCAACATAACTTAATTTTAAATATCATATTTTTTATGGTATTAAAATATTAATTGTAACACCCTCAAAATTGGAAAGAGCAACTAGACAAAAACTTCGATAAAATAATCAAATAAGGATAGAATCCCTTCTACAAACCATCATTGGAGATACCTCAAAATAAAGCATATTAACTTCAAAAATGCAATATCATAAGTCCTACACGACAACTACAAAAGTCGGGTGTTATTTAACTCAAACCAAAGTTGCTAATCCAAAATGCGGAAGACTTCACCAAGTCACCTACTTCTTGAGCACACGACTAGCTCTCCACTCTTCACAGTGTCACTAGAACTATTCCCAACTGAAGCCTGTTGCACATGCCGACAAATAAAAGGTTAGGCTAACGCCTAGTGAGTTCAAGAGTTTATATCATGATCAAATAATTCGTTAGACAAAAGGATTCAACTTGAATCATGATTTCCAAAAAAAAAAGGTTTGTATTTAATACACCGACAACCTATTTTCCAAACACACACAAATACCGTGACGAAAGCTTCCAATGAAAATCATTTCTCAGCAATGGACTTTTTTCAAAACTCACTCAAGATGTAAATAAATATTAAATTTCCAAAAAAAAATCAATGCGAATAAAACTCCAATAGTCGAAACATCCAAACAAGGATGAGGCATAACATACCGCCCATAAATCATGGAAAACAATCCATACACATATAATACGACGCCAACAACATGGATAAACAAAGTACCCGAAACAACACCCTTCGGTGACGGGGGAGACCCGATTTCATCGAATATGGCAAACACACGAGTTAAACCACAATTATAAGTTATAAGAATGTTTCATGGATGGTAAAAACATATGACATCAACCCTATCCCGGTCTTTAGTCAATTTTGGACATCAACCCAAACTGGATCTTTAGTCCATGGAGACATCAACTCAAACCGAGTTTCTAGTCTAAGGAGACATCAACCCAAACCGGATCTTTAGTCTATCGTGACATCAATCCAAACCGGATCTTTAGTCTAAAACCACCAAGTTCAACCCAAACTGGATCTTTACCTTGGAATCTCACCATCCAAAACAAGCTTATTTAGTTTAGAAATTTATACATGACTCCAAAAGAATAACCGACGCATTCAAATCATGTAATTCCCAAATAAGATGCAACTCATGCAAATCATAACCAAAGCTCCGCATCGAGCTATCAAATCAGACAAATGTCCTCAAGACCCAACATAGTCTAAAAACCGAGCCATAAGCTCAAAAGATCAAATAACCATTTGTTAAAAGTCAACACATGCAAATGAAGTGTATCTAACCCTCATCATGCAAATACATGCTCCGAGTCATGACTAACTCAAAACCCCTTCATTGCCACTTTCCCAATGAAGTCAAACCGTATACATATATATATATATATATATATATATATATATGTGTGTGTGTGTGTGTGTGTGTATGTATACTCAAATACTTTATAACTTGATAATGTATATAATTTGCAATGGTTCATAAAACCCAAAAAGCACCAAGAGTGCATAATTGTCAAAGGGTGATCACTTATGAAACAAAACACTCAAAATGGTCTATTCTAAAATAAAATGCAATTAAGTGCACAACTCATTCAAGGCTCCATCTCGAGCTACTAAAACCGGCAAACACCCCAAAGACCCATTTGAGTATAAATCAAACCCTTAAAGGCAAAATAATCGTTTAGCTAAATACGCGTTGCCAACCCGGTTACGTAAACCAAAATATATACATCGTTACCCAAAATCTTTGTCTCTTAACTCTCAATTGGCCTTCGGCCCAAAATCAAAGGTTTACAATTCCCGAAACGTTCATAAGGTCGAGATTGACCAAAATCCACGACTCACACGTTCACATTTTCAAAACGTAACCTATCATAACCTTTGCATAATCTCAACAAACACTAAAAGTGTATTTTGACCAAACAACCTCCACTTATGCAATAAATTAACAAAACACTTTCATTCGTGATTTATTTATCAATTACCCAAAAATCCCAACTGTGGGTGTTTTACAAGATTTGTAAAGCTCGACACTTCAAATAATCAAAATCCACTAAATAACTCAACAATTGATAATTTTTATGTAAAACACAGAAACACTTTAAAATAATCATTTTGGCATATGCAACGTTTTCACAAATCAACTTGAACTCACCTTACTAGATTAGGCTAAATCTAGATTTTCCCCAAACGTAAGCTCTTTTGAAGAAACACGAATCTTCAAGCCAAATCTTTCAAAAACCTAGATCCATAAGTTTCCAACCATAAATATTCAGATCCAACCATGTAGAATCATTCCCCAAACATTTTACATCAAGATCTCAACTTATACCAAAACCCTAATTTACATAGATGAAGAAGGAGAAGATGACCTTAACCAAGCATAACCAAAATCACACCAATAATGCCCAAAATGGATGAGAAGATGAAAACAACAAGACCCTAGGTTTTGGTAGAGAGATAATAAGATTACCTTCGTCACCTGAATCCCCAAAGTAAAAGCTCCTAGTCTCCCACAACAGCTTCAAGCTTCCATATCTTCAAAATTGGTGGAAATGGGTTTGGTTTGAGTGGAGAAGATGAAGAAGAGAAAGGGAGGGTTTGAGGTTTCTTGGGGAGGAAATCGGTTTAGAGAGCGAAAAAAATCTGAGTTGTGGTTTTTGAAAAATAAAGTGAGGGAATAGAGAGAGAAAGGTCTTAAAAGCAACCAAAATGTCGCACCAGGCCATACGCGGAAGTAATCTTGACCATTTATTCGGTCAAGATCAGCTTTAATTGGTCAAGATCAGCTTAAGTTCATTTGAGAAGTGTTAAATATATGAGAAATAGAGAAGTAATCTTGACCATTTATTCGGTCAAGATCAACTTTAATTGGTCAAAAGTTGCGGCTATTCCAAAAATAGAAGGACAGTTTCGTAACTTTTACAAAAACACGGGACGAGTTCATATATAAACCTGTGTGATTACATATGAACTATCTGTTCATATATGAACCCATGTAATTCACCACATATGAACTCTTTTTAACTAATTCATATATGAACCTTTGTGATTCATATATGAACCTTTGTGATTCATATATGAACCTTTGTGTTTCATATATGAACCTTTGTGTTTCATATATGAACTAATTAACTATAGGTTCATATAAGAATCAGTTGAACCAATTAACTGATTTATATATGAACCTTTGTGATTCATATATGAACTATTTTTTTAACTAATTCTCATATGAACTAATTAGCTGGTTCATATATGAATCACAAAGGTTCATATATGAATTAGTTAAAAAGAGTTCATATGTGAATTACAATGGTTCATATATGAATGTATAGTTCATATGTGAATCACACAAATTCATATATGAACCCGTCCCGCGTATTTTACGAAAAACCCCTCTATCTTGTGCAGACCACGCGAGGAATTATTCGCTGCTTCTCGGTTAAAGCCGCAAATGTGGACCGAATGAATGACCAAGATTACTTCTCTATTTCTTATATATTTATCACTTCTCAAATGAACTTCATCCTCCCAGTATTTTTTTATCGATGAATGATTGCCACTCCCTGAACGAAGAATTCGTGAAAGATGTTATTGGGTCGTCTAAGATGAAGAACATGTTTTCGTTGACAGCGACTATGTTGAATCGCCGGTCAAGGGTTTTTCCGGCATGCAGGAAATCGGCGACAAACATGCTTCTGGGTTTGTTGACGATGGTATTCATCAATTTTTTTCAACATTATTGTCATTGTTATTTTGTGTAGGAATGTTTATGTTTGTCGATGAATTCATACTGTAGAATTCTTCCATTTTTTCATATTGTTAGGCGTTGTTTTTTTCCTACATGAATGCTTTTGTAGGTCAATGTAGCAAACAATGTGTGGTTTAAATTGCTTTAATTTAATTAATATGTTGATCTTATATTCATCGTTAAGTGGTATTTCATCTTTTTTGTGATTATGATCATATATTCACCATTTTAGGATATGTTGTTTTTTTATTCTTTGAAATATTAGATTGTTTTTAATTAAGTTGTATTTCACCTTTTTCTGCTTTTTTTTCCCATGCAACTGCTAAGAATTGAATTTACTAATGATAATGCTTTTGATTGTTGATTACATGATTTTCTGGTTTTACATGAATGTGTTGTGAAAACTTGTTTTTTTTGTTTTTGTTGTTGTTTTTTAGATGTTAACTATCAAGAGATGCAATAAGCTGCTGATGGGTTCAAATATTGGTTCATAGTGTTCCTAGTGATTGCATACCAAAAATTGGTGATTTTTTTAGTAATCACGTATTAGCTGAAAAATATTATAGGAAATACGCCGATAAAGCAGGGTTTGATGTTAGGCTTTCGAACAAAAAAGTAAATAGGTTAGGCCGAATCACAACTAGGTATTTCGTATGTAGCAAACAAGGTATTCCTACGTCGAAGGTTTTTGATTCATTAGATTTTGGTTTAGGTACCCGAAAAAGAAGTAATACAAATCTCAAAAGGACCTGTTGTAAAACATGTTTGAAAGTTCATTATGTCAAGGAAAGGAATAGGTATGAGGTTTATAAATTTCTCAAGTGGCTTAATCATGTTTTATTAACGGAGGAAGAGTTGAGATTTTCATGTTCAAATAGGCAACTTAGTTACGCTGAGCAAAAGAATGTGTTTCATATGTAGTCAAAAGGTTGGTGTAACCAAAAGGACATAGGAGTCGCAATGCATTGAATGGCGGCATTCGAAAATTCGGGAGGACTGTTAGAGACTATCAGAATTACTGGCGCGATATGAATACTTTTGTTGGTAATAAGGATGCACAAATGCTCATTAACACTATGTCTAGTAGGCAACATATATGTCCAGATTATTTCTTTGAGTACAAGGTTGATGATACGGAGTTGCAGGCAATTTTCTAGGAGGATGAAACTGCATGGTTCAATTATTGAGAATTTGGAGATGTGATATATGTTTCGGACTAACAAGTATGTATATGTCACATGTTTTGGTTTATATTAGTTAACATAAAAATTAACTGATAGGATTCTTATAAAAGTGTCTTTTTCATAACATGCATGCAATGAGTTTTGTTCCGTTTGTTGCTATAGATAACCACAAACAAGTGTTGTGGTTGGTGCCGCTTTGATATCTGGCGAAACGGTTAATCATTACACTTGGATTTTGAAGGCGTTTTTGAAGGCTCATGGTCGACAATCGGTATTCGTAATCACTGATCAGTGTGCTGCTATGAACCTCTTAAGAGGTTCATGATCTTGCCATATCAGCTTGCTCTCTGTGACACGTCAATTTTCTCTTTTATGCACACTTCATAAATATTTTACTCTTCATCATTGACCGGTGCATAGTTATAAATTAAAAAAATACAATAATAAAAATTTTAATATTTAAAAAGTATTTATTAATAAAAATTATAATATTTAAAAAGTACTTTATTAATAAAAATCACCCTTATTTAAAGTATTTAATAATAAAAATTATAACATTACAATAATGTATTATTAGTAAAAATTACTAAATAAAGTATTCAATAATAATATTACAAAAATAGATTATTAAAAAAATTACCCTTAAAGTAGAGATAGAGATATCCACTAGAGAGATATATAGAGTCCGAGGGGAAGCGGGCCATAACTTGGAGTCTTGGACAAAATATTGTGGCATGGACCGCTCCATGTTCATGGAGCGGTATGTCATGTCAAGGGTTACCTTATGGTAAGAAAAAAATAAGGATCGGTTCTTTACGAAGCCATGTCATTATGGACCTCTTTATTGGAGATGCTCTTAACAAGTGTAAGAGATCTCGCTATCTACATGATAAGGTCATGTCATCTTGCAAGACATCTAGCAAGATGGATGTGAATGCTCTAAACATATGCATCTTATTTATCTTTATGTGAATTACATTTTTGGCCCTCTATCTATATCAACTTTCTTGGTTTTTGATTTTAATCTCTTGGAATTACATTATCGGTCCCTTATTTTCATGTACATATTTTTAAGCTTTTGTACAAATAACTAATGCATTCCAAAAGAAATAAGTAAATAAAATTTCTTAATCAATAATATTCATCCCCATCAAGAACATTTTACTTAAACTATGAAGAACATAAAAAACAATACGAAGAATATCTATAAACATAAAAAAAACATTTTATTTTATTTCAGAAAATTGTACACAAAACCATAAATTAAAAATCATAAAATTCTGGGTTGAATGCACATGTGAATGAGACACCATATTCAATATCTATCAATTTTCGGGTAGCATGAAGATGTGAATGAGACACTATATTCATCATATTCATGTATGCATAAAACCCAAAAAAAACTAGAGAGAGAGAGAGAGATGAATGCTTGAATTCACCCTGTGTATTCACGTGTGCAAAAAACATATTAAAAATATAAAAGCTTGAATTCCTCCTTGTCATGTACGCATAAACCCGAATAACATTGTCGAAACAAGTAAACATGAGAATTGATAAATTACATGTAATTTTGCGGTAAGATTACATACTATTAGAAAACATGCTCAAACTCGCATAAATCACATGATTTTATACCTGATTCTAGAATAAAAGTGAGATATAAATTAACACTTTCTCATATTCTTTTATTTAATTATTATTATTTTCATTTGAATCCGTTTTCATATTATAATCTAATCATCTAGCGTATTTTTAAAAGAGTAATTAGTAGGTGGGGAAGGGTCTGGGTTAGGCATCCGAAAATAGAAGGTTAAGAAGAGTGGTCACGTGCGGCCTGGGTGGGTATTAACCATTTTCTTCTTCTGCACAACATACAAAGAAGGGAAGAATTTGTCAATTGTCATCATCAAAATATACACCAAAAGACAAGAAAGCAAAGAAAATAAATAAATAAATACCCCTTCCTTCTAGTCTTCTACTATATCAATCAAACCACTCATCCTAAAAATCTCTCTCCCCATCTTCACTCTCTCTCTCTCAAACATTCTGTAGAACCAGCAGCAGCAGCAGCATCTGCAGATTCTCACCCACATTCTTGTTCTTTTAAGGTTTCCTTTTCTACACACCAACACCAACACCAACACCAACACCAACACCAACACCATTCCTTTCATTGTCTTTTCTCTATGTGAAACAAATCAAATCAATTCCCTGCAAAAATGGCCCATACATTCTCATCACTCCCTCCTTCTGATAGAGCTCTTGAACAGGTCCCCATTCTTCTCCTTTTTTCAATCTTTCTTCCTCTTAAATTATATGCTATGATTCATTTCCTCTTCATCTTTCTAACTTTCTTTTATCTTTTTTTGAAACCCCTTTTTGGTTATACAGCCTGTCTCAACTTTATTATTATTACCCTCAAAAAGAGAAATGGGTGCTTGATTTGTTCATGTTTTAGGTCATACTTGATGGGTTTCTCATAATCTTTATCTTTTGGAAAAATAAGCCTTTCCAGGCTTAATTACCTTCAAAAATTCAAACTTTATCCAATGGGTTTTCTATTTTTCTTTAAGTTTAGATGATGATACTACGTGGGTTTCTTAAAATTTTTCTAAAAAAAGAGAAATTTTTAAATCACTTCTAAAATTCAACTTATTCCCCAAATGGGTGTCTGATTTTTTCAAGATTTTGGTAATAACACAAGCATGAAAATCAGTTTCTTTTTACTTGTAAAGTTGTTATCGAAAGATACAGGAATCCCAAGTTTCAGTCACACATGTATACAAAATATTTGTGATGTTGACACTCGAAAGATATTGACTTGTGGATGAAATTGCAGGGGTTGTTTTTTTTATTTATTTATAAAACTTTCCCAATTTTATCAAGCAAATCAAGAATTGGTTATCCAAAAAAGAACTGAAATGCTAGATTTGGTTATCAATTATGGAACTTAGATCAGATTTCATAATGATCATATATATATATATATATATATATATATATATATATAAACATTTGATGATTTGAACTTAATTTAGTAACGAGATCTTTGATTTGGAGCAGGCAATTGTGGCTTTACGGAAAGGGGCATATATTTTGAAGTACGGTAGAAGAGGCAAGCCGAAACTATGCCCGTTTAGGATATCCACGGTAAGCCTTTCGAAAAAAGATTACTTCAATATGTTTTATATTTTACTAACAATATATCCCACTTAGAAATAAGGCGTGTAGATTGGGATGATAATTGATACCAATCTCCCAAACAATATATTTCACTCGAAAGTAAGTGAAGTAGGGTATGGAGTTGGGATTTGTCCTCTGGTCCCAAAGGGTAGCAACGGTATATCCCACTCAAAAACAGGGCCCGGAGATGGGATATACACAAACTTGTCCTCTGTCCCAAAGGGTAAAAATCTACTAGAAAGTAGGGGATGTAGTTAAGATCTACACAGATTTGTCCTGTGGTCCCCACCCCAAAGGTAGAAACAATGTATCCCACTCGAAAGCAGGGTAAATTTGTAAATTTCTCTATCTGTCTCAAAGGGTAAAAGCAGAAAATAAGGTTTGGAGGTGGTATGTATACAGATTTGTCCTTTGGTCCCAAAGGGTAGAAACAATGTATCCCACTCGAAAGCAGGGTCCGGAGGTGGGATATACCCAAAAGGGTAGAACGACTGTTTCATGATCTATATTTTACCATACCGTTAAATTCTATGGTACTTCCATTTGTTTTTATTAACTTCGAATCCCATTCGGGGTTTCAGGATGAAAGAAGTTTGATGTGGTTTTCTGGCAAGGAGGAAAAACAACTGCAACTAAGCTCTGTTACCAACATTATTCGTGGACACGGGACTGTAAGTTTCTAAAAAAACGTTCTCTTTATCGTGTTTTTTGTAGCTTATTACAATCGTTTTATCGATTCATTATGCTAAATTTCAGAGGAAACTTCAACCAGAAAGAGAATGCCATTCATTTTCCCTAATATACATAAAGAACCAAGCTCACTGCTCCCTTGATCTGGTGGGTTTGACTTATTAATCCACGTTTTTCTGACCATTGACTTTCCGATTTTTCGGTTTAGATGAGATCTTGATGGGGGGTATTTTTTTCTTTCTTTCAGATATGCAAAGATAAAGTGCAGGCAGATTCATGGTTCTTTGGCCTGAAAGCTTTGATATCAAAGTGTCAAGATTTCAGGCCATCTGAAAACCGTAGAGGGGTTCAAAGTTGCGTAAACAGTCCCACAAGTTATATCCGAAGAAAATACAATCTGGGACTCTCGAAAGAAACCACGAAAATGTCTCAGGTTCTTATACCAGCTCCTATTTGTATGTTATTGCTTACTCGTACAAGGCTTTTCAAAATTTATCTTATATATATAGAGTGCCCTTCTTTTGTTAACCACCCATTTAGTGTTAACCATGTTAACCAATCTCAACCATAGATTATTCAGATCAACTAAAGGATTATAATATTATTCAAAATTAAAAAAGAGAGGGTTGATGTTTGTGCATAAGTGCATAGGGGCATTTTTGTCCAAAACAACAAAACTTAAAATTGGAATCCCCTAAATATCAGGCAAAGAATCTCAAAGTTTCTTAATCGAAATTCATCCATAAATGGATTTCAGCTCTAGTTATGTACACAAACAAGTTTACGACCCCAACCACCGTTCGATCAAGAACCACCATAACTCAACCTACCAACCACCCGCTTTTCCGGCAGCAACCGACACCGGATTCCCACAACTAGCCATCGCGATAGCATGTATCACCGCCACAACGTTTTTGCTCATTACCTACTTCTTGATCACCAAATGTTGCTACCCTTTATGCCGATTCTTGATGGCACGAACCACCACCGCCGAAGAACCACCGTTGGTCTACTCGACTCCCGCTTGCCAAATCACCGGACTTGACGAATCGTTAATCCGCGAGATACCCGTTTGTCTATATAGCCAAAGGGATTGTGAGAATCGAAGATTGTATAAATGCGTTGTTTGCTTGAACGAGTTTCAAGATTTGGATACGTTACGGGTTCTTCCGAGTTGCAACCATGGTTTCCATTTGCACTGTATCGACATTTGGCTTCGGAACAATCCCAACTGCCCGATTTGCCGATTCAACATCTCGGGTACAACACGGTATCCAACGGACACGACCGTGCCAACTTCTTCACCTCAAGATCCTCTGTTGTTCGCCCACGATAGCCCCACGAGTAGCATCTTCATGCGCATATATGTAAATTCATGTGCATATATGCACCAAGATATTCATATATCCAGACTTGTGTGTATGCGTATATACAAAAGAGCTCATATGCAAATTCATGTGCATATATGCACCAAGATATTCATATATCCAGACTTGTGTGTATGCATATATGCACAATAGCTCATATGCAAATTCATGTGCATATATGCAAATTCATGTACAAATGCATGTGCATATATGCACCAAGATATGGAATTTCTATGATGTGCATATATGCAGTTTTAAATCGTGCATTTATACAAAAAAACGTGAAAAGAATATCTGAAACGTGAAGATGAAGATTATGTTTCAAAATGGGTTTTAGGTGATTAAAATTATCATTAATAACTACCAAAAATGAAAATGGATTTTAGAAGATTAAGATTATCATTAATAACTACCAAAATATCTTGTGCATGAAATTAGGAAAGTAAATAACCATTAAATAATTAAAATTCTGAAATTCCTAAACTACCCCTATCAAACCAGTAACTTATCTTAATTTTTGTTGGTCCAAAAAAGTTAACACGGTTAATACTAAATGGACGGTTAACAAAAGAAGGAGACCCTATATATATATATATAGAGAGAGAGAGAGAGGTTTAGGGGAAAACCTCAAAACCATAACGAATAACTAAGGAACACCTTGGTAATCATTCATCTGGACGCATTGCACATGTGCATACAAGTAATTGAAGTTGTTTTTTGGTTTTCATACACGTGTGCATGTTACAAAGTACTTGTATGCGTATGTGCATACCATCCTATTTAATGGATACCAGGGTGTTCCTCAGTTTTCATTTTTTTGTGGTTTTCCCTGAACTTGTATATATATGTCTTTATTTTTTCTGCACATTTTTCACAAGTCAACGGTCTTCATAGAAGCATTTCGGAAAGAGTAGAGGTCAGTCTTTCGCACATCTTACCCCGTGGCCGGACCCCACCTCCGGGGATATACCCGACTCGTTTGGTTTGGTTTACTAAGTTTCCGATTGCAGTCAAACTTACAAACATTGTTTGGAAAGTAACTTCTCGTTTTTTTCCGGACTTGAAGGTGCGAAGCGTATGTGGGAGCCCTGTTGCATCGTCATCGGGTCGGTGTTTCTCTGATGGCCTCTCGCTTTCGTCCGATAGTTTTTATTCGCGATCGAGTTTATCGAGCAGGCAGAATTTGACCGATGGGGTAGTCACGAATTCTCCTTGTATCAAACCGGAAGAACTTAAAAAGAACCAGAAAACGCTTAGCCGGTTCGTTGCACCCTCCGTTGAGCCAAAAAAAACCAAATTGACCGATGTTTTGATATGGGGAGAAGGTGTCAGAAATGGACCATTGGGCAGCGGTGTCAACGGCTACCGAAACGAAACACAATTTGATGCATTGTTGCCGAAAGTTCTCGATTCAGTCGGAATGTTAGATGTCGAAAAGATTTGTTTGGCCGGAAAGCGTGCCGCTTTAGTGACTAAACAGAGTGAAGTTTTCTGTTGGGGTGACGGAAAAACGGGAAGGCTTGGGGACGGCATAAGTTTCCCGAAAGAAGTTGAATCACTTGCTGGAGTTCGTGTGAAATCGGTTTCTTGTAGCGAATATCAAACCTGTGCCGTAACTTTTTCCGGCGAACTTTATACATGGGGCGACAACGGCTCCGGTCAAAGTATCCGGTGGCTGCCGCACCTGGTTTCCGGCGGTTTAAATGGAATTGGCGTATCGAAGGTTGCTTGTGGGGAATGGCACACCGCCATTGTTTCTACTTCTGGTCAACTGTTCACTTTCGGGGATGGGACATTTGGCGTTCTTGGTCATGGAAATTGTCAAAGTTTGACCGAACCGAAACAAGTCGAATCTCTCACAGGGATGTCCGTGAAATCAGTCGCGTGTGGGCCATGGCACACGGCGGCGGTGGTCGGGACCACCACTGGTCCGTGTAAATCAAGTTCCGCAGCCGGAAAATTGTTCACGTGGGGTGACGGGGATAACGGAAGACTCGGTCACGGCGATCACGAGACGAAACTCAAACCGACGTGCGTCGTTCGGCTTGTCGATCACGAGTTCGTTCAA
This sequence comes from Saussurea involucrata, assembly GCA_033807775.1. Classification (NCBI taxonomy): domain Eukaryota; kingdom Viridiplantae; phylum Streptophyta; class Magnoliopsida; order Asterales; family Asteraceae; genus Saussurea; species Saussurea involucrata. The sequence goes on along the minus strand of CM066319.1, from coordinate 183,823,230 downwards.
GTATCTTGCGGAAGAATGTTGACCGTTGGATTAACGAGCACCGGTGTCGTTTACACCATCGGAAGTTCCGTCCACGGACAATCAGGAAACCCGCAAACCCGAAACCAATGGGTGACCCTCGTTCAAGGCAAACTAAAGTTTGAATTCGTCAAAGAAATAGCATCGGGATCGTATCACGTTGCCGTTTTGACATCGAAAGGAAACGTTTACACATGGGGAAAAGGAGCAAACGGGCAGTTAGGCGTCGGCGATACCGAGGACCGAACCTCGCCAACTTTGGTCGAGTCTTTGAGACACCGACAAGTGCGGGCCATCAGCTGCGGTTCGAGCTCAACGGCTGCAATTTGTGCACACCGATCGATAACTTCCAGTTTCGATATATCGGTTTGTCGTGGATGCAATATCGAGTTCGGGTTTATGAAGAAGAAACACAACTGTTACAATTGTGGCCTTTTGTTTTGCAGTATTTGTAGCAGTAAGAAGACGAAAAACGCGTGTTTGGCACCGGATGAGACCAAATCCTTTCGGGTTTGCGATTCTTGCTTCAAATGTCTTGAACGGAACAGGTCAAACTCGGGTCAACTGTTGAAGATCGAAGATCTTCCTCCAAGACCATTGATGATCAAAACATTCTCGGAAGAAACCGATGACCACTCTACGGTAACTTCAATATGGAACAAAACGGGAGATAGAAACCACGTGGGTTCGGGTTCGGGTTTGGATTTTGACCCGGGTTCGTCGTTAATGAGTCGAGCGCCTAGGTGGGGCCAAGTTTCTTCTCCCGCGTCTTTTCGGAAGCATTGTAACGAAGAGACCTCACGGAACAACCTGAACATTGACTCTCGTATTTCTACGCCCGTCAAGCATAAAAGAGCGAAGGACATAATTAAGGCATTAACGTCACGGGTAAGTTATCTTCTATCACGAATTTGTTAGGATCGATAAGCGCATACACAATCAACATAACCAAAAATGTACACTGGGACATGATAGTACAACTTGTTGTGCCATGTTTGGTGTGACATCTAGACCGGGCCAGGACAAGCTTGAGTGGGACAAAAATGCATTTTTTGTCCACCTAAAATAGGTGGAACAAAAATGAGGTAGATGGGATAAGACTGGTAAATTACTAAACTACCCATGTTAAATTAAAACCCTAAAACCTTGCACAATTACTAAACTACCCGGTTGATCTATGATCGAAATTAGGCTCCGTATACAAGTCTCATTGCAGTACATGCTTATATAGATTTCAGGGTAATTTCTTGGTGTAAAAATTTGTTTTTTTTTTGCAGCTTCATTTAATGTCTCCAAGAGCTTTTATGCGAAAACAAGAAAAATCTCCGTTCGATGGACCAACAACGAGCGCTACACATTTGTCGTCTAGATCAACACGGGTGCCTTGCGATGCCGAGGCCAGTGGCATTAGCGATTCGTGCAATTCCGCTCTTGTTTTGAGTATGAACAACAATATATCCACTCAGAGCGGCGATGGCGAGAAGAGACCTTCAGATGAACCAATCGCCAAAGGAAAGGTTTCCAAACAAGACATTGTAAAGCAAAAACACGAATGGATGGAAGAGTATCAAAGGGGTGTTTACATCACTTTCATTATGTTGCCCACCGGTCAAAAAGGGATAAAGCGAGTCCGATTCAGGTACATTTGCGTTTTGGCTTTTCATAGTAGCGGATAGATGCTAAAGGAGGCCGTTGAAGCAAGGGGTAATCCGGTTAGCCTTGGTGCACCGGGGTCACCTAGATACGCAAACACTTGAAGCAATTGGTAAATTGGTTGGCCTGGTGCACCAAGGCCAACCCGACAACCTTGGTGTTGGTGCGATAATCTAGGTGACCCTTAAAAGTTACTGCATGGTGCACTAGAGTAGAGTCACGTAGATAATTTAGGTTATCTAGGTGACCCTTGAAAGCAACCAGTAATCTGCTTGGGGCACCAGGGTTACCTAGATAATTTAGGTAACCCAGGTGACCCTTGAATGCACCAGCGTCACCTGAGTTGGGTGACCCTTGAAAGCAATGGTTATTTGGTGCACCAAGGTCATCTAGATAGGCAACTCTTGAAACAATTTGTAATCCGGTTAGCCTTGGTGCACGAAATTCTCATCGTTGTACCGAGCACGGCTAAATACATGCTTCTTGACTCTATCTTTGTTTGAAACAAGCTGGTGAAAATAATTCGACTCATCGTATGTTCTTGCAGTCGGAAAGTGTTTAGGGAAAAGGAAGCAGAGAGGTGGTGGGAAGATAATCAACAAAAAGTATACGACAATTACAATGTCGATGCCTACATAAACTCTTATTAGGTTTGAGTCAAAGGCAACTCTACGGGGTTAAAATGTGGACAACAACGTTCAAAAGCAGCAACGTTTGGGTCTTATTATTGGCGGGTGATACGCGATCTTGTATGATTTTGTTGATATAGGAAACTATTTTATCTGGCCACCGCAACGTATTCTCGAGAAATGATCATAGTATTTCGTTGGCAACGGGTACTCGTTAGCAGTTTAAAAATAATTTTTTTAACATTTAGTTTTGACGGTTCAAATATGTGAATTAGATGGTTACCATCAAAAGATATATTCAAGTGTTTAGAAACTTTCAAATTGTTTTATCAAGTTAGGTCATTGTTGTAACGATGGTTTATGTAACTATATTAAAGGGGGATTGTACTCTGTCCCAAAATCCAAATATCTACAGTAGAGATGTTATATATTACTATATTTTTTGGTTAACCAAGTGACGAATATACCTGGGTCTGTCTTACAAACGTCTAAATATTTGTGCATTAATTTATATAAATATAGAAATGCATTTTGAAACGGAAGGAGTAATAAATTAGAACCAACTAATCTCTAAAACATTCATTTTAGGGTCTCCAAGCAAACGTTTTTACAAATATTTTATTTTATTTATTCAAATTTTACAAAATAGACTCACATACATTAACATTAACATTAACATTAACATTAACATTAACATTAACATTAACAAAGACTAAAAAGAAAAAAGAAAAAAGAAAAAAGAAAACATTTGAGGAATGGTAATATGATGTCAACTTTGTGAGGTATTATTGATGATTTTGGTAATGTAAAATGTAAGTGTGGTTGAATGAATAATGAATGAAGGAAGGAATACAAAATTTCCAGTTTTGTGTTGAAATCAAGTAAAGAAAGAAAAGGAGCCAAATAGCACGACTACTAGTAGCGGACGATATCCTTGAGGCATTCGTAGAAATGTGAGATTTGAATGGTTTCCTGGCCGGAAAAGATTGCCTCCGCGCTTCCACCAGTCTCTCCCTGTGCAGCCATCTCTACCACCATATAAAGCCTCTTGATCGGCATCTACACCACCACCACAACTCATCTCAACATTTAACAAAACCATCTCATAAATAATAAATCGTTTTATTCATTTCATCTAGATTTAGATTTTTTTTTTTTTAAATCCATATTTGTTTGTAAGTTTTGTGGTAACCGAAGAAAATTGTTATAGAATCTTACGTCGTTCAGGGCCTCAGCCGCAGCATCAATATCATCTTCTGAGAACACTTTGATTTGTTGCAACACCTGAAAACAGAAGAATTAAAAAGGAACAAATAAAAACATACCTAAAAGATTTCCAACCATTTTCACTATCAAGTGCATAAAACAAAGAAGATGAGTAACTTAAACTAGGTGTTTAAAAAATTTCGATTGAAGACACAAGATCATTAAACATAAAAGCATATAACAATAAAAAAGGTAAAAGAAAAACTTGCGCAATGAGAAATTACCGTTTTAGCATCTTCAGACTTCAATGTAGGAACATGGTAAGTGACAGAGAAAGCCTCACAAATACCTACAGACTCCAGGAAAGACACTTCACTGGTTGTTCCAATCACCAGCATATTTTTACCCTGAAAGTTAAAAGTGGTGAGACCAATGACCTCATGAATACCAGATTAGTAACAACAAACATATAATAATCTTCTTTCCTTTTTCAAATTCTTCAAAACTTTCTTTTTCAAGCAACAAGATAAGAAGGAAGACCTTTGGAGGAAGCCGTTTGAGGAGGACCATTAACGTCTGAGAAATCAAGTTGGAAAAACGAGGTCCGATGGCAACATATTCCAGTAGTCTGTATTAGTCAAGTACAAGAAAAAGATTAATCATCAGCAGAGACAAATTTCGATTAAATCAACATAAGAACTACCTTTCAATATCATCAAGAATAATAATGCTCAGTGTTGACTTGTAAGCATCCTCAAATACCTATGAAAAGTGTTCTCATGAGAAACACCTCAAGCATATGCAATTGAAGTTGAAATTTATCATAAATTAAGAGCCTCTCCAACAGATTCTCTAAATGGTTTTTTTGAGGGAAGAAGAGAAAACAAGAGAGAGAAGATATAGTTTTCTAAATTTCGAAAAAAAATCTCTAAAAATTAAAGTGAGAAGAGAGAAATGATATTTTAATTCTTTCTTATTAATGAAATTGAATGTTATTATTTTATTAAATTATATAAAGTTTTTAAGTGTATTGGGATAATAAAGTTATAATATATTTTAATAATATAATTAATGTTAAAAACTCCAACACAGAGTCTATGTTGGAGTTGAGTGTAATTTCTTTTAGAGATTTTAACGGTCGGTTTTCTATTTAAAAAATTATAGAGAATATGTCAAAGATGCTCTAATAGTATCAACAAATAAAGGGTAAACAAGATGAGACAGAAGAAACATAAAAACCTTCACAATCTGTGCACATTTACTGCCTTCACTGAGGCCAATCATCGATTCAGCTGAAATCTACCATTTGAAAAGTGATAATTAATTAATCTTATGGATGATATGTTGATTTTGCACACTAATATGCAATGAATAAATTAATATTTATATGAGAAAAAACTTACTATCTTGACATAAGGAAAGTCGCTACCGATACCAACGGTGGCTGCCATTGCAGTCTTACCACTGGGAAAGCCGTTAAAAATAGTTAGTGAACAGGGAGACAGCTTATATTAATTAAAAATTATTTATTATCAAGCCACAATATACCTGCCACTTGGGCCTTCCAGAAGAACTGTGACAAGTGGACTACCTCTGCTAACTTTAACTTGCTCCGCTAATAGCATAGTTCTTTTGAAGATATGATCATGTCGTTGACCACAATCAACTATTCCATTGAGTCTGCATGATTCATTTAATTGGATAGGAGAAACTAGATTTATATGGGGAACTGGCTTTCTCCTAACTTTTGGTCAAGAAGTTTAATGCTCTCATTTTAGCATGGATTTAACTTGGGATCATTCTTACCTGCAGCGTTCAAGGCCGTCCATAGAAGCACCAAATGAAGGAATAACTTCATGAAGAGCATTCAGGAAATCATCCATTGTGACTTTTATGCTCTCCTCATCTACTGATTTGGTAAGATCATCAAGGCTTAGCTGCCGATTTAGAGCATATGAAACAGCACTTTTCACAACACCTTCAAGTTCTGCTCCACTGTAGTTCTTTGTTCGTGCAGCTGTGTTCCATTAAAAAAAAACATTAGAGTTACTTATAGACTTATTTACATTTCATTGGAACCCACCATTCTACACTTTTCAATGACTTAGGGGTTGTTTGGTAGTTGCTGAATGGTTTAGTGCAGAATGATTAAGTGGTCAGAATGATTAAGAGGCTCTTATGATATAGTATAAAATGAAATCTGGTTGTTTGGTAATTATTCAGAATGAAATTAGGGCTCTGAATGGTTAAGGAAGGCCCAAGATACAAAATAATTCAGAAGGTTTTAGAATCATTAAGAGGCAAACCTTTTTTTTTGCCAAACAAGATTCACCTCTTAGCGATTCAGAGATTGCCTCTTAATGGAACTATTAAGAGGTAAACAAACACCCTCTTAATTGAGCCTTGCTTGAAAGAGTGAATTAAGTAAACATTTTGGTCACTAAAATGAAAGCTGAGAAGTATAAGTTACAACATACCAAGCTCTTGCAAGTTAACATCTGGAGCTAGGAAAGAATTCTCTTTCATCTTATTTGTATGAATCTGGAGAATTTGGAAACGACCATTCTCATCAGGAAGGCTGATCTCCACTTGGACTTCCAAACGACCAGGCCTAACCCAACCATTTTGAGAAAATCTCAGCACATATGGTAAAAGTACAATTAACACCTTATGAGATATATAATGGGGTCACCTCATAAGAGCTTCATCAAGCAAATCCTTCCTGTTTGTCATACCGATGAGCAACACATTATTTAGCGCTTCCACACCATCTATCTAAAAATCACATGTTGCTGATCTCAGTGTCCTTCTTGTGCAGTAAGTAGAGCATCCCTTTCCTAAATTAAAAAATTTCTCCATTAAGACATTAAATGGTTGATCAAACCTTTGTAAGGAGCTGGTTGACAATGCTATCGTGCACGCCTGTCCCATCCCTAGTTGAACCTCTAGACTGCAAAAGCAAATAGCAGTTACAATAAGGCATAAATTTCCAAACAAAGATTATACTGAATACTTCGAAATGGACATTAAATACACAAATAATTCAATTATTAAAGAAAGGGAGGGATCTACCTTACAAATTGCATCAATTTCATCAAAAATGATCACATGCAAATCACTTTGATCCCCTGGAACATTTTGAACAAAAAGCCATCAGACCCTGAAACTACTTTGTTTAAAGTCCAGATTCTAACCAAAAAATCGTCCCACCTCGTGCTTTTTGATCTTGTTCAGCGTCGGCAAATAAGTCCCTTACATTCTTCTCAGTTTCACCAACAAATTTACTCAGCACTTCAGGCCCATTTACAATCTAGATTGCAGAATCAACCAGAGAATTTAACATTAGAAGAAATCACAATAAGTTAAGATCATGTTATGAATTTTGAACAGATGGAACTAAGAACCATATTAATAATTTAATCTTTCTGCATTAAATTCTATTGTGAATTCATACTCTCGTGATAAACACATAGAGATCGAAAAAATCACTTTAAAACGGTGACAAAATGCTTTTAATATCTAATATGATATACAAGGCCAATGCTTGGAGAAAGTACCTTTGGATCCCTTCCATTCAGCATCTTTCCAATTTGCCGAGCCATTAGAGTCTTGCCAGTACCAGGGGGACCATATAACACCATTCCCTTAACATGCTTTACTCCAAGTCTAATGCATACAGATTCCCATTACAATGATAAGAGTCAATAGGAAATTGCGAAATAATTTTGACACATATTAATATACAGAATGACACATTAATGGGACATTACTTGCTTGCCACGTGTGGAGGGAAAACCCTAGAAGCAAAAGCTCTTCTAAAAATGTCTGCAAATTCATTGCTTAGGCCACCTATGCCAAGTGATTGAAGGTTAAACTCCTTGTGCCTGAAAATGTTGCTGCTAGCAGCCTCACGCTGATTGACTATCTGCATATACGGAAACACCCACAAATTAGAGAAAGAAAACACAAATTCAAAGAATAGTAAGGAAGTCAACAACAAAAAAGTATTTTATGAGGTTACTCATTTGGAGGATAATACCTTTATTCCACTACTGTTGGAGGCTTCAAACACAATGTATGAATCAGATGAAAGCATGCCTCTTTCAATGTTGTCTGATTTTTCCTGCCCTTCCACAGCAACCTGAGTGACTGTGAAGATATAAGCGTTGCCATGAAACTCAAAAGTTACCCTTTGTCCTGATGTCATAACCTGCATTGAAGTAACCCTTCATGTAAATCTCGAAAAATTAGAAATAAACAAATAGAATGGTAATAAGCAAATGATCAATGATCAATGTAATAATCAGGTCTTTAGGATTCACATTTCTGAATCAGCCATGTCACTAGATGGTAATCAGCAAACAACATACACAGTACCTGGTTCACAAATCTTTTCCGAAGCTGTTGAGCTAACAGGACAGCGTCAACCTGCAGAAAACGAAATTTCAGAATCAAGGATGGAAGGGTGCAATCTCAAAGCAAGTAGTTAATTTAGAGACTAAGGAAGCATGTGCCTTGGATAAAAGCAACGAGACGTACCTGCTCTTCTTTATTCCCTTTCTTTACAAATTCCAAGTCAAGGGTAAGTAATGCAATGTTAAAATCTTCAGGTAGAATAAACCTACAATGGTTCGCAGAAGAGGTTTGTCGAAGAGTCAATAAACATTATTCCGACACAGACACTAGAGCAAGGATAACCACAGACCTGCTAACAGATACCGAATCTCCTGTAGAAACTCTCGCATGACGTCTTTGGATAGCATTAAGCCCAATGTGCCCACTTTGTATGGTATCGTAGGCAGTTTGTTTCAGTTAAGTGAAACAATAAAGTGCTTCCTTACATATAACAGGATGATAACAACAGTAATTCAATGTTAAACAGATCCCTAAACATATAAATAGCCAAATAATAATAGTTATCGTCAACCTAATTATGAATTGGCTGCACTTGATTGAACATCATCCAATTTCATAATAGTTGATTAACCAATGTCCAAAAGAAAAGCTCTACAAAACACATGATATATTTGCTTATACGATGAGAAGGATATCCTATAGAGAGAACGAACACGTCACCAACAAGAGCAAGAGCGATATCGGATCCAGGAACAACAAATTCACCAACATCGGAAGGGGAACAATAAGCGCAATTAGTATAGGCAAGATCTTTCGCCGGTGTGTTTGTGACAGTCATCGTCATTTCCGCCATTGTCGAAGCAAATAGATCAAATCACTGCGGTATCTGTTTTCTCAGGCTCTTCGCAGATCACAAAAATCTGTTCCAAGAAGAAAAGAAAAATATGTGTAATATGTACGACAGAAAATCCTATGCCAAGCCAGAAAGAGACCAATTACAGTAAGAAAGAGATCAATCAATTGCAGTAAGGAAGGACAAAATCAAAGGATAAAACTGCATCTAAATGCAAAATTTACATAGTTGTTAACAGGGTTGTTCAAACTCTCAACCCAACCCCCAAATTTGGGAAATAGTAGTGGCGATCAGGGATGTGATCCTGACCGGTCTTTTGGAATGGGAATTTGTAACATTCCTAATTTTTTTAACTGTACAAGTCTATTCCAATTGTAAAATTATAAAGTCTAATGTTTGAAGTGACAATATGAAAGTGAGAGTTTGTAATATACGTGTATGTACAAGCGATTCACAATTGACTCCAGATCAAAATCCTGAAAGAAAGAAGGGTCGCTATTGTGATTCGAGATAGAATTAGAATTTTTAACACCAAATCGTCAAAATCAAATTGAGGTAAGGTTTATACAATTGTGCGTCGGTTCATTTCAGATCATCGTTTGCATGCTATTATGAATGTATTGAAGGCCACATTGGTGGCCAAAAGGCCAACAGCCATTGTTTCGACGGCAACAATACGTAAAAAAATTACCTAGTACGGTGAGTTTAGGCCACAAATAAATCTCCACGGTAATAAATGTTAACTATAGTGGCGTTTGGATTGAATAGGAACACGTAATAGATCTTAAATGTAGAAAAATCGAAGCTACAGATAATGTTAAGAACCCATTGATTCGTAGAATTGAAGCTTCAGAGATATGTGTCGTACATAGTTGCTTCAGAAGCTTACACTTGTAGCATCAATCGAACCAAAAACGATGTGCAATTAAACCTTCGAACCTGGAGACTTTCAACAGAGCAAATCACCAGAAATCGTTGCTTAGTAACCCATTAGAAAGTAATTATGAGAAATCGAAGCCCAATCGCTCGTTCATGTCAGCAGAGAGAGAGAGAGAAAGAAGATTGATGCTGGACTGGGTTGTGTTAAAAGTTGGGCCGAAGCAAAAACAGAGAGCAGACCAGGCCCGCTTAGATGGGTCCAACTGGTCATACCATCTTTCTATTATAAAACATTTAGTTAGGGTGTGTGTTTGGTTGGAGATATATATTAAACAGTAATTAATGGAATGAAAATAAATGAAACTTTTATTTAGTTTTATAATGAGTCTATTTTTTCACAAGTCCAAACTTTGATTCCATTTTTGTTTTTCTGTCTGAACCAAATGCAAATTTATTCCCATTTTTGTTTTTCTGTCTGAACCAAATTAATGCCAGCCTAGCATTAGGTATGGCAATGGGGCGGGTTATACAATGCCCGACCCTGACCCTGACCCTGACCCTGGTCTTTGGTAATGAAATAATATAATATACCTAATATGGGGGTAGTGATGAAATAATATAATATAAACCGATGTTGGAATATTATATTTATGGGATGTGTGGGAAAGGAACATTAATTAATGGATTGGATTTGGAAGGTAGAAGAATACAAGTTTGGGGAATGGAGAAGGAAGCTTAAAACTCATAAAAGGGGAAAAGCACCAAAAGACTGGATTCATGAAAAAGGAAAAGAAACCCCACTTGCTTTCACACGTCGGATTCCCTTTTCACTTCACGTGGCAAAAGCTGGACCCACCCTGTCTCCTTCTCTTTCTATTATTTTATAATTTTATTTATTTATTTATTTATTTAATACATATATTAATTCTACGACTAAGCCCCTATTTACAAAATGCTTACCCGGGTAAGTGATTATCAAGTCACATTAGCTTACTGGATGAATATGGTATGGTAAGAGCGAAAGCAAGGACCGAGAGTCTTATTCAGTGCGACGGCTCTTACCACGGTTAACGCTTACCTGCTAAATTATTACATACGATGCCATTTTGGTGGACTAAAATCTTACCCGATAAGTAAATGATAGTGTTGAATTTTACCAGTAAACACTTGCCCCTATTAAGTTATTATAAACGGCCCATAAATATTTTTGTAAACTAAAACTACAAACTACAAATATTCTATAACAATCTTAAAAATAAAAATAGGTTTTTATTAATGAAATTTATAGTCACATTAAAATAAATAAATGTATTCTATTTTGAATTTTTTACAAATTCAGTTTTAAATGTTTCATTTAAATGTAAATGTCTACGAGAGGACATTTAATTTTTCTTAATAATTTGGTTTCAAAATTTTCATCTATTTACAAATTAAGTTATAATTAATATGTTATATTATACACTCCCTAAACTAAAGATTTTAAAAGAGGTTTATTGTAATAAAAACTGAAATAAAATATATAATTTATAATTTGATATAGTATTATTTTTTATCAAAGTTATATAATTATTTATTTGCTTATTTTAATACTTATGGTATCCGATCCGATACCTTTAACTTAACTAATTCATTGGATCTATTAAACGACTCACTCATATAAATTAGACCAACTTTAAATCTTTAGATTTTATATATTGTTCAAACTCTCAAACATTGAATAATCTCATGAAGTTGATTAGTGTTTATATATTTAAAATTACTTCTAACACTGATTGTGCAATTTAATATATATAAAACCGCCTTAATTTTGCAAACCATACAAAAACGTCAATTTTATTGATTAAGTTAATGAAATTGTTTCATTAAATTGTTTTATATAATTTTTTTCTTCATTAATTAGTGATTAAAATTAATTTCCGGTGGAATATTCCGTCGATAATTTAACAGTTTTTTTTAAATCGTATTTATGAAATTGAATTAAATAACAAATTAAATTTTTGATGTCGGAAATATTTATATTTATTCTTTAACTTATTAAATTTATTTATTAATTTTTAAAACATATTTTTAATTATTTTCCAGAATGATCATTAATTATTTTCTATTTTCATGATGAAGAAAATACCAATATTTTATAATTTGATACCCTATAAGGTATAATATCGTATTTTATAAATATTCTAAAGTATTTGTCCTTGTTTATTGACCAATCTTCTTGTCTAGCTTTTGGCATTTGATTGGAAGTTTATTGATGTAATTATATATATATATATATAGGATACAAATTAAATATAATTTATGAATTTGTTGCATCCTCTTACAAATCAATGTGCATATATAAATATTGTGTGCATAATCTGAGATGCATATATTCACTACCTCATATGAATGCATGTCCAATATATATATATATATATATGGGCTTAATTAAATAAGAACTAATTAGTTTGTGGTAACTGTAAGAACCAATGTCAGCCACTCATTTTAAATAATTAATGTCAATTACTAAAATAAAATAAAGGGTAATTTAGTAAAAAAAAATCACAACTCATAAAACCCTAAGAAATTTTCAGCCGGCTACACCATCAAGGTGGCATTTTTCCATCTTCTTTTCAAACAACACCATCCCACCATTTCTTTCGTATGCTTTCTTTCGTTTAGTTTTTTTCATCTCTCAAGTGATCAATACTACACAATTAGCTTCAGAAAATCGGAATTCGATTCGTTTTTAGTTCACGATTTCATGTGTTTTTATAAGGTACGGTGTAGAAGTTATTGCATTTATTGTTTTCGTTGTTAATTTCATGTCGATTTTAGCTGCGATTATTCGAATTCATGCTGTTTACGAACATAAGGATTAAATTTTTGAGTAAAATATGAGTGTTTAGTGAGAGATAAAGAGAGAGATGGAGATCATAAATGAGAATTGGGGATAATAAACATCAATTGATCGCAACTGGAAAAATAGAGCAAATATTTTTATATATTGGAAGCATTGTGTTCGTATAATCAGAATTTGTTGTCTAGTAGTTAAAATTTTGGTTGTGAATTTTTTAATATTTTTGAAGTTTTATGAGTTGTCACCACCATCCCCAACACCAACAATCAATATCAATATATCATATCATATATATATATATATTAAAACAAAAATCAAGGGTGATGACATGGAGCCTCCTAATGCCTAGACTCTCTTTTCTCTTTTTTCTTATAATTTTCATTTCTTAATATTTTTAATCTATTTAATTTAATTGATTTCATAATGTGATTCATTTATTAAGGTCATTATTTGAGACATAATGTTGCAACTTTTCATTCACCCTTTAAACCTTTCATCTATTATCTATTAAACTATCAAATACATGTTACAATCAAAATAGTAGATGGGTTATTTGTTTTTTTGTTGAGTTTGTTAACAATCGTGTGAGAATCTATTTGCACGATCTATCCAATTGTAAGTTAGATGTCCCGTTAAAATGGAAGCTATTGTTCTTCCTCCACTAATTTTCCAGGTAACAACTTTGTTTATTTTGTATCATGTTTTATACGAGTTATATATTGTTGTTGATGTTTGTGTATTTTCTTTAAAATTTGTTTTTTTTTCTCGATTGTGTTTTGCTCATTGCAGTTTTTCAACTTTGTTTTTTTGGTTACAACAATCAACTTCTATAGTATGATTTTATGTGGGTTTTTTAGGAGATGAGTTATTTGTTTTTTTGTTGCATCTGTTAATAGTCTATCTGTCCATATCTATATATATTTAAATATATTTAATAGTCTATCTGTCCACATCCATTCATGTGGCACAATGTGTAGTAATTTTCTCAAAATTTTGATTTTCTAAAATGTTTAATATGCACATGACCTCTCCTCCCTTAAAAGAAAGATGTGTGTTTCGTTATTATAGTGGGTTTTTTGTTGTAATTTATCATTCATGGTTTTTAGCTATGACTATTTATTTGCTCATTCCTTTATATTCTTTTTAATTGTCTCTTTTTAAAATGGAAACTCTTGAAATTCACTTGGTATAGATGAAGAGGAGGGCAAATGGCACCTGAGGAATGGACATGGAAAAGGTCAATTAAGAAGAATCAAAGAATTCTCAATCCAGAAGAAGAATACTTTCAATCACTAACATCCCGAACATGTACGTAGCCATTATCTTCTTCAAGAAAAGCAATATTTTTCTAATGGGGCCAACAAGTTCATGTAATATTTTTGTTATGTACTCTTCCAATTGAGTGATTAAAGTTGTTGACATGTATATAAAGAAATATGCAAGTGTCACAATATTATATTCTATACATTTAACTTAAAGTATAAAATGAAAGATTTCACTAATAGATATAATTCTTTGTGGAAGTTTATCTCTATTCTTTTTATCAAATGTTCAATTAATTAATTGAGTTATTTTGTACATGGAATTGCTTTCTGTTATGGAGTTATGATTTGATTATTGGAGTTGTAGAATTATGATAATTTGAGCTTTTTAATTACGAATATAGAGTTATCCTACTATTGGATTGTAATTATCAGTGTCTATGATAATTATCTCTTGGGTGGATGTTGAAATTATCCCCCCATATATTAACGTATATTTATCTCTTGGGATGCATGTTGAAATTAAATGGATCCGAATTACAAAGTCAAAGCCAAAGACCTTTGCTAGAGAATGATACTTGATGTTGTTATTCTTAGTTACTTTTGTATATCATATTTATATTTGTAGATATAATCACCAAATTTCATGACTTTGGTTTTGTCTATATTATTTGGAGGGAGGGGAGTTGATAATTATTGGATGGGGTAAAATGAGATGGTTAACTGCATTTTTGTATGTATGTTAAAGGATCAACCACCAACAATGACGTTATCTCTTCTAAGTATCTAAATCTCAAATTTATATTTTCTCAAATCTTCCATTATCAAACATTTAAGTAATTAAATAATTCATCTACTTTATTACACCCTAATTTATTTGTTTCTTTTATTTCACATGACTACTTTTTATTTACATAACAATTAATGATATGTATAATCAGTATATTTAAAAAATCATTAAGTAAATGAAATTACGATCAATATGTAATTTTTTACGTGATACTAAATAATATATATATATATATATATATACACATATATAATAATTAAACCGATTATAATGAATAAAAAATGAAGATAACACTTATTGAGGTCAATAAAATATCTTTTAGTTTACACAGTAAATTTTTTTATTGCAATTAATATACATAAATGAAATATTTACTATAATTGAATGCAATATAAGACCATCCACATCCCTGCAATTCATTTACACTTTCAATTGTGTCACATCAACTTTTGCAATTACCATCCACATCCCTGCAATCCACCTACACTTTCAAAAGTGGTCCCCACTACAATATTTATTAATTATTTTATACATTATTATAAATATATTCTAATTATTTTTTAGTTAATAAATACATGATATAAAAATCAATTTATTTAAATAATTTATAAAAAAAAATAAAAAAAATATAAATATAAATTTTAATATTTAAACTAATTTAACTATATTGTATTTATATTAATTTAAAAATAATATATATGTATATACGTACATATAATATTTTATAAAAAGAATAAGTAATTTAATTAAAATATAAATTAACATTATTAATTCATAAAATATATTATTTTATATGAAAAATTAGTTTATTTAAACAATTATGAAAAAAAAATTAAAAAAAATAGAGATAGATGGTGACTTGGTGCCACGTGTGATTGCAAGTGAAATTGCAAATGTTGCAATTGGTTTGGTGATGTGGCACACACTTTTCATTTGCAAGCCCATTTGCAAGTCAATTTGCAAGTGTGTGTGGATGCCCTAAGTAAGTAACCGTTATGATTAATTATTACTACATAATAATCTTTGTTTTCTTATATAAGTAAATAATCTATATAATTATTATTTTTGTAAGACTCGCTCTATATTATTTTAGTATTAATATGAGTCACATGAGTTTCAATCATTTTCTTTAGCATACAATATATGTTGACTTTACATAAAATGATTAAAATATTTAATTATGATTCTTTCACGAGAAACAAACTATGAAACTATAGTCTTAGAAAAAACTCGAACAAGTCAAATGAAAAATTAAACAATTCAATTGGATTTGCCTATAGCCGAAGTGGTCAGAATACTTACGACTATAGTTACGTTTGTGCAATGTAGGTTGGGAAATGGGGTTTTCGATGAGGGTTTTTAAACAAAGCTGCAAACGAATACACTACAACAAATTATAAAAAATATACAAATATATTACAAAACTAGGTAATAATACCATATTTGTGTGGTGAATATAAAGTTTTATGGAAATATATGTATGGTATAAATTAATATATATATATATATATATATATATATATATATATATCACAAAACAATATTCATTGATATAGTCGATATATAGTCTAATATTTCTTTTTTCATTGTGAGTCAATTACAAAATTTGATATAAAGAAATATTAATATATCTATCTATCTATATATATATATATATAATTTTAAGATATATATTTAAAAGACCAACTTGAGGATGATGACGTTGCTTCATATCAAGTGTAATATATGTTCTTAATAGGTTAATATATGATATGAGATTATTGACCCATTTAACTTCAATATTTTATAAAGAATTTATCATTTTTTATTTATAGATTTTCATTTTAACTTACGCATTGTTTATTTATAAGGTTTAAAAAAACAGTTTTACATTTTATTTTTTCATAGATGATATTGCATTTTGAGAAAATTTAAAATATTATTTATTAGTTTCTTCAACTTATGAATTAATTTAAATTAAAAATATACCATTAATAAATATACTTTTCATTTTCTAAACTCAACACATTGATTACTATTTTTTTATTTACATAATAAATATGAATAAAACTTTTTTACTGTTTTTTATTAATTAATATGTAACGTTTATTTACCCTTATTTTTAATTTACAACAATCAGTATAATTACAACTATTTTTATTTTACATGAATCTGTTTATTTACAGTTTAATTTATTATTTTAACAATCAATGTAATTAAAAAAATTAGTTTTATTTACCAGTCATATTTTATTTACACAACAATCAATACATCAATATATTATTATAAGCTAAAAGAATATTTATTGGCATTTTAAAAATGCTTTGATGATTGTTTTTATTTTATCCAATTTTTAGTTTTTTAAATCTATATATTTGATTAATTGATTAAAATTTTCATTTATGTTATGATTATTATAATATAATTATATCCCATTAATTGGTCTAACTATTCATATTCTTCTTTTATTTTTTATGAATTAATATACATAAATGAAACACTTATGACAATTAATTTCTAAACTTAATATCATTATTTAAAACTTTTTATTATACTTTATTTCAATTAAATTAATGTATATGATAATTATTAGATTTTTTCCTTTTATTTTGATTTATTTATAATCTAAACTCAACACATTAATTTCTAAAACTCTTCAATTTCATATTTTATTACATAATAATCAATATCATTTTTTAAAACTTTTATTATACTTTCTTTCAATGACGATCAATATAATCAAAACTATTAGTATTGTGATAAAACATATTCTGAATTATTTTCTCATTAATTGAAGAAACTTATCATTAATGGCAATAAAAATATTATTTTATTGATAATAATATATTAAGCAAAGTTAAACCCGAAGTTTAATGAGATAATATTTTTGTTAGAAAATATATAATTAAGTTTAGATTAAATTAGGCCAATCGTTCAATTCTACCATTAATTACAAAAAAAACCTATCATGTATGTGTGTATATATAAATATATATTATAGCTCCACTAACTAAATTCTAATGATTTCTACAAATAATTTTTATAATGTTTGTTGATTATCATATTTAACATATAACATCTATCATATGAACAATCTTTATATTGCTACCAAAGTTATTCACACTACCGCGCAACGCGCGGTTGCAACACTAGTTTATATATAAAAGCTGAATTTTTTAAAGCCATGGCGGTGAAGTCACTTCTCGTAACGTGGATTTGCTGAGACTCCATCTCCATCGCACCCATTCAAATTTCTCCATTAAACCCAGATCTGGAAAATCGAAGGTCTGCATCGCACCCAAAACAGAAATCCACATGTTTTTATTTCGATTCTACATCACTTTATATATAAGATTTGATTTCTCGTATCACAGTGGTATCACTGGGTATCACATTGAGTTTATGTCTTAAAAGTGCTATGTATTTTGATCGGATTTTTATTTTGGGTACCACAATGGTATCATAGTGAGTATCACAGTGATATCACATTTGTTTCTTGTATGTTTACTGGGGGTATCACAGTGATATCACATTTGTTCTTGTATGTATTCTGGGTATCACATTGGGGGTATCACAGTGATATCACATTTGTTCTTGTGATATCATTATCATAATCGATATATCTGCTGGAGAGAGGAGAGAGGAGAGAGGAGAGAGAAGATTTTAAAATACCTAAAATGCCCTTTTATTTAAATTTCAAACAAAATTACCAAAATTAATAATTTCCTAATTTATAGTTTAATATGTGGCTCACATTGGTTCTTACAGTTACCACAAAATAACTAGTTCTTCCTTGAATGACCCTATATATATATATATATATATATATATATATATATATATATGTGTGTGGGTTCAAATGAAAACTCATTTTTTATTGTGTACATGAGGACAAATCTTAGTCATTGATCAAAATTAAGAAACCAATCAATGGTGAAAACATAATAAGATTAATTGAGAAGTGATTAGGGGCAAACCTGAAAATTTGAATCAGCGTCTACCTTATTCGACTTTTTATTTTCTTTTTTAATTAAAAAACTTTTACCTCTTTAAAGTTTAAAATAAATTATCTTTAAAATTAATAATATTTTAATCAAACAAATTACACCAAAACGCGAAAATTTCGTGTTTTTCGATATGACATCCATCGCGATGTAGTTTTTTTATTATATATTATTTTAACCGTTTTTACGTGAAATGTTATAGATGTTATATTCATTATGAATATGTATGCATGTCCCCGGGTATCCACATTCAATATGAATAACAAAGGTGAACGTTCAT
Organism: Saussurea involucrata; assembly: GCA_033807775.1. NCBI lineage: Eukaryota > Viridiplantae > Streptophyta > Magnoliopsida > Asterales > Asteraceae > Saussurea > Saussurea involucrata. Next base: position 183,804,482 of record CM066319.1, on the reverse strand, counting down.
TCACTATTCATGATAAATAATACATTATTCAAGATGAATAATACACAAATTCATGATTCGTGTATTGTAACACACTCAAAATTGGAAAGAACAACTAAACAAAAAACTCCGATAAAACAATCAAATAAGGATAAAATTCATTCTACAAACCATTCTAGGAAATACCTCAAAATATAAAACATAACAACTTCATCAATTCAATATCCTAAGTCCTACACCAAGACTACAAAAGTCGGGTGTTACTTAACTCAAACCAAAGTTGTTAGTCCTAGAAGACTTCACCAAGTCACTTACTTATTGAGCACACAACTAGCTCTCCGTTCTTCACAATGTCGCTAGAACTATTTCCAACCGGAACCTGTTGCACATGCCGACAAATAAAAAGGGTTAGGCTAACGCCTAGTGAGTTTAAGAGTTTTCATCATGATTAAAGTAGTTCGTTAAACCAAATGAGTACAACTCAAAATAACGATTTTCCAAAAAGGATTATATCTAAGTATGTGAACAACCCATTTTCCAACGCACATAAAACTCGTGCCAAAAGCTCCACGATGAAACATTTCTAAATAATTGATGTAGATCCAAAAACTCACTTAAAACGTGGATGATTATTAAATTTCCAAATGAAGTAAACTTGAGTAAAACTCTATTATTCGAAACATCCCAACAAGGAGGAGAAATAATACAACACCCATAAGAACATGGAAAAACAATCCAAATACATATAATATGTTCCCGAAAGCATGTGACCGACTCAACAACCCACACAAAGTGTAAATAGTAATAAAGCTCAAATACCCAAGCATGGGAGAAATCATTCAAGAAAACCTTAATATACGTGGAGGGGTTCCGATATTAAAGTCAATACTTGCAATTACTCGCACACGGCTTATGGTAATTAAAACATGCATATCACAAGATTCAATATAATATTGACAACAACGGGGGAGACCCGTATCCATTGAGGGTGGAGGAAACACGTAAGTATACCACCCGTACAACGTTAATCGTATAACACTTCGCGACTAGACGTCCAAAGGTTCCTACGACTTCTTAACAAGTTTTACCTCAAGAGACGGTTAACCTTAGTATCTATTCCCACGAATTCCACCACAAGGTCCGGCACGCTTAGGACTACCTCCAAGGCATTACCTTCAAAACGGCGGAGGTCCTAGTGCCTACCTCCAAGGTAGCACCTCCGGACTCAACCATCCTAGTGCCTACTTGATAAGTTTAAGTTCATAAACATGGGTCCCGGAGTCCAACCCCGCAATACTCATACAACGTCATAAGCAAAACCGACTCATATGCTATGCATCCAATGCAAATATAGTCAAACAATTACACTGTTGGTGCAAGTGTACCACATCTCTATATATTTATATATATTTATTTTGATGATTACAAACACACCGTATTATTGTTTATCTAACAATCCAATCCAAGTGTATAGTTCTTGAAGAACACGAAGATTTTATCTGAAGAGTTCAAGACGGAAGATTTACGTTGTCATTAGTGTTTATAATTTATAATGATAAACACCCTAAAATAATATACCACTTGGATATTTCTAAAAACCCAATAAATGATTTTAATTAAATATGGTTTATTGAGAAAGATTGGTTGCGTCCTGGAAGCTACATATTCTGACGCAGGTATACCGCGAAGAATGCCCGGTATACCGCGGCGGCTTGATGTTACCTCTGATTGATTGGAAGTACTTTTGTCTGGGCGGTATACCGCGATGTATAGCCGGTATACCGCGGGTACAGTTTCCGTTTGTTTTTTGCAGGGTTGACCTTTCTCTTCTGACACGTACTTTATTACTGCACGGTATACCGCGTGCTTTTGGCGGTATACCGCGGATGCTTATATCCGTTGGAAGAGCTGCTATATAATGCATGCGATGGTGGAGAAGAAATTAATAGATATACAAATACAACCAACAACCATCTATCCATCTGATCTCTCCCAACTAATATTCCATACTACATATTATCACTACATATTTATTTTATAAAACGTTTTTATAAAATATCCAAGTGATAAATATTATACAAGAGTGATTTCCATTGTGAGTTATACTCCTCTTGTAAGTGTTTGAATAACGGGTGTGTGATCCTGTATATCTCAATTAGCTGAAGCTTGAGAGCCTATTGCTTTCCTTTGTATTTGGTTTGTATTCTACCGTAAAGAATACGTTTATTGGATCGTGTCGGGAAGTGTCTCGGCTAGTGATTTACCAAGTTGTGGTAAATCACTAAATCTCCGTGTCAAGTATCTCTATCCCTTCTCTTTATATTTCCGCTGTGCATTTAATTATATCTGTTTATATAATTATTGTATATTCATTGCATTTATACTCTGCTTTATTTACTATATTTATCTATCCTGTATTTATACGTATCTGTTGTGTTTTCATATACTCTGTTGTATTTACATTATTAAGATATTTTTATAAAAGAATTTTTGAAAGTAAATTATTTAAATACAACCTTACCCCCCCTAGGTTGTCTAACAATTGGTATCAGAGCAGGTCTTTAAAAAATTTTCTGCATAAATTTCTTTTATTCTTTTAAATGGCTCAACAAACTAATTTTGTGTTTTCAAAACCCCCTTTGATAGATACTGAAAAGTTTGGCATTTGGGCCGAGCTGTTTGAATGTCACGTGCGTGGCAAAAATCAAAAGATTTGGGATATTATAGAAAAAGGGAATTTTAAACCCACCATTGTGAAAGATGATGTTTTTATTGATAAACCTATAGATGAATGGACTACTTCTGATGAAACTCATTTTTGTTTAAACTTTGAAGCTAAGAATATATTATATGCTGCTTTAACAACTGATGAAATTGAAAGAGTATATACATATAAAACTGCAAATCAAATATGGGAAAGTTTAAATAATACTCATCGTGGAAACACGGAAGTTAAATCTAGTAAAGTGAATATTTTAGTTCACGATTATGAACTGTTCGAAATGAAACAAGATGAGTCGATTGACTCAATGTTTAAAAGATTTAACCTTATTGTGACTACGTTGAAAGGTTTGGATCGCACTTATCCTAACGAGGACTATATAAGGAAAATCCTACGAGCCCTTCCTTCGGAGTGGATGCAAAAGATAACATCTTTAGAAGACTCCCGTGACCTTTCCATAATGAAGATAGATGACTTGATCGGCAATCTTAAAGTGCACGAAATTGCACTAAAAAGAAATCAAGTTCGGGATCGAGTCAAAAAGAAATCCATTGCTCTCAAAGCCGTTGCCCCTAAAGATGAGGAAGAAGAAGAGGAGGAAGAAGCAAGTTCCTCAAATGACGAATCCGAAAGTCTTGACGATTTAATCGAGATGGTAAGAAAACTCTCTAAACTTTTATCTAACAAAAAGTTTGCCAATATTGATAGGTTTCAAGGAAATGGAGACTACCATCGTGGTGGTAAAAATCAAAGTCGCAACGTCCATAACAAATATGACGAATCTAGTGACGATGAAAAAGCCAATAAAAAGAAAGGCTTTTGCTATGTGTGTGGTGATAAAAATCACTATGCAAATGTGTGTCCAAAACGTGCTAAACAAATCAACACACCAAAAACATTCGTCGGAGCCGCGTGGAGCGCAAACAAAGATGAAGACAAGAATATTTGTCTCATGGCCGACCGTGATGATGAGGTATCTACATCATGTTTTCATGACAATAATTATGATAGTAATAATTATTATGATAGTGATAATGAAAATAACCTTGAATTATTATATGAATCATTCAATGACATGGCCGCTCTTGTAAATAAATATAAAGATGAAATCACTAAATTAAAAGAAACCGTATCTGCATATAAAAAGGAAATAGATGACGGTAAACAAAAATCTACTTATGATTTAGATGTTATCACTAAGTTAGAAAATAAATTAAGTAAAAAAGATGTTTGCAAATCTTGTGATATTTTAAAAAATGAAATTGCATGCTTAAAAGAAAAACCAATTGAGAAAAATGATTGTAAATCTTGTGTTATTTTAAATGATAAAATTGCATGTTTAAATAAAAATACATATGAAAGTGTTGCATGTATAAAATGTGATTTGCTTGAAAATGAAAATATTTATTTAAAAGCTAACTGCGATTTATATGAAAAAGATAATCTATTAGCTAAAGCTTTTCAAAATAGCAATGATAAAATGCTTAAAATGCTAAATATGTCGAATCGCATTAATTGTCGAAAAGGCATTGGTTCTGATACATGTGTTGATAAATGCTCGTGTAAACCCATTAAAAGATTTTTTGCATCTCCTAAAGTTGATACAAGAAAACCCCCATATATGTCAAAAATGAAAAATGTGAATTATGGGAGGAAACCGTATGCTCGTATGTATAATAGTAATTTTTCTAGACCTAATGCGAATATAAATGCTTCATTTTATGTGTATGATAAATACAATCGCAAAATTAGAATGGTTAGAAAATGGATTCCGAAAGGAATGTTTAATGTTGACAATCCCGGTGGGATGCGTTTGTGGTTTTAAACAAATTTTGTGGATTGTATGTTGTCATGTTTTATTTTATGTCGACAACATATTTTAATTTTTTTTTGCAGTTTATGTTTTATACTAACTGTTAAAAGGACCCATAAGAAAAGGGTACCACAAAAAATTTTCTTTGCCTTTTGTAGGTGTTTCCTGGCGAGGATACAATACGTGTTTCCTGGCGAGGATACAATACGTGTTTCCTGACGAGGATATAATACGTGTTCCCTGACGAGGTCATAATACGTGGTAATTTTTGCTCACATAAAATTAACCGAAAAATCGAAGCCTTAAGATCCTTTTTTTTGGTGCAAGTGTTTCTTTTAGGTTATTTTGTTTTATGTCTATTATATGCTTTTTTATGCATATTTTATTGTCCCTCAAATTTTATAATTTGTTATTAATTTGAGGGGGAGCTTTTTATCTTTTAACCATGAGATTATGCTCTCTCAAATATATGCATATTTTGAGGGGGAGCATCTCTCGAGGGGAAGCATACCGTCTTTCTTGACCCTTTTTGTTTCGACAAACGGGGGAGAGAAACCGCATATGCTCATGCTTAGCGGTTGTGTTTGTCATCATCAAAAAGGGGGAGATTGTTGGTGCAAGTGTACCACATCTCTATATATTTATATATATTTATTTTGATGATTACAAACACACCGTATTATTGTTTATCTAACAATCCAATCCAAGTGTATAGTTCTTGAAGAACACGAAGATTTTATCTGAAGAGTTCAAGACGGAAGATTTACGTTGTCATTAGTGTTTATAATTTATAATGATAAACACCCTAAAATAATATACCACTTGGATATTTCTAAAAACCCAATAAATGATTTTAATTAAATATGGTTTATTGAGAAAGATTGGTTGCGTCCTGGAAGCTACATATTCTGACGCAGGTATACCGCGAAGAATGCCCGGTATACCGCGGCGGCTTGATGTTACCTCTGATTGATTGGAAGTACTTTTGTCTGGGCGGTATACCGCGATGTATAGCCGGTATACCGCGGGTACAGTTTCCGTTTGTTTTTTGCAGGGTTGACCTTTCTCTTCTGACACGTACTTTATTACTGCACGGTATACCGCGTGCTTTTGGCGGTATACCGCGGATGCTTATATCCGTTGGAAGAGCTGCTATATAATGCATGCGATGGTGGAGAAGAAATTAATAGATATACAAATACAACCAACAGCCATCTATCCATCTGATCTCTCCCAACTAATATTCCATACTACATATTATCACTACATATTTATTTTATAAAACGTTTTTATAAAATATCCAAGTGATAAATATTATACAAGAGTGATTTCCATTGTGAGTTATACTCCTCTTGTAAGTGTTTGAATAACGGGTGTGTGATCCTGTATATCTCAATTAGCTGAAGCTTGAGAGCCTATTGCTTTCCTTTGTATTTGGTTTGTATTCTACCGTAAAGAATACGTTTATTGGATCGTGTCGGGAAGTGTCTCGGCTAGTGATTTACCAAGTTGTGGTAAATCACTAAATCTCCGTGTCAAGTATCTCTATCCCTTCTCTTTATATTTCCGCTGTGCATTTAATTATATCTGTTTATATAATTATTGTATATTCATTGCATTTATACTCTGCTTTATTTACTATATTTATCTATCCTGTATTTATACGTATCTGTTGTGTTTTCATATACTCTGTTGTATTTACATTATTAAGATATTTTTATAAAAGAATTTTTGAAAGTAAATTATTTAAATACAACCTTACCCCCCCTAGGTTGTCTAACATACACGACCCACAAAAGAATGTCCAACATTTTTAACACATGTAATCAATTAATAATTATGACTCAACCACATATAATCTCAAACTTAACATAGAGTAATTTACGTTGGACCAAGGTCCTTAAGACTCACTTAAGTCAACTACGAGCCAAGGCTCTACAATACAATTGACCAACAATAAGGGCCACCAATACGATAAAATGCGTCTAAATATCACATAACAAACACATACCTCCAAGATACGATAAATCCATAAATCCCAATCATATTTTTGGTCAAGTTATTTTCCACAAGTCACAACCATATATGTACACAAATGACCCATAACAATAAATATGCATTTTCCAACAACGCTAATGTGTCTTTTTACCAAAGACCCCCATTTATACCCCAAAACCTTTAAAACACCTTTTCTTGAGATACATTTATCAACTTACTCAAAAATCCCAATGTGGGTGTTTTATAATGTTTTCAATATTAAACACTTCAAATAGTCAAAACCCAATAAATGACTCAACCATAGATAATTTTCATGTAAAACACATAAACACTTGAAAATGGACATTTTTGGCATGTACAACGTTTAACTTGAACTCACCTTGCTAGATTTAGGCTAAATCTAGATTTTCCCCAAACTTTAGCTCCTATGAAGAAACTTGGATTTTCAAGACAAATCTCCCACAAACCTAGATCCACAAGTTCCAACCATCAATATCCAAATTCAACCATTGATAATCGTTCCCCAAACATTTTACATCAATATCTCAACTCATACCAAAACCATAATTTCCATAGATGAAGAAAAGAGAAGATTACCTTACCCACATCTTGTATTCCACCATCAACATACTTCTAGGGTCGCCAATAAGAACCTCAAGCTCCAAATCTTCACAAGAGTGAAATGGGTTGGATGAAACCATAGAAAAACTTAGAAACTCAAGAAGATGAAGTACACCTAGCTTTTGCTTCCAAAACCTTGTTAGATGAGGAAGAATCACATGAAATCTTGAGTAATGGGGTCTCAAAGGCTCAAAATCGACAATAGGGGCTGAGGGTTTCGGTTATTGGGAGAGAAAAACGAAGTAGGTGAAGTGAAATGACAAAAAGGGGTGAAAATCCTGTTTTTATGGGTCAGGTGCCCCCTGTAACATCCCAGGACAACCGTATCAGATATTGTTCGCTTTGTTCACACACCTGAACTCACGGTTTTAAAATGCGTCTCATAAGGGAGGTATCAAGTCCCTCTTATAAGGCAACCTTTGTTCCCCTCCCCAACCAATGTGGGATCTTACAATCCACCGCCCTTGGGAGCCCAACGTCCTCGCTGGCACACCAGTCCGATTCCCGGCTCTTATACCATCTGTAACATTCTAGATTTCTAGGCCAACCGTATCAGACATTGTCCGCTTTGTTCACACACCTGAACTCACGGTTTTAAAACGCGTCTGATAGGGGAGGTATCAAGTCCCTCTTATAAGGCAACCTTTGTTCTCCTCCCCAACCAATGTGGGATCTTACACCCCCGTTACGGAACTATCCTTCTATTTTTGGAATAGCCGCAATTGTTGACTAGTCAAAACAACAATTTTTGACCAGTCAAATCCGATCTTGACCGTATCAATGGCTAGGATTACTTCTTTATTTCTGACACACTTAGCATTTCTCATTTGAACCTATGGCTATATATATATATATATATAGAGAGAGAGAGAGAGAGAGAGAGAATTAAATGAGAACAATAACTATTTAAAAGAACACGAGAACGAACAAAATCATTAGTGATTGTACATTAACGCGCAAAAAGCCACGCGAACCTGAAGTCGCGGCCAAAGTCCTTTTTTCGTGCGTTAATGTAAAATCACTAATGATTTTGTTCGTTCTCATGTTCTTTTAAGTATGTATTGTTCTCTATAGAAACCTAAAATTGATTATGAACCTAAAAATTGTATACAACATTACACATGTTATATTCATTAAAAGTATATATGGACGTTTATTCATCATAAATGTTGTAACATAATTATCATGAATGGGTGATTCATAATAAATAACACGTCAATAATAAATGACCCATGGTCGTCGGTAATCCGCCGGTGATTTGCGACGGTTCACACGAAATAAACAATAATAAAATCAATAATTTTCCGACAGATTACTGACGGGTACATATTTAAAAAAATAAAAAATAAAGTAATATTGTGTTCTTTAGTGATCCGTCGGAGATTGGTATTGTCACCGATAGATTATTGACGTTTCGTCGCAAAAACACCATTTATTGAGAATTGGTCGATGATCCGTTGGTGATTTTTAATCGGCTTTAAGAGATTGTCTAGTAGTGGAATATGCTATTTCCACTACTAGAATGTTGTGCATCACCGAAAACACGTGACATACCATGAATGGTGTCCGAATTCCTATTTAATTTGGGTTACTAATGAAACTTCCCTCATATATAGTTGGTATATAACTATATAAAACAATCGTGTCTTTTAGACAAAAACGTCATAATAAATTGTAAAACAAGTTTGAACAAACTAATCAAGTTATAAGCTTAATTATAAATAAACTTTAAGAAATCTGATTAAATTACATTATAAGAAAACAATACGGAGAAACCCCTAAAAAACTGAATAATTTATCCAAGCTATTAAATTGAGATGGTACAACAAATATGATTAATAAAGTTGTTACGATCACTTACCGTTTTTTAAAAATAAAAAATCCCCAACTAATTTTTTAATAAAAAATTGACAAAATATAACCAAGATTTAAATCAAGAAAATTAACGTAGATGATCATTTTAATATCTTTAATTTAACATTCATATTAATATACTTCTTTATCCATATCTTCTTTGTGATTCTCCTATTCTCCTCCAATCTCATCTCTTACACTATAACATGAATCCATATGTTTTATTATATATGTAGTTTTTTAACAATATAAATTAATATATTAATTCCTCTATACAAAAATACATTCAATATTTTAAAACTATAAATAATTATTTACTTTAAATAACTAAATGACATTTTTACTTTTTTAATACAGATAGTAAACCATTTTCATCTTATGATTAAAAATAAAATTAACATTTATTTTAAGATAAGATAAGCTAAAATAAAAATATAGATATTTAACTTTGTTAAATAAATTGAAAGGATGACCTAAATACACCCTTATATATTACTAAACACCTATTACTTACCTTTTTTCTACTTAATTTTATAATTTTAATACATAACTTAATTTGATTATTACAAAAAAAAATACATATAATATTAGCCTAAATTTAATCGATATTGTCGGTGAGTAAAATGGAATCGAATCCATGTGAAAAGGAAAGGAAGGTTCTTTAACCGTTAAGAACGCCGCCAAAATTACAAAAACCGTTTATATGGTTAAAGTAGGAAGGAACAGAAAACATGGAAGTCAGTCGGTGCAAATTACGAGAAAGGACAACTTCCAACTTCCAAGTATAGTATAGTATATATCATTGGACATCCACATCAAATTTATTTTTGCAACTTGCACCAAATCAGGGATTTTTTTTCTAGGGCGAGCATCTTGTAAGCAAGTAGATTAAATGCTCGTAAAATTGTTCGATATATATTTAGTTTAAATCCACCGTTTCAAATGATTTTAAGTTTTTTCTCGTTGATTTCAAAGAATTTTTTTTTATCGATTTCTAAATAATTTTTAAGTTTTTTAATTGATTTTAAGAGTGTTTTATGGTTGGTTTCGATACGCTTCTTTTGGTTGATGTGATCCTAAACAAAAAATTACTGAGAGGAAACTAAAGTAGAAAGCCCAAAAATATATATTTTTACCTAACAAAAATTACATTTTTTCCATTTTCAGGAGGGCCCATCCCCATCCCCCACTCCTTAAAGACTAGATCCGCCCCTCATCCAAATTGAAGGAAAAATCCAATCAACTAATAATCCTCTCATTTGAAATGATTTATTTTAAAAAAGTATTTAATTAAACAAATTACTAAACTTTTAGAAATTAGTTATCTGTATAAATTTAACCAAAAAAATATATTTATAACTATTTAGTTTTTTTAAAAACATTAAAAAACCTTTAATTATTTTTACTGTTTTCAAACAACAAACCATTTAAATCCTCACACTCATTGTCATTGCCCTCCGTCCACTCCTCACCATCCAATCGTCGTCCACCATCATCGCCTTTGACCCCTACCATAAGCCTCCGACTTTTTAATCTGTTTTTTGTCTTTTGATTCTCCATCTTATTCGATCTGTTTTTTTTTCTTTTGATTCTCCGTATTTTCTGATTTGTCTAGACGAATTCCCTTGAAGTTATTTGAAAAGAGTGAGGATCGAAAGACAAAAAAAGCAGATCAAAAAGAGGAAGATCAATGTGACTATTTATGCCAATGATGTTTTATGCAGACAGTGACCAATGACGATGATGGAGAGCGCAAGACAAGGGTGCGACAAGGGGTGGCGAGGAGGAGCGATGGTGTTTGGTGAAAGGAATTTGAATGATGTAGGGTTTGGGAAATGTAAAATTGATTTAGTTTTTTTGTTTTTTTATTTTAAAACCTTACCAGATAGTTATTTGGGCTAAAAAAGTTACTCTAAGCAAGCAGTTTTTGAAATTTCAGTAGCTTATTTATTTCAAAAAAGGTTAGCGACTTAGGTAGCGTTTGTTTTTTAAGTGGTGCTGAAGTCTGAAGTCTGATTTCACTTATGATTTTTAAGAGGTGGTACTGAAGTCTGAAATCTTAATCAAAAAGATTATTTGTTTTTCTAAGCTGACAAACGTCTGAATATATATAGTTGTCTATTTTATCCTTCAAACATAATAAAAATAATGACCCTAGATAAACCACAAAGTAGATGAGTGCTACATATGTAACCAAAAGCTTATCAATGGAAGCTCAACATTGTTTCTAGAGCAAACATTAGCAATTACATACCTTGGAGATCTTATCAACTACATATGTAAGCAAAAGCTTATTAACTGAAAATCGAGAACACATGGATCGTATACAGGGATCAAAATCTTGAGTGACATACCTTGGAGATCTATGGGCTTGATATCAACTTGGAGTCAGCACTTGAAGATCGATCTGGAGTCAAAAGAGGGGAGCGACTATGATAGCAAAATAAGGGGAAAAGTGATTATGTTATCACTTTTTGTTGTAAACAATATTAAGTGATAAGTGGGTCTGAAAAGATAAAAAAACAAACACACTTATTTTAAAAACATCTAGACCGAAAAAGTGATAAGAGGTAAATAAGTTCGAAAAGTAAAAAACAAACAACCCCTTAATCACTCAAAATGGAAAACTTCATAGGTTTATTTTTTTTAAGTTTAAAGACTTGATCACTCAAAATAAGAAAGTTCAATGTGTCATTCATTAAAAAAATAAAAATTAACTTGATCATTCAAAATTAGAAAGTGTATTGGGTATTTATGGACATTTCATGCAAAATTAACATATTTTGATCCATTTTCTTACTTTTGTGATTTATTTTTCTAAAACACACCACAAAACAAAGGACTATCACCGACGGGTTCCGTTGGTGAAAGTCTGTCGGCAGAAAAGCCGTGGAAAATGGAATCTGGAGGATATCTTCTACGGATTACCGACATATATGGATCTTTGACAGACTCAATTACCAACGAATTAGCAACAGATTATCGACGACTGTGTCACCGACTGATTTGAAAAAAAAATTAACGGCGAATAATCTGATAGCAAACGAGATCATCAACCGGGCCAAATATAATAAAAAGGACATTCTGATGTTCAAAGCGGACTTCGAAAAAGCCTTTGATTATGTGGACTGGAACTACCTGTTAGGCGTTCTCCATCAAATGGGTTTCTCTCTCAAATGGAGAAATTGGATTAAAGCATGCCTTCACTCAGCCACGTCCTCGGTCCTTGTCAATTGTAACAACCCACTCCAAACATACCAAAATAAGACGCAATTAATATAGATATCGCCAAAACATGGCCCAAGTTCACACCATCAAAATTCCAAAATTTGGGTTTGCGGAAATAACCCTAGTTACAACTGAGAGTTTCTAAACAAGAAAAGTAAGGAAAGGTCTACTAAGTTAATCCACGCCCGTTCACGCTTTCTCCTTCCCACTAGTGGAGCCGCCTCTAACCTGCTTACCTGAAAAAGGGTTCAGTTTGAAAATGCGAGGGTTAGACCATAAGGTCTAGTGAGGTCCCTCAGTTACAACCACACCACAACATTCATATAAAGGAGTTGTTAGATATATAAATCAACAAGAAGTTGGGCGAATAACATCCACCACATAGTCCACGTTCAACACGTCATATGGGACACACCCCCCAATAATATAAATCGTGTTATATCATATGGGTCACACCCCCCATATATAGCATACTCCGCCGCATGGGACACGCCCCCCATGTACATCGTACCATCTCATATGGGACACACCCCCCATATACATATATAAATCACCACATCATATGGGACACCCCCCATATATATATATATATCACATCATGCATAATGAATTCATATGTAACACAACTTAAATAAGCATGCATGTACGAGAAACAACAAGTACCACCAAGCTTAGTTGGAAAAACTCACCTGATGCTCTTACTTCCCTCCTCTAAGCTGATCCCGACTCCCAAACGACTTCCCTGAACGCAGAGGCGAAAGTATAAGCTAAACCATCCAACTTATCCGGATGCAGCAATTGTCCGAACAACTCACCTATCCGGACAACACAGCTATCCGGACAACAGGTCCATCCGGACAACATACTCATCCGGACTACACGCCTATCCGGACAACCTACCCACCCGGACAACACATCTATCCGGACAACCAGCTCTCCGGGTGCTTACCCGGACACCTTCTTCTGCTGAAGGTTTCCGGACGGGGCGCTGTTCGAGTTTTTCACCCGAAATCCCGTCCTGACCTCCGCCAAAGCAACGATTAATCAATAAACAACTACCATAAACGTTCTAGAACCAACTCTCACAATATGCATCAATTAAACATATACTAGAGGAGTTTAAACCTTCCACAAGAGCTTTGGCATTACTTTTATCAAACTAAACTTCTCAATACTCTACAATCAACAACCTGATTAAATGGAGTAATGGATTGAGAGTTTACCTGCTTGAATGCTTGCAAGAACGAATTCCACCACAAATCCTTCTTCTGCTTTCCAAGATTTGATTACTCTTCTTCTCCAATGCACCAAAACCCTCAAGAGCTCCTTTTCTCCATTCTCTCACAAATCAGCCGACATTCACACAAATTTCAGGAGAAAATGGCTCTCCTAGGGTTTTGTGCCCATTTTATACCTTATCCCACATTTACAAAATACCCCCCTTCAGCTTTCATTTATTAAACTTCCACCACAAGACTTGAAACTCTTATTATTTTGAACACGGTTACTACAACACTCCCCCCTCAAAAGAATTCCGTCCCTGGAATTCCATTCTCGAAAAGATGAGGGTACCTGGACATCATTTCCGATTCCACCTCTCACGTAGCCTCTCTCCCTTTATGGTATCTCCACTGAACCTTTACTAGACGAACCTCTTTATTCCTCGTCTTCCGAACCTTACTGTCCACGATCTCTATTGGTTCCTCCACGAACGTCAATTTCTCGTCAATACTGACATCTTCCAACGGAATAGCCACATCGGACTCGGCCAAACATTTCTTCAAGTTCGACACATGAAACGTCGAATGAATTCTGCTTAACTCCTCCGGCAACTCCAACCTGTACGCCACCTCACCCACTCGCTTGGTGATGGCGAAAGGTCCAACGTATCTTGGTTTTAGTTTCACCCTTTTTTCCAAGTCGGACTACTCCCTTCCACGGTGATACTTTGAGCATCACCTTATCCCCCACCGCGAATTCCATTGGTTTTCTTCTCTTATTCGCGTACGCTCTTTGACGATCCTGAGCCACCTTCAATCTTTCCCTGATCACGCTAATCTTATCGGCCGTTATTTGCACGATTTCCGGCCCTGTCAACTGCTTCTCTCCCACTTCATTCCAACACAACGGTGTCCTACACTTACGCCCATACAATGCTTCAAACGGTGCCGCTTGAAGACTGGCGTGATAGCTGTTGTTATACGAGAACTCAATCAACGGTAGGTGGGATTCCCACGAACCCTTGAAGTCTATCACGCATGCCCGTAACATATCCTCCAACATCTGAATGGTTCTCTCGCTTTGTCCATCCGTCTGAGGGTGATAGGCGGTGCTCAATCAAAGCCGCGTGCCTAACTCCCTTTGCAAACTCCTCCAAAACGACGACGTGAAACGACTATCACGATCGGAGACAATGGACGACGGCACTCCATGCCTCGTCACTATTTCATTGACATACAACCTCGCCAGCTTCTCTAACGAGTCGTCCTCCCGAATGGGTAGAAAATGAGCCGACTTGGTGAGACGGTCAACTATCACCCATATAGCATCATGCCCCTTCGGGGTCCTTGGTAACTTTGTTACAAAGTCCATGGTAATACAGTCCCACTTCCACACAGGTATCTCTAAGGGCTGCATTTCTCCATACGGCCTTTGGTGCTCTGCCTTGACCTTCAAACAGGTTACACAACGCTCCACAAAGTACGCAACATCTTTCTTCAACCCCGGCCACCAATACCGTTGCCTCAGGTCTCGATACATCTTATTAGTACCCGGGTGAACAGAATATCGCAATTTATGCGCTTCTTCTAAGATTCGTTCACGCAGACTTCCTAACTTAGGAACCCACACTCGGTTTTCAAAACACTTCACCCCACTCTCATCACACTTTAAAGATGTCACATAGCCGACAATCCTCTCACTTTTCCACTTCTCCTCTACTAGAGCTTCCTCTTGAAACTTCCTGATCTCGTCAAATAGATTAGGAACCACTTCAATTCGAAAGGCCACCACTTTCGTTGGCTCTCTTCTTTCTTTCCGACTCAAGGCGTCGGCCACGACGTTCGCTTTACCGGGATGGTAAAGGATCTCGCAATCATAATCACTTAGAAGCTCCACCCAACGCCACTGTCTCATATTCAGCTCCTTTTGGTCAAACAAATGCTGGAGACTCTTATGGTCAGAATAAATCTGACACTTAACCCCGTATAGGTAGTGTCTCCAAATCTTTAGCGCGAAGACCACTGCCGCTAATTCCATATCATGCGTAGGATAATTCCTCTCGCGCTCTTTCAACTGACGGGACGCATAGGCAATCACCTTTCCATCTTGCATCAGAACGCACCCTAGCCCCAACTTGGACGTATCACTGTAGATTACAAATCCTTCGGTTCCATTAGGCAAGGATGAAACCGGAGCACTACTCAACTTGTCTTTCAATTTGCTGAATGCTTCCTCCTGGGCCTTTGCCCATTCAAACTTAGAATTCTTCTTGGTTAAAGCGGTCAACGGCGTAGCTATCCGGGAAAAGTCCTGGATGAACTTACGATAGTAGCCTGCTAACCCAAGAAAACTTCTCACCTCGGATGGCGATCTCGGGGTTTCCCACCCTCTAATGGCCTCCACCTTGGCCGGGTCAACCTTGACACCATCTTCCGATACTACGTGCCCTAAGAATTGAACTTCTTTGAGCCAAAACTCGCACTTAGAGAATTTTGCAAACAACTTCTCTCGCCGCAACAGATCTAGCACCAGGCGAAGATGTTCCTCGTGCTCACTCCGAGATTTGGAATAAATGAGGATGTCGTCGATGAACACGATCACACACTTGTCTAACAGGGCACTGCACACTCGATTCATCAGATCCATGAATACCGTCGGAGCATTAGTCAACCCAAAGGGCATGACTAAGAACTCGTAATGCCCGTACCTCGTACGAAATGCCGTCTTCGGTACATCCTCTTCCCTTACTTTCAACTGATGATAGCCAGATCTCAGGTCTATCTTCGAAAAGAATTTCGCCCCTTGTAACTGATCAAACAAATCGTCGATCCTCGGAAGTGGATACTTATTTTTGATCGTTACCTTGTTGAGCTCGCAATAATCAATGCACATTCGCATTGATCCGTCTTTCTTCTTGACAAACAGTACCGACGCTCCCCAGGGTGACGAACTAGGGCGTATGAACCCCTTATCCAACAACTCTTGCAACTGAGTCATCATCTCCTTCATCTCTTCCGGTGCTAACCGATACGGCGCACGCGCTATCGGTGCCGCGACAGGCATCAAATCAATTCTAAACTCGACCTGTCGATCCGGGGGTAAACCCGTCAGGTCATCCGGAAATACCTCCGGAAACTCACTCATCACCGGGACGTCTTCTAAACCTTTCTTCTCCTTCTTAGCGTCTAACACATATTCTAGAAAACCCTGACACCCCTTTTCTAAACAATGCCTCGCCTTCATCACCGTGATAAGACAGGACTTACGTTCGCGCCTATCCCCATAGATTACTACCTTGGACTTATCCGGCAATGCGATACGAATCATCTTCTTATTGCACACAATGCTAGCATCATTACTAGCCAACCAATCCATCCCCACCACAACATCAAACTCTCCCATACCCATCGGGTATAGATGCAAGGGAAAAGTATGACCATCTACTACCATGCTACACCCCTCATACACCTCCCTCACCAAGACACAACTATCGTCTGCAATCTCAACCTCAATACCACACTCTAACCGCTTAGGCGTCACAGACAGGCACTGGGCAAAGATCGGCGACACAAACGAACGGTTTGCACCCGAATCAAACAACACTTTAGCAAGCTTCAAATTAACAAGAAATGTACCTGATACCACGTCAGGCTCATCAACCGCCTCTTCCGCTGACATGTGAAAAGCTCTAGCCCTTACTCGGCCTGGTTCCACTTTCTTTTCTCCACCTCTTCCTCCTTGACCCCCTCCAGAACCACCAGAAGATCCCTTCCTCAACTGCGGGCAATCAGATTTGATATGATCCGGAGAGCCGCACAGGTAGCACACTCTCGGGCTAGAACAATCACGCGCCATGTGCCCCTGTTTTCCACACATATAACAACCATCAGGTTCGAAGCAATCTCCACGGTGCACTCTGTTACATTTTCCACATGGCCTGTCACTGAACCTTTGCCTCACCCGCAACTCGGGTTTAGAGGGCTTCGACCTTTTCACATCCCGAATTGGTCCATCCCACTTCCTCTTATCAACGTTCCTCTCCGACAGCTGACGATTCTTTTCTTTCTCATTTAGTTCTGCCATGTCAACCACCGCTTGAAACGTTGCAGGGCCACGGCTCTGTACCAGTTCCCTTATGCTGCTCTTCAGACCCCAAATGTACCTTTCAACCCGTCTTTCTTCAGTAGGCACATATATCTCAGCGAAACGTGCCTTTTCGATAAACTTAGCAGTGTACTCCTGCACGGTCATCGATCCCTGCACGAGCCCCATAAACTCTTCTTCCAACTTCTTTCTTGCCGCCAGCGGGCAAAACGGTGCTTTAAACCTCCCAATGAACGTTTCCCACGAGGTTACCTTCGCCACTTCCGAACCCTTTCCTCCTGTTTCTACATCCCACCAAAAGATCGCATCTGCCTTTAACATTTAACATCTCTCGGATCCACCTCATCGCCAATATCGGGTCCCGCTCTCCACTGAAGGATGGAGGCTTGCAAGACACGAAGGTTTTGAAGGTACACCCTTTTACTGACTTCGACTCTCCCGCCACAAAAGGGGTCACGTGAGAGTGACTTCCCATCTCAGCTATAGGAGACTTGGATGCCTCCGTCTCAGATTCTTTCACACTATCAGTCCGCCTTTCCGATGTCGACCCAGTACGATGCTTCAGCAATGCCTGCAAAGTCTCTTGCAGTTTACCCATTTCAGCAGTAAACTTTTCTTCCGTCACAAAAGCCTGGTTTCGGTCCAGACTCGGACTCTCCTTCTCTGAAGCGGTACTCTCAGATTGGGTCGGCTTGCGTACCTTTGGTGCTCCCGCACTCTTAGTTCGACAGACGGTTGGCGCCTTTTTCTTACCTCTGGTCACCATCCCGTTTCCCCCAGTCTGGGTGGCAGCTCGTCGGGGTGCTCTTCCCCGGCCCCTTCCACGGCCTCCGCCTCTCCCGCGGGTAGCCGGTTGTTTCGGAGAACCCACCGATCCATCCTCCAAAATCTCCTCCACGCGGATTTCCCTCGCTGGAGGCACAGTTTCCACAAACGGCACAGACTTACTCCTCAAACTTCGTTCTGACATTTTCAACTACTGAAACATTACACAAAATATAGATTAACAACCGCCCCAAAAATAACAAGGCAAGAGTGATCCCCGTCATGTACCTGTAAATTCGCAATTACACTGGCCAGGTGTAATCCCGAACTTACCTTACATGATAGTTTTCACCACCCTATTATGTACGCATCCCAGTGAGGTCTCCCTAGGCCTTCCTATTTTCTCAGTTGTACTCTACAGTTTAAGTTTAGGCCCATCCGGTCACCTAAATCCCTTAAACTACGGCTCTGATACCAACTTTAACAACCCACTCCAAACATACCAAAATAAGACGCAATTAATATAGATATCGCCAAAACATGGCCCAAGTTCACACCATCAAAATTCCAAAATTTGGGTTTGCGGAAATAACCCTAGTTACAACTGAGAGTTTCTAAACAAGAAAAGTAAGGAAAGGTCTACTAAGTTAATCCACGCCCGTTCACGCTTTCTCCTTCCCACTAGTGGAGCCGCCTCTAACCTGCTTACCTGAAAAAAGGTTCAGTTTGAAAATGCGAGGGTTAGACCATAAGGTCTAGTGAGGTCCCTCAGTTACAACCACACCACAACATTCATATAAAGGAGTTGTTAGATATATAAATCAACAAGAAGTTGGGCGAATAACATCCACCACATAGTCCACGTTCAACACGTCATATGGGACACACCCCCCAATAATATAAATCGTGCTATATCATATGGGTCACACCCCCCATATATAGCATACTCCGCCGCATGGGACACGCCCCCCATGTACACCGTACCATCTCATATGGGACACACCCCCCATGTATAACACATCATGCATATGGGACACACCCCCCATGTATAGCACACAACATCGTAATGGGACACCCCCCATATACATATATAAATCACCACATCATATGGGACACCCCCATATATATATATCACATCATGCATAATGAATTCATATGTAACGCAACTTAAATAAACATGCATGTACGAGAAACAACAAGTACCACCAAGCTTAGTTGGAAAAACTCACCTGATGCTCTTACTTCCCTCCTCTAAGCTGATCCCGACTCCCAAATGACTTCCCTGAACGCAGAGGCGAAAGTATAATCTAAACCATCCAACTTATCCGGACGCAGCAATTGTCCGGACAACTCACCTATCCGGACAACACAGCTATCCGGACAACAGGTCCATCCGGACAACATACTCATCCGGACTACACGCCTATCCGGACAACCTACCCACCCGGACAACACATCTATCCGGACAACCAGCTCTCCGGGTGCTTACCCGGACACCTTCTTCTGCTGAAGGTTTCCGGACGGGGCGCTGTTCGAGTTTTTCACCCGAAATCCCGTCCTGAGCTCCGCCAAAACAACGATTAAGCAATAAACAACTACCAGAAACGTTCTAGAACCAACTCTCACAATATGCATCAATTAAACATATACTAGAGGAGTTTAAACCTTCCACAAGAGCTTTGGCATTACTTTTATCAAACTAAACTTCTCAATACTCTACAATCAACAACCTGATTAAATGGAGTAATGGATTGAGAGTTTACCTGCTTGAATGCTTGCAAGAACGAATTCCACCACAAATCCTTCTTCTGCTTTCCAAGATTTGATTACTCTTCTTCTCCAAAGCACCAAAACCCTCAAGAGCTCCTTTTCTCCCTTCTCTCACAAATCAGCCGACATTCACACAAATTTCAGGAGAAAATGGCTCTCCTAGGGTTTTGTGCCCATTTTATACCTTATCCCACATTTACAAAATACCCCCCTTCAGCTTTCATTTATTAAACTTCCACCACAAGACTTGAAACTCTTATTATTTTGAACACGGTTACTACATCAATGGCTCCCCTTCCAAATATTTCCGGCTTCTCAGTGGACTTAGACAAGGAGATCCGCTCTCTCCTTTTCTTTTTATCATTGCAATGGAAGGTCTCCACCTCCTTATGGAAGAGGCTCATTCCAAGAACCTCATTAAAGGACTGGAGATCGGGATGAACAGGTTTAATATATCCCACCTCTTTTACGCTAATGACGCTTTATTCTTCAATGATTGATCGACGGAAGAAGGTAAAAACATCATCCGTATTTTGCGATGCTTCTTTATGACTCCAGGTCTAAGTTTGAACCTCAATAAAAGTTCTCTGTTCGGTATTGGTGTGGGATTCGAAAGGGTCAGAAGTCTGGCTGCCGAGCTAATGTGCAAACCGGGTAACATTCCTTGCAAGTACCTCGGGGTTCCGTTGGGAGAAAATATGGCCCGAATAAATTCTTGGGTCCCTATCGTTGAAAAATTTCATCGCAAACGCTCGAGTTGGAAAGGAAATGCTTTATCCATTGGTGGAAGACGTGTTCTTCTTCAAGCTGTGCTAGGAAGCTTAGCCACTTACTCTATGTCGATTTTCAAAGCTCCAAAATTGGTGATCTCTAATCTTGAAAAACTGAGGAAGAACTTTTTTTGGGGCTTTAAGGACAGTGCCAACAAAATAGCCTGGGTTAAATGGAGCTCAGTTCTTAGACGAAAAGATTTCGGCGGGCTCGGGATTGGAAGCATCGAGGCTACAAACATGGCTCTTTTACCTAAATGGGTTTGGAGATTCAGGACAGATCCGAATGCACCTTGGGTTAAAGTCATCAAGGTTATTCACGGAAACAACAGTGGGCTAACTTCTTATCTTAACGATGGCCAGTAGGTGGTCGTGGACCTTGGAGACACATCATCTCTGTTTTTAAAAACCTCAACAACTCGGGTTCTTCTTTTGACTTTTTTTTTGCAGTAAACAGGTGGGAAACGGTCTAAACACCCGTTTTTGGAAGGACAAATGGTACGGAGATGAGTTGTTTAAAGATAAATTTCCTAGAATTTTTTCTCTAGAGGCCGAGAAAGAGGCATCGGTGGCTGATCGTCTTAGCGACGAAGGGTTTAATTGGAATTGGCGTAGGGAGGTGAGAGAAGGCAGGGAGGAATCTGAGTTAAATGAGCTCCACAACTGTATCGGCGGTTACTCTCTCAGCGATTCCCCTGATAAATGGCAATGGAGTTTAAACCAAAATGGGATGTTTGATGTCAAATCCCTAAGAAAAGAAATAGAAAAATCTAATCTCGGTCTGGGTGTTCATAAGACGAGATGGAACAAACTTGTCCCAGCCAAGATTAACATATTTTTCTGGAGAGTCTTCCTCAATCGGATCCCGTGTAAAGAAAGTCTGTTGGTCCCGAAGGGTTATACAAGTTTGTAGAAGGGGGGGGTTGAATACAAACACACGGATTTTTACTTTCTAAATTGTTTATTGATATAATCAAACAATTTGCAACTTGTTGCGGAACAAGATTAAGGACTAAGCCTAATCTAAACAAGTTAAGAACACTAAGTTTCTTGCACTAGAATTAAGACAGAAAGGAGATAAGAATATTACGAATAATATTCTAACACTAAGAGAGAAAGAAGAAGATGGTCGAGCACTTCAATCCTGAAGTAGGGTTCTTCTTATATATTGCATGCATTTAACGCATGACAGTATTACTTTACACGTGGCAGCAGCTGAGTGGTTGCATGTTTTGACCTTTGTAGACAACCTTAGTAGCCGCATGGTGTACAATATAGAATCAGAGTTAGTTGTACGATTCTGGACAGAAGGGATGTCAGTTCTGACATTTCGTACGGAGACGTGCAAGGGGAAAGACAAAAGCAACTTGTAGAGTAGACCTTATGATCAGCGTTCGTTGATCAGTACTTTATCAGCGATTGATAAAGCTCAGCGATCGCTGAAGTCTTCTACTTGAAACTTCACGTTGAGTGGACAGGTCTTGCTTCGCTGATATCCGCATCAGTTCATTAGTAGACTTGTCGCTGGTTCTTGGTCTTCATCTTCGACTTCAGCGTAGAACCTTTGTTGACGTGAAACTTGTCTTCAGGGATCATAAGTAAACAACTAAAACTTATCAGCGATCACCAAAAGTACTGAACAGGCTCAGAGCTTTATAGGTGAATAGTTTCGCTGAATGTCTAACTTAAAGAGTGAGAGTTCCTATCAGCGGTACTGTAGAGTCATAGTACTTATCAGCGATAGTGAAACTCTAATACATATTGTTTACTTACAATTTTCACTAAGTGTTTCTAAAGGGTCATTATCAAATCACTGAGGGTTTGGATCAACAATCTCCCCCTATTTGATTATGACATAGCAATGAAGGAAAATTGCTAAATATGAAAACATTAGGATAAAAAGAACTGATAAAATATTTGTCCATTTTACTGTTTTCTGGGATCTTTTGAGTACTGATGGAGTAAAGTACATTCGCTGAAATTTTTCTTTGAACTTCGTAAAGGTTACAAAGGGAAGTGGAAAAAATTACAAGTACAGCAAATAAATTTACAAGTACAAAAGATATTAGCTGATAAAGATAGAAGAAATACATGGAAATCCTATCAGCCTTCAAAAGGTTCTTCCTTAACGAGAAGTTCATCAAGGGTCTTTGTTGTAGGGATCATCCAGTCAGGGACAGTTTCTCCCTGATTTCTTCTTTCTTGTGCTTCTTTGAAGATCAGGGGCTTGAGATATCGTGCCTGAAGATCGCGTCTGAATTCACACCAATAGATGAGATCCCTGAGCTGTTCGATGGGAGTTATGGGAAGCTCAAAGACACGTTGAAAACGTTGACCTTCATCATAGTCGTGAAAGAAGATACCATAAGGTTCGCTTATGACTTTTCCAGGAATGAATCGTTCACCAGGAGGCAGAGAGGTGTCAAGCGCTGAGAGGTCAGGTTCAGGACCAAGTACTTCAGCACGTGAAAAACCAATACCTGTTTCGTTCCGGATAGGAGGACCTGAATTCGAAGGTTTTGACTTTTTCTTTGCAGAGGCCCTTCTTTGTTGAGTTGCAAGAGGAGTGGGAGGAGGAATATCCACAGCAGAAGAAACCAAGTCGATCTGTCGATTTATAAGTTTTTCGACATGATCCTTGTATTTAGAACGTGAGCGCTGAATGGCTATTCTGATCTCCAACCATTCAGAGAGACTGTACTTCGTGATAGCACCAACATAAAAGGTTTCCGTTGTACCGTTTTCTCTGAATATCTCGACCTCAACAATTGGAACTTTGATGGTCGATCTTCCAGGGATGTGTACCTTGTTAATTCTGGCAGCCCGATATCGAAAGTGTACTTTTACTTTGCACCATTTCAAGGTAGATTGAGATACCTTGGTCTTTTCTTCGATAATCTTCTGGGCGTCTTCCCACAACTGACGTTGGACTTCAATGGGAGTTCTTTTCAGTACGGGGTCTTTCACCGATTGTTGGGCAAGCTGAATGGCGAGAGCCTTATCTTTTTCTTCAGCTTCCTTTCTTTCGGCGAGTAACCTTTCAGCTCTGAGGTGATCAGCGAATTCTTTCTTTGATAACCTGAACTTCGTGGGAACAGGGACTTTGTCACGAGGAAGGATGATTCGCTGATCCTCAAGCTTCTTGATCATTTCTTCTCTTCTTTTCTGATCCTCTTCACTTAGCTTTTGAGGAGCTAAGGAAGGTCTGTTTTGGTGAGAGGGCAACTGTTCTTCAGGTTCATCGGTCTCAGTGATTAAATCCAAGACTGGGATTATTTCTTCAGCTCTTGTGGCTGGGATTATTGTTGGTGCAGCAGTGGGGACTTCAGCTGGATCCTCAAGCAGGGGAGAGGACTAGCTGAAACACAACGATCGTTTATGTAAGAAGAGTTAGGGAAGAAAGAGATAGAGAAAAGAATATGGTTAAGTGTATAGAGGTTTTATGGAGAGGAGAACTGAGATTGAGAAGGGGTAGAGGAGGGATGCAGAGTAAGGGGAGAGGATATATTGTACCTGACAAACTGGCTTTATCTGAAGGATGGCCATATTGCCTTCTACAGCGAGGCCTTTGTTCTTGCCTTTGTCAGCTTCAGACGCTGCAGGTTTTGTCTTTGTCGTCTCCCCTGATGGTTCTTTGATGATAACCCATTTTTGAGCTGGGGCTTTTACGATAGGCTGGACGAAGAAGAAAGAGTCATCATCATCGTCATCATCATCATCATCATTTTTATGAGTTGATGATGGTTCATCGTTAGAGATATCGACAGCTTCATCGTCTTCAGCTTCTTCTTCATCAGATTCGACATCGTCATCATAAGGTTCGGTCACATCGGCAACAACTTCCTTATGTTTCTCTTCGAGTTGCTCCCCCTCAGATACAGAGGGAGGTTTCTCGGTTCCCTCAGGGTTTTCAACTCCCTGAGGTTGAGCGGTTGAAGCAGCAGCAGCAGTTTCATTTGTCTCCCCCTCAGCATTATGGGGAAGACCTTTATCGTTCTTCTCCCCCTCTTCCTCATGATGAGGAGGGGAGGTAAATGGAACATCATCAGCAGCAGCATGAGAGTCACTGTCTTCTAGGCCAGTGATTCCCATGAAGGTTTCAATCACTGCGATTCTGTCTTCCAGGCCAGAAACCACAGGATTGAGGCTTTGAAGATCCTCTCGATCAGCCTGAGTGAAGTGCGAAGGGGCACAAGTTGGAGCGTTCAGGCGATCGAGGATTTGCTGAAGGAGATCCTTGATCGTAGAGACCTCACCCTTGAGAGTGACCATCTCTCTCTTCAATGATGTGACTTCATTGGACAGAGTGGTGAAGTTTGTTGCGAGGGTGGTGTTGGTGAGGTTGAGATCGTTGACGACCGTGGAGTTGTTGGTGAGAGTAGTAGCAAACTGAGCAATGCTACCATCCACCTTCTCCAGATCAGCACTGGAGGCTTTCTTATCAACAACCTCGGTCAGCTTTTTGAGATTCTCTCCAGCGTCTGTAACCGCTGAAGAGTTGGTAGAGAGAGTGGTGTTGTAAGAATCCACCTTTGTCACCAGATCTTTCAGGGAGTGTTGAATATCTCCCAAATTAGGATCTGTAACATTAAATAACTTATGAACAGAGGAAAGCTCAAAAGTTTGGGGTTGAGAGAGAGGAATGTGTATGGTTTTGTGTATACCTACAGGCGGGTTGACGAAGTTGTCGAAACCTCGTAGACCTGAGTAGTGTTCCATGTCGCCTTCGAGAGTGCCTTGGCGCATGGAGGTGCCTGCAGATCCTATATTTGCATCCATCATCATATGTAGAGTATCAGCAGCTGAGTCATGTATGATGACGGGCGTTCCTGAGAACGGTGGGAAAATTGGTGGAGTGTCCAAAGAAATGTTGGGAGGAACAAAGGTTGAGAAAATTGGTTGGGAGTGGGGTTCTGCGTTGGATCCGCTGAGAATCACTTCAGTCTGTAGAGAGGCTGAAGGAGGTGGGTTCAGTTCCAAGTTTATAACCTCAGTGTTTAGAGACGTTGAGGTCGGGATGGAAGGTGTGGCTGTGTCAGCTGTGGCAGAGCGTACCACGAAACTATCCAACGACTCTTGTACAAGATGAGTCGTGGAATATTCAGTCGTTGATGGCTTGGAGGGTTGCTCCTTGGTTTTCTTGATCCTTTTGGAATCAAGTTGGGAAGTAAAGTGTTTCCTTTTACGAAAAGGAGTGGAGGGTGCAGCCTGGGTATCAGCGGTGGGGATTTCTGCTGAGGTAGCTGCAGAAGTAGAAGAAGGAGGATTGAGAAGAGATAAGAGATCAGAGAGACGTACCTCGTTTGGCATGGGGCTGAAGTCTAGCACCTTAGGGCCAACCTGAGAGAGTCTCAGATCACCCTCTTTTGGGTATTTGTCCCCGAGTCCTTTTAGAAAGACGGCGCTGATGAAACGGGGGTATGGAACGCATGTTGGTCTGTCAGCCATATCCACTCTAAACGCCAAATCGTCATAGATGATCGATGCCCAGTCTACATGGAGACCTTTCAGCAATGCATATCCCATGGCTTGCTGAGGTTGAGCGGCTTGATCAGAGGAGCCGGTTTTCGCTGTCATGCAGCTTATCAAGTGGGCAAAGATGAAGTTCATCTCGCTTGGCATCATGGACTTTTTGATTGCGGTCAGCTTCTTCTCGGGTTTTTCATCTCTCCCAGTTCCCCATACGTACTTCATTGCATCAAAGAATGCAATGATTATTTCCCTATCAGCATGTTTCTTGGGGTTTGGGAGAGGAACAAAGGGTTTTTCTTTGGTAGCGGTAGGGAGGTTCAGTGCACGCCTGATAATGGCAGGGTTGATTTTGGTGGTGCCAAATTTGGTGTCACAGAGGATGGTATCAACGAGTTTCGTTGGGTCTTTGGGTGAAGGGACCTGAGCTCGTCTGGCAGTATACCGGAACTGAGATAAGAGGAATTTATGAGCAGGGGGTACGAAAGTTAGGGCTTTAGATAAGCAGCAGGTTTTCAGAAAATTCACAGCATCATCCAGATGTGTGACTTGCTTTCGCGGAGGAAAGTCGAAAAGCGCATAGTGGTTGTTGTGTTGGAAGGTGACTTTGTCAAGTTTGAATTTGACCTGAGGAGCCTTGGTGAGAGTCAGTTTCTCAGCAGTAGTAAACTTGGGGGTAGGAGCGTCAGTAGTAGATGCCATTGCTTGATATCAGCGAATCAATTTTGTTCAGAGAGAAGGTGATAGAAATGGGTTATACAAGTTCATTGTTATCGTTGATCAAATGTGAACCGCTGAAGATTTTATTCTTCAAAGTTCAGCATTCCAAGCTCGCTGATGAGAAAGTTGAATCTTGTCTCATCAAGAGGTTTGGTAAAAAGATCAGCTAACTGAAAGTCGGTTGGGATAAAATGAAGTTCTATATCACCATTTATCACATGATCTCTGATAAAATGATACCTGATTTCGATGTGTTTGGTCTTTAAGTGTAGCACGGGATTGTTGGCTATAGCGATGGCACTAGTGCTGTCGCAATAGATTGGAATTTTCGAGAGCTGAAGGTCATAGTCCAGTAGTTGGTTTCTCATCCACAAGACCTGAGAACAACAGCTTCCAGCAGCTACGTACTCAGCCTCAGCGGTTGAGGTGGACACGGAGTTTTGCTTTTTACTTGTCCAACTCACCAGCTTTCCACCCAGGAGCTGACAGCCTCCTGTAGTGCTTTTCCTATCCAATTTGCAACTTGCAAATCACTATTTGAATAGGAGATTAGATCAAACCCTGAGTCTTTGGGATACCAAAGACCTAGGTTAGGAGTACCCTTAAGGTATCGAAAAATTCGCTTTACAGCGATCATATGAGATTCCTTAGGTTCAGCTTGATATCGTGCACACAAACAGGTTGCGTACATAATATCAGGTCTGCTAGCTGTAAGATACGGAAGATAGCCGATCATCCCACGGTACGTCGTCACATTACCAGGTATTCCAGAAGAATCTTTGTTTAGTGTCAGCGGCGGTGCCATAGGGGTTTTCATAGCTGAACTCTGAGTTAAATCAAATTTCTTCAGCATATCTTTAACATACTTTTCCTGATTAATGAAAGTTCCCTTTTCATTTTGTTTTATCTGAAGACCAAGGAAATATGTTAGCTCACCCATCATACTCATTTTATACTCTGCTTTCATCCTTTCAGAGAAACGAGTACAAAGGTCAGGGTTAGTAGAACCAAATATAATATCATCGACATATATTTGTACGAGAATAATATGACCTTTTACTTTCCTGAAAAATAGAGTCTTATCGATTTTACCACGTTCAAATTTTTCAATATGGAGATAAGTAGAGAGAGTGTCATACCATGCACGTGGAGCTTGCTTTAAGCCATAAAGTGCCTTATCCAGTTTATAGACATAACCTGGATGCTTAGGATCTGAGAATCCTGGAGGTTGTTCCACGTAGACTTCTTCATTCAGCTTTTCGTTTAGAAATGCTGACTTAACATCCATCTGATAAACTTTGAAGTCTTTGTGTACAGCGTAAGCTAAGAATAGACGAATAGATTCTAGTCTTGCCACTGGGGCGAATGTTTCGTCGTAGTCTATGCCTTCCTCTTGTCTGTATCCCTGAGCAACAAGACGAGCCTTGTTGCGGGTTACAGTTCCATGTTCATCCAACTTGTTTCGATAGACCCATTTAGTGCCTATCACTGACTTGTCAGATGGTCTTGGAACGAGATTCCAAACTTTGTTTCTTTCAAATTTTGTCAGCTCTTCTTGCATAGCGCTGACCCAGTTTGGATCTCTGAGGGCATCATCTATTTTCTTTGGTTCAATCAGAGAAATAAAGTTAACAAATAAACAAATGTTACCTGCACTTCGTCGAGTCTGAACACCAGCGTTTGGATCACCAAGAATTTGATCAATAGGGTGATTAATAGTCCATCACTGAGCAGGAGCATGAGTCGCTGACTCAACCTGAATTGGAGGGGCTGAAGATGAGGCTTCAGCAACTTCTGGTATATCAACTAAGAGAGGAATATGTGCAGATGTCATTTCATTCACTGATTGTTGAGAAGTAGATGGTATGTCTGAGACATTTGGTTCAGAAGCAGGCATAGTGTTTAGAGGAACAGCTGAGACCCATGATGTTTCAGCTTCACTAGTCTGCATGTTTGGGATGATAGTAGGACCATCATCTTCAATGGTATGAGTATGAGGAGTGGGAACATCGTCTGAATCACCAAGATGAGAAAACATCCATTGATTCGGTTCTTCAGTATCAGCAGAAGGTTTAGAGTTCGCTGAACGGGATTCGTCAAAGGTGACGTGAATAGTTTCTTCGACAGTCTGTCTTCTTCGATTGAAGACTCTGAAGGCTTTGGAGATAGAAGAATATCCAAGAAAGATTCCATCATTAGCCTTAGGATCAAACTTTCCAAGGGCATCTCTGTTGTTCAGTATGAAACACTGACATCCAAAGATGTGAAGGAAACTGATTGAAGGCTTTCTCCCATGAAAAAGTCCATAGGCTATCTTCTTGAATCTTTTAACTATCAACGACCTGTTTTGCGTAAAACAAGCAGTGTTGACAGCTTCTGCCCAAAACTGAGTAGGTAGATGAGAATCGTTGAGCATTGAACGTGCAGCTTCTATGATAGTTCGATTTCGTCTGTCGGCGACTCTATTCTGTTGCGGTGTTTTCACAGAGGAAAAGTTGTGAGAAATACCCTTACTTTCAAAGAAGGAATCAAGAGAACTGTTTTTGAATTCAGTTCCATGATAACTCCTTATTGAGCGAACGGTCATGTTGTTCAGGACTTCCATTTTCCTGACAAAGGTGATGAGTTCTTCAGGGGTGTCACTCTTAGAACGGAGAAACATTACCCAGGTATAGCGAGAGAATTCATCAACTATGACCAACGTATATTTCTTTCCAGCGATGGATTGTTTGTTAACAGGGCCAAACAAATCCATATGGAGAAGTTGTAGAGGAGATGACACTGAGGAAACTTGCTTAGACTTGAAGCTTGCTTTGGTCTGCTTGCCTTTCTCACACGCTGAACATAAGGACTCCTTGGCGTATGAGTGTTGAGGTAGACCAGTGACTAACTCTTTAGAGGAAAGAGTATTAAGTGTCTTGAAGTTGAGATGGGAGAGCCTCTTATGCCATAACCAGTTGGCATCAGATGAGGCTTTTGAGAAGAAACAGGAGTTCTCAGTGGTTGTTGAGTCCATGTTTATTACATAAACATTTTCCAAACGATAACCGCTGAGAGCTATCTTCTCCTTTTTGTCAGTGACAAAGCAGGATTCCTTAGTGAAAATCACTTTGTTATCCTTGTCACATAGCTGACTTATGCTTAGAAGATTATGCTTCAGTCCTTCAACATATGAAACTCTTCCGAAGGTTGTCGTACCATTAGAGAGTACACCGAAACCTCGGGTATAGCCTTTTCCATTTCCACCGAAAGTCACAGAGGGACCCTTCTCTTCCTTGTATTCAGTGAGCAGGTTCTTCTTTCCAGTCATGTGTCTAGAGCATCCGCTATCGAGATACCAGATACCCTTCTTAACTTGCAAACAAAGGAAGATTAGTTTGACTTGGGCACCCATTTCATCATGTGTACACACTTGTCAGTGAGGGTAGAAGAGGTGGAAGGTTCAGCAGTCTTCGCAGCATTTGAAGATTCAGCTTTGTTTTCAGTCTTGTAACACCCCAAAATCCGGGCTAATTTAAACCTCAAATTTCCACAAGTTATGATGATATAAACTTCAACTTTTATATAAGAAGTACATTATCCACAAGGAATACATTTATAAATCCTGAGTTCTTCAAATAACCTATTAATCCAATTATGTCACTATAATCAGACTAACTAGATTATCTAAGCAATCCATCAAACTCTCCTTCCGTAGATTTCCTTCCTGCTAATCCAAAACGCTCGTCACACACCCCTTTTATTTTTCCCGAACTGGTACCTGGTAAGAAAACATCATTTGAAACGATTAGGCCAACGCCTAGTGAGAACATTAGTTTCCAAGATAACATTTGTAAAATCAATGTAAACAAGTTACAACAAACCTGATTATTCCTTTTCTTACCGTACAACAACTCCTTTCACTACTGGGAATCTACCACACCTCCATAATTATGACTAATTCATCTAGTCATATTATCATATACCAGAGCCTTCTACGAATCAATCTCAGATTCTAGATCAATGCTCTCATCTAATAAATCGCAACCACATATGCCCATTTATTAGAAAGGATGTAGAGATTACAATTACTCATGTCAATCTCTATTCATCCTAAGAAATCAGGAATTACGATTACTCACATCAATTCCACATTTCTTAATAATGCAAATAGGAATTACGATTACTCACATCAATTCCTTATTTCACATAAATGGGAATTACGATTACTCACATCAATTCCACATTTAACATATACACATGAATTATGATTACTCACATCAATTCCTTATTTCACATACACACAAGAATTATGATTACTCACATCAATTCCTTATTTCACATAAATGAGAATTACGATTACTCGCATCAATTCCACATTTAACATACACATAGGAATTATGATTACTCACATCAATTCCTTATTTCACATACACACAGGAATTATGATTACTCACATCAATTCCTTATTTCATATACACACAGGAATTATGATTACTCACATCAATTCCTTATTTCACATACACACAGGAATTATGATTACTCACATCAATTCCTTATTTCACATACACACAGGAATTATGATTACTCACATCAATTCCATGTGTTTATATCAAGCTAGTGCCTATGGATCCATATCACCTAATTGTACTCATACAGGTATTTACTTAATATATATTCCTCATATCATTCAGTATGAGCCAACCTTATTCATTACACTTAACACATTCTTGCCTAGCATCGACTAGCGCAGTCTATAAACCTAACATACTACTTTTCAAGGGTATGTATGTTCAAGCTATATAATTCCCATCACAATTCCTAAATCGCATATTTCCACGATTTACATAAATGCACATTTCATTACATCCAGAAAGATACATAAAATACAAGGCCTCTAGATACTTAACTTATCAGATCCTTGAGCCATATCAAACTTTGATACCATTTAGATATACTGGTTTCTTTACTCGACTCCCGATATGCTGTACCGGGACTCACCTGTACCTGGACTTGCCTCTACCGGGACTTGCCTCTACCGGGACTTCCACTACCGGGACTTCCACTACCGGGACATTCACTACCGGGGCTGCCACTACCGGGACTTCCACTATCGGGACATTCACTACCGGAAGATTCAACTACCGGGACATTCAACTACCGGGACTTTCAAGGTTTTGCGTATTGTCCGTTCAACAAGTCCTCAAATCGATTTAAAACATGAAATCAGTTCAATCTACTCATTCTAATCAATCCTCAGTCAGTTCATACAAATATACCAAGGTTACTATAACTTAAAAACACTGATTTGTACAAAGAATCGAATGAACTCACCTTTCTTGAAGAAAACCTACTTTCTTGCCCAATTTGATTCCAATCTGCTGTAAACGATTCTGGAAATCGATTCAACAAACAATTTCGTTTACAATCACACATCCAGAACAACTTTTATCAAAATCAAGTTCAATTCTTACCAAATTTTGAAGCCAAAATCCTTGTTTTCTTCTTTCTCCCTTTTTCTCTCTTTTCTATCTCTCTGCCTCTTTCTTTCTGCCGACTCCAACAAGAACCAAAATGAGATATTTGTTTATCTCAAATGCCTTATCCAAACACACTTTCACAAATGACCCAATGCACCCTCAAGTTTAATTATTTCCAAAAGTAACATCCTACTTTAAACCCTTGTATTTTAACCCTATTGAATTATAAATTACAACATAATTCAAGGTTTTAAACCAAAATACAATTAGATCCCAATTCTCATTAAATTACTATAATTGAAAATTCAGGATGTTACAATACTCCCCAACTTGAAAATGATTTCGTCCCCGAAATCAAGATTAGGTAAACAGATGAAGATACCTATCCTTCATATTCACTTCCGACTCTATAGTCACATTAGCACCTCGATGGTGTTTCCACTGTACTTTCAACATAATTAATTCCTTGCCATTACGTAGATTTCTAACCGATCTTTCCACAATTGCCTCTGGTTCTTCCACACAACCATTTTCTCATCCATTCCTACTTTAGTAAAAGAAATCACATTATACCAACATGAAATATTTTGTACATCTCTTCCCTTTAAGTCTTACATACTTAACCACAATTTAAAAGTCCAGAAAGAACAAGAATCCATCCTTTCATATTTTCTGAACCTTAACTCTTTCATTAGCATCCGCTCCCCAACTTGGATTTGCAAACCTCCTTAGAGTCACTGTTCATCATCAAATCTTTACTCAACTACTTCTTGGTCTAACATACCGACATTAACCGTAACTCGATCTCCGGGTCTCAAAATAACATTACCATCTACTGCTTGAAAATCTATACTCACCTTAAATTGTTCTACTATAACACAAAGAGATAACCATAAGAAATGTTTATACGAGTATAGACATGCAAAACGTACTTTACCGACCATTAGTCACTGTGACAATTTAGAAACAAGTATGCTCGTGTAACTCATATTCATAATAACAGTAGCTAATTGAAATTGCAAATATACTTTACATGAGAATTCTCGTTGCCATTGCTACAGTACTAAATTTACGTATTTCTGTTGACTCTAAGACTATCCCGTCTTAGTATTTCTACCCTTTTCTCACATATCATAACTTAATTCATCTCAGCTTAAGTCTAAGTACCTCCTCAGCATACTTAGTTCGCTTAAACTATTGCTCTGATACCATATTGTAACACCCCAAAATCCTTGTTTTCTTCTTTCTCCCTTTTTCTCTCTTTTCTATCTCTCTGCCTCTTTCTTTCTGCCGACTCCAACAAGAACCAAAATGAGATATTTGTTTATCTCAAATGCCTTATCCAAACACACTTTCACAAATGACCCAATGCACCCTCAAGTTTAATTATTTCCAAAAGTAACATCCTACTTTAAACCCTTGTATTTTAACCCTATTGAATTATAAATTACAACATAATTCAAGGTTTTAAACCAAAATACAATTAGATCCCAATTCTCATTAAATTACTATAATTGAAAATTCAGGATGTTACAAGTCTTCACTTTGGTTAATTTCTTAACCTCAGTGGTCTTCTTTGCCTTGGGGGCATTGATCTTCACCTTAGCTAACTTTTCAGCTTTGGTGGCTGTGGGGCACTTACTAGCAATATGATTTGTAAGTCCACAGTGATAACATTTCATATAACTAAAAGTAGTTTTAGGACCATTTGCATGCTGAGCCATAAATTTTAAATGAGCAGGGCCAACACCAAGTATACCTTTGGCATTGGAAATAGGAGGAACTATCAGTTCTTCAGATTTCTTACCAATAATATCCACTTTAATTCTAGGAGTAGATCGCTGAATAAATCCAGAGATCTTATTCTTAGAAGTAGAGGGATAAGTCACTGATGATTTAGAAGCATTCATCTTTGGTACAAAGGTACCCTTCTGAGGTTTTGGATAAACAATTTTCTCTTTACCTTTAGAAGTTAAGGTAGAGATTTCCTAAGGAATAGGAGGTTTTGAAGAGGAACACTGAGAAGATGAAGTGTCAGGGATAGAGGACACGAACATTCCAAACTTAAGCATGGAATGGTCAGTGGTTGGTTCTTTAGTTTCAACTTTGTAACCAAGACCACGTTTGCCACTCAAAGGAATCTGAGACTTGAGTATCTCAGTGATCGTTGTTGAGGATTTATACCATCCATCAAAGTAGCTTTTTCAGCTTTTAATGCAACGATAGCTTCTTCGCGCTCGATTTTGACTAGCTGATTTATATGAACTTGATCTTTCAAGTCTTCTTCAATTTTAGAAAGCTTTTCTATTTAAAGGTGACAGTTTTTAAGTTGTTCAGCGAGATCAATATTTTGATTTTCAACAATAGTTTTGCCATTCATGGCATCATATAAACTCATAGTCAGAAGATCGATCTTTCGAAGACTATCAGCTTCATCAATGTTTGAAATATTGGTAAAGAAAGAAGGTGATACCTTAGTAGTAGAGGTTGAAGTAGAGGGAATGTCAGAATTTTCTTCCTCATCTTCAAGTTTGGCTATGAGACAGAGATTGGCTTCATCATCATCTTTAGAGTCAGATGATTCTTCTTTATCAGAAGCGGCCCAATCATAATCAGCCATCAGGCCTTTGCCTTTCTTCTTAAAGCCTTTCAGCTTTGCGTACCTGGGGTTAGAGGATTTCTTGGAGAAAGCCGAGTTTCTAAAAACTTTCTTTGACCTGCACTCGCTAGCAAAATGTCCTATCTTTTCGCAGTTATAGCAAGTAGCAGTAGCCTTATCAACAGGGGTTGATGATCTAGGCTTATCAGTAATAGCAAGAGGTTTGTTCTTTCTGAAATTTTTCTTTTTGGCGAATCTCCTGAACTTATTGGAAAGGAGAGCCATAGATTCATCAAGATCTGAAGAGTCAGGATCTGATGAGCATTCAGAGTTAGTCTCCAACTCAGTGATAGTGATAGTAGATCGCTGAGTGGAAGGAGACTATGAGATTAAAGCAACATGGGTGCTTTTAGAATCTTTTACAAGATTCTTCTTAAGATGACTCGATTGCTCATGATTAAGCATCGTGCCATATAAGGTAGAAAGAGTCATAGATTTTAGATCATTTGACAGCTTGAGACACATTGAATAACTGTCCCAGATTTCAGGTAGACATTCTAAGAACTTTGTCAGAAGTTCAAAGTTAGAATATTCCTTACCAACGGTTTTCAGATCTATTATTAAACAGTTAAAACGTTGGTGTACTTCAGAGAGAGATTCATTCTTACCACAAATGAAGCTTTCGTATTGTCTTACCAGGTTGATCTTTCGTGAGTCATGGACTTCAGAAGTACCTTCATATTGAACACAGATTGTGTCCCACATGGCTTTGGAGGTTTTCAGATTCATGACAGAATGGTAGACTTCGTCAGGAAGAGCCATGGAAAGAATGGGTCTGGCTTTGGTGTCGAGAGCCACTTTCTTCTTATCTTCATCAGTCCACATATGAATTTCCTTTGGAACCAATCTTTCTGGGCAGCTCTATTCTCAGCGACTGGAACCTCATGATCAATTCTGACAGGGATGTATGGACCATTTTCGATGTAATAAGGTATAGTTGGGTCTACACCTTCTAAGAAGAGTATCATCCTAGTTTTCCATAGATTAAAGTTATCTCTGGAGAATCTAGGGGGTTTAGCAAGAGAACCATTATCAATATAATTAGTGTTTGTGTTGGTAGCCATTTTAAGAAATAGTAAGGAAGAGAAAAGATTAGTATAGACAAGATCTTGTTTATGAGATTAAACAAATCTGCTCTGATACCACTTGTTGGTCCCGAAGGGTTATATAAGTTTGTAGAAGGGGGGTTGAATACAAACACACATATTTTTACTTTCTAAATTGTTTATTGATATAATCAAACAATTTACAACTTGTTGCGGAACAAGATTAAGGACTAAACCTAATCTAAACAAGTTAAGAACACTAAGTTTCTTGCACTAGAATTAAGACAGAAAGGAGATAAGAATATTACGAATAATATTCTAACACTAAGAGAGAAAGAAGAAGATGGCCGAGCACTTCAATCATGACAGTATTACTTTACACGTGGCAGCAGCTGAGTGGTTGCATGTTTTGACCTTTGTAGACAACCTTAGTAGCCGCATGGTGTACAGTGTAGAATCAAAGTTAGTTGTACGATTCTGGACAGAAGGGATGTCCGTTCTGACATTTCGTACGGAGACGTGCAAGGGGAAAGACAAAAAGCAACTTGTAGAGTAGACCTCATGATCAGCGTTCGTTGATCAGTACTTTATCAGCGATTGATAAAGCTCAGCGATCGCTGAAGTCTTCTACTTGAAACTTCACGTTGAGTGGACAGGTCTTGCTTCGCTGATATCCGCATCAGTTCATTAGTAGACTTGTCGCTGGTTCTTGGGCTTGATCTTCGACTTCAGCGTAGAACCTTTGTTGACGTGAAACTTGTCTTCAGGGATCATAAGTAAACAACTAAAACTTATCAGCGATCACCAAAAGTACTGAACAGGCTCAGAGCTTTATAGGTGAACAGTTTCGCTGAATGTCTAACTTAAAGAGCGAGAGTTCCTATCAGCGGTACTGTAGAGTCATAGTACTTATCAGCGATAGTGAAACTCTAATACATATTGTTTACTTACAATTTTCACTAAGTGTTTCTAAAGGGTCATTATCAAATCACTGAGGGTTTGGATCAACAAAGTCTTTCCTCCAGAGGAATCGATCTCGACAATGTCTTATGTCCGTTCTGCAAACTTGAGACCGAATCTGTCAAGCATCTCTTCTTCTCTTGCAGCTGGGCTAAGGAGCTTTGGTCGAAAATCGGCAGCTGGTGCGGTTTCTCTTTCTCTGATTTCAACTACATGGAAACACTCCTTAACGGTATCGATAACGTGAGAATTCCTCCCATGTCTCGTAAGTTCTTGGAGGCCATGCTCATGGTAACATGCTATTCGATATGGTGCTTTCGCAATAGATTACTCTTTGACAACTTTATCCCGAGGTTAGGCGGTATGTTAGATTTTGTTATTGAAAAGTCCTTTAGTTGGATAATCCTTAGACGAAAGGAGTGTCGTAAGAACATTATAGAGTGGAGAATCTCCCCTCGTAATTGTCTGGATAAGTTGTAATGTTGTTCTCTTTTCGCTAGCCTCTTGCTAGCTTCTTAATGAATTGTTGTTCCAAAAAAAAACTAATCCGTTGGTAATTTGTGTTTTTTTAATATTTTAAAAATACCAAATTTCCAGTACAATTACGTACCTACCCAAATTTTCAAATGAAATACAAAATTAAAATGAGTATGTTTTTGCAATAATATTTTAAATTATCATACAATATAAAAAAATAGCATATAAGGTATCTTTGTTAGATCGTAAACTTGATTTAGTTCAATAAAGATTGAACTATCCATAAAAGCCCGAGTCCATATAGAAGACGCTTCTAGAAAGTCGTAGAAAGGTATGGAAGCTTCTAGAAAGTCGTAGAATGGTATCTATAGAAGTGTTTAGAAGGTTGTAGTAGATGATATCTAGAAGTATCTAGCTAGTTGTGATAGAATATCTAGAAGAAAAATCTAGAGAGTCATGGAAAATATCTCGATCTAGAATGCTCCATGGACTAGTATATATAGGTGTTTGTGTAATGCATTTGTAACCTAAGAAAATTAAGCAATCTAATACATTGTAAAAGTTCTCTAAGTGTTCCTCTCTTCATCAAATATAAGCCAAAAGGCTCTCGTGTTTTTCCAACAAATTGGTATCAGAGCTTGAAGATCAAGATGTCGAGCATGATGAACGTGTTCCAATTTCCTCGTCTTTCCAAAGACAACTATAGTAGTTGGTGCATTCGAATGAAGGCGTTACTCGGTTCACATGATGTATGGGAGATAGTCGAGAAAGGTGTTGAGAAGGTTGATGATGAAAGTTCGTTGAGTGCCACTCAAAGGGTGGAGTTGCAAAAGGCAAGAAAGAAGGATCAAAGTGCTCTTACACTCATCTATCAATGTCTTGATGATGCAATGTTTGAGAAAGTTGCAAATGCAACAACTTCTAAGGAAGCGTGGGAGATCCTTCAAAATACTTTTAAAGGAATTGATAAGGTGAAAAAGGTACGTCTTCAAACTCTTAGAGGAGAGTTCGAAAAACTCCAAATGGAGGAATCCGAAACCATTTCGGATTATTTCACTTGTGTCTTGACCATTTCAAATGAAATGAAGAGAAATGGTGAAAGCTTGAGTGATACAAGGGTGATAGAAAAGATTCTTCGCTCTTTGCCACCAAGCTTTGATTACATTGTTGTGGCCATAGAGGAATCAAAAGACATAGACTCTATGACCATTGATCAACTCATGGGATCTTTACAAGCCCATGAAGAGAAGTTGAAGAAAAGAAGAGGGAAAGAACCCTTGGAGCAAGCTTTATACTCTAAGGTCTCTTTCAAAGAAAGAGAAAAGAGCTTTCTACATGGAAGGAATCAAGGACGAGGATGTGGTACTTTTCGAGGTCGTGGTGGTTTCCAAGGCCGAGGACGAGGAAGAGGAAGAGAAGATGTCAACATAGAAGATGAAAACCAATGGTATTCATATCGAAGAGGTCGTGGGAGAGGCTTTCAATCTCAAAGAGGAGGTAAGCCCCATATACAATGTTACAATTGTCGCAAATATGGTCATTATGCCAATGAGTGTAGTAGCTCAAGACAAGTGGAAGAAAAAGCTAATCTTGTGGAGGTAGAAGACAAAGATGAGCTTACCTTGCTAATGGCAAGACATGACGAACAAGAAGAGAGGACTGAGCCA
The DNA here is from genome assembly GCA_033807775.1 of Saussurea involucrata. Lineage (NCBI taxonomy): Eukaryota > Viridiplantae > Streptophyta > Magnoliopsida > Asterales > Asteraceae > Saussurea > Saussurea involucrata. The sequence continues at coordinate 183,765,180 of CM066319.1, read as the reverse complement.
TGGCATATAGATTCCGCTGCAAGTAACCATATGACGGGTGAAGAAGACTTGTTCGTGGAGATGGAGAAAAGTAAAGGTAACGTCACCTTTGGAGACGAATCAAAAGCACCGGTGAAAGGAAAAGGTAAGATACTTATCCGAGCTAAAGATGGAAGTCACCAATATATTTCAGACGTATACAATGTGCCCAATCTGAAAAGTAACATTTTAAGTGTGGGACAACTTTTAGAGAAAAACTACGATATTCATTTCAAGGATCGTAGTGTTACAATAAGAAATCCCGAAGGAAAGCTCATAGCAAAAGTCCCTATGACTAAAAACCGAATGTTCCTTTTAAACATTCAAAATGATAAAGCGAAGTGCTTAAAGAGTTGTTTGAAGGATCATTCATGGCTATGGCACATGAGGTATGGGCACTTAAACTTTGGTGACTTAAAGTTATTATCCTCAAAGGGAATGGTGAAAGGGTTAGATCAAATTGATCATCCCAATCAAGTGTGTGAAGGATGCCTTCTTGGAAAGCATCCTAGGAGTTCGTTCCCAAAAGAAGCAACATCAAGAGCTAAGGAGCCTTTACAACTAATTCACACGGATTTGTGCGGTCCCATTACTCCACCATCTCATGGTAAGAATCTTTACTTTATGCTCTTTATTGATGACTTTTCAAGAAAAACTTGGGTATATTTTCTAAAAGAAAAATCCCAAGCTTTTGAAGATTTCAAGAAATTTAAAGTCATGGTAGAAAAGGAGAAAGGTTTAAAAATTAAATCCATGAGATCCGATAGAGGTGGAGAATTTTTATCAAAAGACTTTAACAAATTTTGTGAGGATAATGGGATCCGGAGATTTCTAACGGCTCCTTACTCCCCACAACAAAATGGAGTGGTGGAGAGAAAGAATAGAACCATTCTAAATATGGTCCGAAGCATGTTGAAAAGTAAGAAAATGCCAAAGGAGTTTTGGGCCAAAGCGGTTGAGTGTGCGGTATATCTATTGAACCGGTGTCCGTCAAAGAGTTTAGACAATAATACTCCACAAGAAGCATGGAATGGGTTGAAGCCTACCATCTCTCACCTAAGGGTATTCGGAAGCATAGCATATGTCCATGTTCCGAGCCAAAAGCGATCCAAGCTTGATGATAGAAGAGAGAAGCATGTGTTCGTTGGCTACGACAAGCAGTCGAAAGGTTATAAGCTCTATAATCCAATCACGGGGAAGGTGGTAGTGAGTAGAGACATAGAGTTCGATGAAGAAGAAGCATGGGATTGGAGCATTAAGGAAAATGAAAGGTATGACTTTCTTCCTATAAATGAGGAAGAAGAGACAGGTGGATCAAGTGAAGAAGTCCAACAACCTCAAAGTCCAACTCCAACCCAAGACTCACCTTCAAGTTCAAGTGAAGGAGAACCAAAGACAAGAACAGTTTACAAGAGCTCTACGAGGTAACTGACGAGATACCCCTTCTTTGTTTATATGTTGACTGTGAACCTTTAGTTTTTGAAAAGGCTATGAAAAGCAAGAAATGGAGACAAGCCATGGACGAGGAGATAAATTCAATAGAAAAGAATGATACGTGGGAGTTGACAACCCTTCCGAAAGGCCAAAAGGCTATCGGAGTCAAATGGGTATACAAGGCCAAGAAAAACGCCAAAGGCGAAGTGGAGAAGTACAAGGCAAGACTTGTGGCAAAAGGTTACAAGCAGAAGCATGGAATCGAATACGAAGAGGTATTTGCTCCTGTTGCTCGTTTAGAAACTATTAGAATGATTATTGCTATTGCTGCTCAATATAGGTGGAAAATCCACCAAATGGATGTGAAGTCTGCATTTCTAAATGGACTTCTCGAAGAAGAAGTTTATGTAGAGCAACCGGAGGGATATGTTGCCAAAGGGTAAGAAGGTAAAGTGCTAAGGTTGAAGAAGGCCTTATATGGTCTAAAGCAGACACCACGTGCTTGGAATACTAGAATTGACAAGTATTTCCAAGAACATGGTTGTAACACCCTCAAATTTGGAAAGAGCAACTAATTTAAAATTTTCGATATTATATCCGAAACAATAGGTAAAATACCTCCAATTACAAACAATGGTTATCTCCAAGTAATACATACTACACAAGTCTCGTTACCAAGACTAAACCCACTTCGGACATCACCTAATCCAAATACAAGTGCTACTTCCCAAGGGTAAATGCGGAAAACATAACTTAAGCTATTCACCTCTCGTGTACATTACTAGCACTCGCCACTTCACAATGTAGCTAGAGCTACCCCAACCTGAGCCTGTTGCACATGCCGACAAATAAAAAGGGTTAGGCTTACGCCTAGTGAGTTCAAGCATTTTATCATGACTATATAAAATCATAAATCGGAAGTTAGTAGTTATAGTCATGATTAAAATAAATCTTTAAATGAAAGCTTGCGACAAAGACGATCATTTCCAAAAAGATTTCTCAAACGGCATAAACGAATCACTTTCCAACACACTCAAAATCCATGGAAAACCATTCCTGAAAAGTGTAAAGCATTTTCCAATATGAGTTACAAATCCTAATTCACCCAATTACGTGAATAATTCTAGTTTAGGCAAAACTTTCAAATACGTTTGACAAATCATACTCAACCCATAAAACATGGAAACCATCCATTCAAATATAACCTTTATTAAAACATAATACGAAGCTAAACTCACGCAAACGTAAAATGTATTAAAATCCCAATACCAGTTAAAACATTCAATAAGAATGTAACATAAATCCGTCCATCAATCCTGGAAAAACAATCCATATACAGGTAATATAACCTCAACAATGTGAATAGATAAAATACCCGAAATCAACACCCTTCGATGACGGGGGAGACCTGATCTCATCGAATGTGGCAACCACATAAATTAAACCACAATTAAATAAATACAAGTAAGCTTCTTGGATGTGGAAAACGGATGACATCAACCATACTAGGTCTTTAGTCAATCCTCGGCATCAATCATACTAGATCTTTAGCCCATCTTAGACATCAACCATACTAGGTCTTTAGTCCGTCTTTGGCATCAACCATACTAGGTCTTTAGCCCCTCTTAGACATCAACCATACTAGGTCTTTAGTCCGTCTTTGGCATCAACCATACTAGGTCTTTAGCCCCTCTTAGACATCAACCATACTAGGTCTTTAGTCCATTTAAACCACCAAGTTCAACCATACTAGGTCTTTACCTTGGCAAACCCACCATCCAAAACAAGTTTACTTAACTTAAAAACTTATACATGACCTCAAAAGAATAACCAATGCATTCAAATCATGTAAGCCTCAAATATGATGCAACTCATGCAATGCAAACCCCAAGCCCACGTCGAGCTTATTAAAACCGGGCGAATGCCCCCAAGACTCAATTGAGCCCAAAACCGAGCCCTCTGCTCAAAGATCTAATGATCATTTATTGACGTCAAATCATGCAAATAAAAATGCAATTAAGCATATAACACATCCTAGACTCCACCCTGAGCATGTAAAATATCAACAACGTGCAATAATATGCAACACGGTGCAATAAAAGCGACCCGTAAATAAGACCCCACATCGAGTCATTTAAACCGGACAAATGTCCCAAGACTAACTCAAAGTCAAACCGAGCAAAGTGCTCCAAGCTTGCTAGACCCATAATGTCGGTCAAAACGCGTTTAAACATTGTTTAGGCAAGCTATACTATAAATTCATCATTAACTCCAAAACTCTTTACGGGTTAAACAAAAAGGGTTTTCCCAAAGGACTCACACAAATGACACATAACACTTAAAAGTGTATTTCCCAATTGGTTTTCAAAATCATTTACACATATATGATTTCACCATCAAATAAACCTTATTTTGAGCAATTAATCTTTTAAAGACAATTTATGGTTTCTAACCATCCAAATATTCAAAAGCCCCAAATACGGGTGTTTTACATATTTATGAAGATAAACACTTCAAAAGAGTTAAACCATTCAAATAACTCAACCTCATACATTTTCAAGTAAAACACACATATTTGTAAAATACTCATTTTGGCATGTACAACGTTTTCGCAAAGTAACTTGAACTCACCTTGCTAGATTTAAGCTAAATCTAGAGTTCTCCAAACGTATGCTCCTTTGATGAAGTTTGCATCCTCAAGCCAAAACTTCCAAAACCTAGATTTATGAATTCCCAACCATCAATAATACGATCCAACCATAAGGAATCATCATCCACCCATAACATAACCAAAATACCCATCTTATACCAAACCCTAGTTTGAAGATGAAGAAAACGAGATTCCCTTACCCAATCAACACTAAAATCGATCCACAACATCACAAGATGGAAAGAATATGAAATCAACAACAATAACAACTATTGGGTAGGGAGAAATTACCTTAACCATTTAAATCTTCCCAACAACTCTTAATCTCCACAAAAGCTCCAAGCTTCCAAATATGCTCATCAAGGGAGGAAGAGGTTTGATTACAACTTAGATGGTGAAGAAAGGTTTGATTTCTAAGAGAGCAGCTCCAAAATCGACCATGGAAACAAAGGGGTTCGGTTGAGAGGGTTTGTGAAGAAAGGAAATGAGAGAAATAAGGAAAGGCTAACAAAATCGGGCATTTAAGTGATCTGAACACCCACCGGCGATAGTGACATAGCGATAGTGACATAGTCACTATCGCCGGGGCATAGTCGCTCACCCCAAACCCACTCGCGGTACACATCTGGCGAGAGTGACAGGGCGATAGTGACATAGTCACAATCGCCGGGGCACAATCGCTCAACCCCTCACAACTCTCGGTACCACTTGGGCAATAGTGACACGGCGATAGTGACAGTGTCACAATCGCTGGGCACTATAGCTCAAGGTGTGCCGAAACTCGTTTTGGCCATAACTTCTTCATTCTAGCTCCGTTTTCGCTCTGGGAAGAACCGTTGGACTCGTATTCGAATTCCCCATCCATCAAGACAATAAAATCTAGGATTTAACTCCAAATCCTATTTTCCATATTTTTCTTAAAAGATCGATTCCTCACTGAATCGAAGTTGTACTTATCCGAAAATCACGGGTGTTACAATCCTCCCAACCTTGGAATGATTTCGTCCTCGAAATCTACATCCTTTACAATAATGCTAACCGACTCAACTCCGACCATAAATCATCAATTCCTAACTGGAATCCAAATTTCCCACATAGTCTATAAGGACAATTCCTCGAACAATTTCTTATCAACAGCACCCCTTCAAGTACACCGTACTTATGTCTGGAAGAATATTCCAACCACTGGTAACACTCCTAGTTAAACGACTCCGGTTGTCTCCCAACCTTAAAGTGTTCCATCTTCCTCAATTTTAGTTTTCAACTCTAAATCATTTCACGATTTAATCACTAACGAACCCAACGGAATTATCAATTCCGATCATCCCTACCATTAATTGTCAAATAACTCCACGAGTTCTAATAACTCCAAGAATCCATTCCAAAAAGAACAGTCATAAAACCGACAAGTCCTTTAACCGTACACTAAGATTATTCCACCAAAACTACTCATCACAATTGAGCATCTTACGGTTACCACTACCATTGTCGTAATCCTTCAAACTTGGCTACAAACCCCCGTTTACACTAACAGTTTCCGATTTCAAGACCACAAAGGTTGACACCTAGTTTTTACCACCTACTCGGAACTCTAATAGGACCCCACATACGAGTTCCATTTACCGAGGTTTCCATACAACTAAGGTTGCCAACAAAACGGATGTATCAACCTCGAAATACGTTACCGTAAGTCTAATTCTGCAATTACCACAAACACAATTACTTTGCTACCGCTATCCTCCGGCCCATAATACCAACACGCGTGGAATACCCAACCTTCCACCGTCGAAGTGCTACACGCACTTACCCTTAATTGAGGTACATACCCTTTTTCAAGGTCCTAACGAGTTCAAGGTTTTCAAATGCGTTATTCAATAAATATGCCAATTAATCAAAACCATTCACAAAATATTTTTAACACCAAGATTTTCATCTCAAATAACTCGTGCGAAATAAAACTACTACTATCAGCTCGGTAGTTACGCAAAACTGGACACGCTCGTCCCACATAGGAAAATCATGTTGAAAATCATTTCATTGCAGTTCAGTTTACCCACAAAACGCAAAAGCGTAGTAACAAATTCTTTTAGATGAAACACCACAGTTCTAGTATGAATTGACTCATGACATGCATGTAAAGTGACTGCTCGACCTTAAATGGGGTGCGACACCAGGTGTGCACGTATTTCAAAAGAGGTCTAAACAACATTGACTCCAATATTTCCTCATCAGCCATAAAACGACATGAGGCAAGGTTCACCAACATTCTTAGTCAAAACATAAAATGACTTGTGCAAATTCCCTAGTTAATACAAAAACCCATACGTCTCCATCACTTGAAAATATCGACTAAAACATCATACAACTTCACATTGGGGTAGGCATGCAAGCTTGTAACACTTCTAATAGAAATTTTCTTGTAACTAAATAACGTGCATCAAATGGTTCGTGACCAAATTTCGACAAATGAAACTCTTTAAATCAATTTCTCAAAATCTCTCATCTGGTCCTATAATGCCATTTGAGTAAAACGTTTCTGGTAAAACTTGCACACAACAATGCGTTATTCCAAAACATATGAGGAAATAGGTGTTAATAATTATTTGACATCGAAAGGGTTCAACTTATTTTCAAATCCCAAATTGTACTAACGGTGCGTATCAATGTCCAAAACATAAGAAATCCCGCGTACTATAATTTTATACAAAAATTTTCTAAAATCTTCCTCACGAAGCATTTTCTCAAGGTTTCGTACTTGGGACACAAAACGTCAAAACGTAATTGCTAAAAATGTATTTGTCCAAATACTCCCAACACACATTTCTCCGGAAACCAAAAAGGTTTTCAATTCTTCCAAAATAATCGGCAATTCAAAGTTAACCAAATATCAACGACTAACACATTTTCATTTTCAAAATGCAAAGCATTGCGAACTGTGCATGATTTCTACAACACCAAAACACCCTTTGACCGAATGGTCATCATTTAAACAAGAGTCTATAAAACATTTTCACTCACAATTCGTTCAACAAAGTGACGAGAAACAATGGTTACCAAACTATGCATACCCCTAAGTCGATATAATACGGTTCACATAAAAACGGTAATAAACATTTAACTGACCAAAAGCGCACCAAGCAATTTATTATAAAATGTGTTAATGTTACATTATCTTGTACCATGTAGTATTATAGTTGAGGGACCAAATGTGACATGTTGTCAAACTTTGAATAGTATATATAGTATACTATCTGTATTTTTAGGTCACAACATAGAATATTCAACATACAAAATACACACGCCTCTATCTTCGCAGCCTCCTTCCACTTTGTAAACCTCTCAACCTTCTGTGAAGTTGTAAGCTGCAAGTTCTTCAATCATATATAGAGGTGTACTTCTTTGATTCATATATCTTGTGTATTTACTCTTATTACTTGTCATTGTGGGATCACAATTGGTATCAGAGCTTAATATCATTTTGTTCAGATTTGTTCTTAAAAGTTGTATGTATCTGTATTCTTCAAGTTCAATTTTTTTGGTTGATTTTGGTCTCTGGAGTTCTTCTAGTGGTTGGAATCGATCAAGAAGTGAAAATAGAAATTTCCTGTGTATTTAATTCCGCATATCACCAGGAAATTAGATCATTACGTGCATCTTCTCTGTTATTCACGAAGTCTCTGTTTTGAGTAAAACTCACTGTTTTGCTCATCAAATCAAGGTTAGGTTGGTTTTTAGACAAAACTCAAGGTTATAAAAGTGCCCAGAAATTACCCAGGAACACTCGTTCAAAATTTCAAGCATTTTTGAGTTCATTTGAACATCTGCTTAAAAATCATCATAACCATCGCAACCAACTAATATTCATATCTCTCGCAAGATTCAAACCCCTCGCAATCTTCTAGAAATTAAGACTGCGAGCCTCGCAACCTTCTAGAATTCTGGACTGCGAGCTTCGCAACTTTCAGGATCTATGGACTGCGATCCTCGCAATTTTTAATTGCGATCTGTTTCTTGCCTCGCAATCTGTTATTGCGATTTGTTGGTTTGGTGTTTGCCTCGCAATTGTTGACTGCGAGACTTAGTTTCGATCGCAATTGTTCACTGCGATCCTATTTCATTGCGATACTTTGTTTGCCTCACAACAGATTGTTGAGACTTTTTGTTGCATCGCAAACAGTAGCCTCGCAACCCATACAAAGGCAGAGACAGAAAGAGTTTGTTGAAAAAGAAAGCTACTGAACAAGAGATAAATCGATCAGACAAGTAATTAAATGACTACAAGAGATGTCCTATCCATTGGTTCCAAAGACAAACCTCCAGTTCTCTTTACATCAGAATTCAAAATTTGGAAAGACAGATTCCTAGACTGGGTAGATAGACAAGAGAATGGAGAATTCATTATCAATTCTCTAGATAATGGACCAATGAAGCCTATAACAAGAAGAGGGATTGCTATTGATGGTGATCCAATTCCAGATATTGTTACTGTTCTACCGATTCACTACTCTGTTGAACAGAAGAAATTGTACCAAGGAGATAAAATGGCGAAATCTCTAATTATTCAGGCCTTGACCGATAATGTCTATCGGAGGGTAGACAGCAAAAATCAATCTGGTAAAGCCATGTTTGATGAACTGATAAAGTTATTTCAAGGATCTGAAGTAGAGAATCAAATGAAAATCTCAACCATCATCAACTCATACGAATGCTTCAAACAGAAAGAAGGAGAGACTCTTGACTCTGCTTATGTACGCTTCACCACAATATTGAATGAGCTAAGCAGATTCAAAATAGAGAGGAAGGTTATTGAGCACAACGTAAAATTCCTGACCGTTCTTCAACCAGAATGGAAGAAGTACGCTCACCGAATGAAGCAGAATGCTAAGCTATCAGAATTACCTCTACAACAGATGTTTGAAACGTTGAAGTAGGATGAAGATGATGCTGAAGCGAAGAAAGTGAAGAAGAATAGGAAAGTGAAGAATGAAGATAAAAGAGGGATGAAGGATGAAGAGCAAGATCCACTTGCGTTGATTTCAAGCAGAGGATACTCCCAGGATGAGGAGAACCAGTCTGAAGGAGAAATGGAGGAAGCAAGTGGGATAGAAGAAATAGAGAGAATGAAGGATTCTCTGGCTCTGCTTACCAGTTCTTTTCAGAGAAAATTTGGGAAAAGTCCTGGTTCTAATAATCAGAGGTATGCGTCGGGCTCAAAGAACTTTGAGCATAGGGCGCATGTTGAATCAAGCAAAAGAGCAGAATACAGGAGGCCGGAAGAGTACAAAAGGCCTACTGAGTATAGACGGCCAAATGATTACAAGAGGCCAGAGGAGAAAAAGATTTTTGAGAAAAAGGAAGAACCACATACCTGTTACAACTGTGGGAAACCTGGTCATTTCGCGAAGGAGTGCTGGAAGCAGATAGTGAAAGATACCAATTACTACAAAAACAAGTTGTTGCTTGCTGAAAAGAAGCAATCGGGTATTGCACTAAAGGTAGAAGAGGATTACTGGCTTGATCATTCTGATGATGAAGCTAATAATGAGACTACTGCTCAAACAAAGATGTGCTTCATGACCAAAGAAGCCGATGATGAAGGAGCAGAGTCTACTTCAGAACAGGTATATTTCGATTTCTATAATCAATTTATTTCTAAACAAGCATGCTTAACACAAAGGTTAGAAGAATTAAAAGCTGATGAGAACATTGCCAATGAAATAGTTTCGACTCAAAAGGAAAGACTAATAGAACAAGACAGTCAAATTACTGAATTGAAAAAGAAAAAGACTGAATTCGATATTGGTCATGCGTACTTTCAAGATAGAGTATCTGAACTATCGGAAAAATTAATGAGTTCAGAAATAAAGAATAGCGAGTTTGAAAGTCTTTTACATGCTTATAAAGAAAGAAATGAAGAGCTGAGTGAAAATATCAAAGATCTGGAAGATAAACTGTACAAAGCAGGTCAAACAGAACAAACAATTCAAATGAATAAGCCAAACAAATTCAGATACTATAACGCAAAGTGGGGTATTGGATATGACAATCCTCAGTACCTAAGGAATGCCATAACTAAAACTCCCACTCAGTATGAATTTGAATGGTTTATGCCTGTTACACATCCTTGCTATCAAATCAAACAACTTCATGAGGAAGAACAAAAGGCTGAGGAAGAAACAAAAAGAAAAATCACTGTTAGAATGCAACTTCCTTTTTGGTATGGTCCAGAGAATGCCAAGGCATTAGATAATGAAAAAACCTTACCAAATGATTATTTTGAGAGTTATATTGTTAAAGAACCAGAGGAAAAAGAAAATACTCAAAAGGATAATCCTGAAAAATCTGTTTTGGAAGGAAAAAGGTATTTTCCACCAATGGTTCTTGAACAAAAACTCATGGAGCTCGAAAGGAATATAATTTTTAATGTTGAAGAAATCAGAAACGAAGATCAACTTCTTTTTTATATTGAAAAAGAAGTTATCTTTACTGTTTTGTCATATAGCATGAATGATGAACCTGAAAGCTTTGAAGAAAAGAAATCTCTAGAACTTAGATGTTTGGATCTTTCAGATCAACTATTTACTTTTCAGAAAACGTTTTTTCTTGAAAGACAACTAATAGGGAAAGAAAGAGAGAAACTTAAGTTCGAAAAAGAATCTCTTGTATCTAAAAATACCGTTTTCTCACAAAGAATATCCGAAAGCAAGATTGAAGACATTCGCGATGTCGACAGACTTGTTTTTGAGATTGAAAAGGAAGTTGTGATCACAGTTCTTTTAGAAAACTTAATTGATATGAAAAGAAAACTTGAGGAAATATCTGATGAAAAGGTTTCAAACGTAACACATTCTTCTGATTCAGATCTTTCTTCATGCAAAGCTTTCATGGGAACAACTGTTTTGAAGGGTTGTAAAATAGATGACCAAGAAAAAGAAATAGATGATTTTCTTAGTAAACCAACATCTCATGGTTATGATTTTTGGAATTTAAAGGATAAATCTGTTAAACATGTTTCAACAGAATTTAATGAATTTCATTATCCTAAGTCTTATGGTTTCTTTTATGCTTCATCAGAAAGTGATTCTGATATTGATAGTATGGATGTTGGTAAAGGCAAAGGCAAAGTTGAAAATGAATTGCCTGTTCTATTTGACTTCAGTGCAAAACTTCCAGATCACACTGATTTTTTGATAAAAGAAGAGGAACCTAAAAAGATCATTTTGGAAGGGGAATCTTCCAAGTCTTCAGAGAAAATTTCTGTCAATGATTACTATTCTAAATCTAAATCAAAACAATCATTTCAGAAAAAGAAAAGAAAACCAAAACAGAAGAAGCATGATAAATCTACTCAAACTCTATATTCAAAATCTCACAACTCTTCTTTGTCTGGTGTTTCAGATCGTAATTTAAGAACCAACAAGAAACTTGAGTGGAAGATAAAAGCATCCACACAAGAAGTGACAAAGATCAAATCATCCAAAGTTCCTTTAAATGTTTTAAATTTCAAGAAGGACAAGTTGTTTTTGAATGTAATTAATCATGCTGTTGACAATAGAAAACTTGTAACACCTTGCAAGATTTATACAATGCAACAACTGATTAACTTGTCTCATGATAAAATCTGTTGTGCTTCATGTGGTGTGGATGATTTCATTGGCAAATCTGACTATAACTGTTGGTTGTATACACCTAATTACTCTAACAATGGAAATAGAAAGAGCATTGCCAATTTGAAATGGCTACCTAGAACTACAGAGACTCCTAACCCAAAAGGACCCAATTGGCAATGGGTACCTAAAACTGTTTAAATTCCTTTTTGCAGCTCCGTCATGTGTGGTACTTGGATTCTGGTTGCTCAAAACACATGACTGGAAGAAAGGAACTATTGAGCAACTTTGTAGAAAGAGATGGAGGGAGAGTCAAATTTGGAAATGATCAGTACTCTCCTATCTTAGGTTATGGAGACATAGTAACAGACAAGGTCAAAATAACTAAGGTTAACTATGTTGAAGGATTGGGACACAACCTGTTTAGTATAGGTCAATTCTGTGACAAAGACCTAGAAGTACATTTCAAGAAGACTCGGTGTGCAGTTCTAACCAATGACGGAAATGAACTTCTAGTTGGGTCGCGCAATTCAAATCTTTACACCATTGACCTATCCAAGCTAAACCCCAAGATGAATGTGTGTCTGATGTCAAAGGCGTCGTTTGACAAAAGCTGGTTATGGCACCGAAGACTATCTCACCTCAACTTTCGATACATTCAAAAGCTGCAGACAGGTGATTTAGTTACTGGTCTACCAGAACTGAAGTTTGAGAAAGACAACTTCTGTACTGCATGTGAAACAGGGAAGATAAAGCATGCTCCTCACCCACCAAAGCCGGAACCCAGCACAAGCAAAGCACTAGAAATTCTTCATATGGATCTCTGTGGTCCGATGAAGACTCAGAGTATCAATGCCAAACGATATGTGTTAGTTGTTGTTGATGATTTCTCAAGATATACATGGGTCAAGTTTCTTCGTTCAAAAGACGAAACTCCAGACTTGATCATCTCGTTAATCAAACAGATTCAAGTGAATCTACAACTATCAGTTCAGAATATCAGATCAAACAACGGGACAGAATTCAAAACAGAACTCTTGATGACTTCTTTCAGTCATTAGGAATTTCACATCAACATTCTGCGGCCAGAACACCTCAGCAAAATGGTGTAGTTGAAAGACGAAACCGAACACTCGTTGAAGCGGCCAGAACGATGCTGTCTTATTCTGATCTACCTCTGTATCTGTGGGCTGAAGCTGTTGCAACGGCATGCTACACACAAAACCGTTCCATTATACATCGACGGTTTGGCAAAACACCATATGAATTAATGAATAATAGAAAACCTGTAATACACTACTTTCGTGTGTTTGGTTGCAGGTGCGTTGTGCTGAACGATAAGGACAAATTGAACAAATTCAGTCCTAAAGGGCTGGAGGGCTTCTTTATCGGATACTCGCTCACATCAAAGGCTTACAGGATCTATCTCAAGTCTTCAAAGAATGTGAAAGAAAGTGTCAATGTCAAATTCGACGAATCTGAAGAAATGGCTTCTGTCCATAACAGTACAGAACCCGCAATATCAGGGATCCTAGCATCCGGACAAATACGTCCGATGGTGACTAGGACATCAAACAAGAATCAAGCTTCCACTTCTAACTCAAATCCCAGTGATCTTGATTTATTGTTTGAATACTTTTATGATGACTACTTTAATAATGATAACTCTTCGTCATCTTTAAATAACAAGAGTCAGGTTGCAACACCAGCTCAGGCTTCGTTGTCGGGTCCTTCATCGGCACCCTCAACAGATGCAACGACTCAGACAACATCTTCGAGTGACAGGCATTTGGTTTCTACACAAGAAATCATCATGAGAAGTAGACGACAACGTGAATCCACACATGGTGCTTCTTCGTCGGGTACAACTTCAAATGTCAATGATGATGGGTCTGCAAACATACCAGGGTCATCTTCTGAAGCAGAACCGGAGGCAGTTCCTGTTGACACATCTGTCAATGAACCTGTCAAAACACCGGAACCTATCTTGACAATACAGTTGAACTTCGATAAAGACCCTACCTTGGTGGATCCAAATGTAGGTGCTGCATCTCTCCCACACTCAACGAAATGGACGCAGAGTCACCCCATTACTCAGGTTATTGGTCAAGTCAACGAACCAGTCAAAACAAGATCGGCAACGGCAAACGAGGTCCTATTTGCGCTCTTTCTTAGTCAAGTTGAACCTACATCTGTTCAACATGCCTTAGAAGATCCAGATTGGATAATTGCCATGCAAGATGAGCTGAACTCATTTGAAGCTCTAAAAGTATGGAGACTTGTTCCTAGACCAAAGGGTAAAACGGTCATTGGTACAAAATGGATCCTGAAGAACAAGAAAGACAGTGAAGGGATTGTGATAAGAAACAAAGCACGCCTTGTAGCGAAAGGGTACAGGCAACAGGAGGGAATAGACTATGATGAGACATACGCACCGGTTGCTCGCTTAGAAGCAATACGGATATTTCTTTCATACGCTGCCTACAGAAACTTCACTGTTTATCAAATGGACGTGAAGACAGCATTCTTGAACGGCGTTTTGAAAGAAGAAGTATACGTTTCTCAACCAGAGGGTTTTGTGGACACAGATTATCCAGATCATGTCTACATACTTGACAAAGCTCTCTATGATCTGAAGCAAGCCCCTCGCGCCTGGTATGAAATCCTATCTACCTACTTACTTGGTGCTGGCTTTCGAAAAGGTAAAATTGACACAACTTTCTTCACTCTGGAACAAGAAGGTGATATTCTTTTGGTACAAATTTACGTCGATGACATTATTTTTGGTTCAACTAATCCTGGATTATGCACGTGGTTTTTGGGTTTAATGATGATCAGATTCCAGATGAGTATGATGGGAGAAATTAATTTCTTTCTCGGATTACAAGTCAAGCAGTTCTCGACAGGTATCTTCATCAACCAATCAAAATACGTGTTTGACATTTTGAAGAAATACAAAATGGAAAACTGTACTTCGATTGGTACACCTATGGCTCACCAATCAAAAGTTGGTCCTGATCCAAACGGTGTAGATGTCGATGTCAAGAACTACCGAGGGATGATAGGTTCATTAATGTACCTCACTGCGAGTCGTCCAGATATAATGTTCTCTACATGTTTATGTGCAAGATTTCAGGCACAACCAAAACAATCACATCGAAGTGCTGTTACAAGGATCTTTCGATATTTGAAAGGGACGCCGTACCTTGGACTTTGGTACCCAAAGGGATCAGGATTCGAGCTCACTGCATACTCAGATGCAGATCATGGAGGTAGCTTGCTAGACCGGAAGAGCACTTCTGGTCATGTTCAGTTTTTAGGGGAAAAGTTGGTCAGTTGGTCATCGAGGAAACAAAACTGTGTTTCTACATCAACTGCGGAGGCAGAGTATGTTGCTGCGGCCAGTTGTTGTTCACAAGTTCTGTGGATGAGGACTCAACTGCAGGACTACTGCTTCAGATACGAGAAGATCCCTATCAACTGTGACAGCAAAAGTGCAATTGCCATTACAGCAAATCCGGTTCAACACACAAAGACCAAACACATAGATGTCAGTCTCAGGGGGAGTACAGGAAATGGAGAATGCACAAAAAGAGGGGGAGTGTGCATACATGACAGAGTAAGTAAAAGGTATTTCCAAATACTTACTCCTTGAAGATAACAAGGTAAGTGCTTCTAACTTGTATTTTTTACAAACCCTTATGCATCATTTAAGGGGGAGTGAAAAATAGTCTTGGAAATTACCTAGTTTAAATAAACAATTGGAAGTTGGACATCTTCCAGTGGGCTAAAATTTGGAAAAAGATCAAAAATGTCAAAATGTCAAAATTAATCAAAATTCCTCGCAATAGAAGACTGCGATGGAAAGATTCCATCGCAATAAACTGTTGCGATGCGAAGATTCCTTTTATCCAAAGATTCCCTCGCAATTGTTAACTGCGATCCAAAGATTCCCTCGCAATCTTATATTGCGAGGTTTGGGATTTTTCTTTGCGATACGGTTTTTTTTTAATTTTGGGCAAATCAGGTAGTGACACGTGTCACGGATTTCAAATGTTTATATATACTTGCGATCTTTGACTTAGTCTTTATTTCAAAACCTCTCCATAAAAGAACCCTCGTTTTTCTCTCGATACTGAACATTGCGATTCGACCAAAGGAGTATTATTTGTTGATTCTATTCCGTGTAATCGACTACATTCGATTAAGAGGTATGTATTCTCGATTCTTATTACATTTCATCCGATAAAACTCCTATTTTAATCGATTTTGCATCTAGGGTTTAAGGGGTTTTAGGTTAGGTCTCTGTCACATGCTAAAACTTGATTGATTGGTGCTTGTTAGATGTTTTAAATGATTAGGGTTTACTCACAAACTAAAACCGAGCATGCTAGTATCAATTTTAACATCTATACATGCTTATTTCGTAAATCTGGAAAATCACATGGGTTTTACTGCTGATGTTCATAAGCCTCGCAATCATCTGACATTCAAACGCCTCGCAACACATACTCTTTAAGACTGCGATCCTCGCAACCTTCCAGGTTTTGCGAGCCTCGCAATCTTCTACATCTGTTGACTGCGAGCCTCGCAATCGTGCATTGCGAGGTTTCTTACACTTTGCATTTTTTTTGGGATTTTTTTTTCAAGAAAAATACCTTTCTGTTTGAATTGCTTAAATCTGTTCTAACATGTTAAAATACCTTACAGATGGCTGAACAACCTGCTGAATATGCATCCGATGACAACACCATCATCGCCTCGCAACGCTCTTCACATCCGCCCGTCAATGCCGTTGACCCGGATGAAGAAATCATGCCGAGGGCCAGCTTTCTAGCAATCCGTGAAAATAATCATCACCTGGATCTTGAAAGCAACTTCTCTCACCGGATAATTCTAGAGATCATCCGTGGTCATCCAATTCGCACTGCACTGACAAGGGTCGAGAGAGTGCCTGCCATTTATTTACAACAATTTTGGCACACACTTCGATTCAATCCTACGGCTCGACCACAGCGATTCAATGCTAATATAGATCATTTCGAAGTAAGGATCACACTACAAGGCTTACGTCGTGCTCTCGAACTTCCAAGACGCGACAACTTCGAAGATCCAGCTGTTTCTGAAGAATTATTCACTGATATCCGCAGCCTTGGATATCAAGATCCAAGAGTCCCCGTACTCACCGGTTCATCACAATTCAGAAGACAACATCTACCGCCGGTGTGGTACACCCTATGCTCAATCCTCAATCGCTGCATGACATCTAAGCATACTGGCCTAGATAAGACGAATCTAGCGATCCTAAAGATGTTTCATGCATTCGCCTTCAACCGCAATATAGACTATGTTGTCCTTATCTGGAATGAAATGGTGGAAATTGTTGCAGATCAGCTCAAACCCAAAATGAGACGCAACTTTGTGCCATTTCAACGGTTCTTCCAAATCCTGATTCATCAGGCTATGCAAGACCGACCGGAAATCCCAAGAAGAGAGGAAGCTGAGCGAGGACCAGCAAGCTGGATGCACCGCCTTGTACCGCCAGCACATGAACCATTCGTACATACCGCCGTTATTCGACCAGAGGTACTGAATTATGCCGACCAGGCTAGTTGGGTAGTGATTCAGTATAGGGAGCAAAACGCATTAATGGACCAGCCAGATCCGGCTGGACCTGCCCAAGATGCAAACCCAGTAGGTGGTGAGGGTCCTATTGTCGAGGGGGTTCAGGAACAAGGGGTTCCTGAACAACGAGTGGTGAGAAGAACAACAAGAAAGAGAGTGGGGGGTAGGACTCGAAGTACTGGTCGTGCTACATCTTCACGCTCTGACGATCAAGCAACATCTTCTTCAAGCCAAAGAACAGAACCATTCCATCCTCTTGTTGATTTTGGTGATTATGAATATGACTCAGATCCAGATGCAAACTTGTTACCAAGGCAAACAAGAAAAAGGCCTCGAGTTGAAACACCTGGTGCAGGTTCATCTAGACAACCAGAACCTATGGTTACTTCTACAGTTGCTGCTGTTGATACTTCACTTATACACGAAGAAGTAGACGTAGATGAAGAAAACGTACTTAGTGGTGAGGCAAGAGGGAGAAAAGAAATGAGCGAAATTGTGAAAGAGTCGGAAAAAGTTATAACTACCGACTCTTCCCAAGCCGATCCAAGCCGGGCAACCACATCTTCTGCCAACGTGCGTTCGTCGCCGTTGAGCATTGAAACAGCCATGGTCCGCCCAACCATGCAGTGCACACCCCCACCAAGCCACTCATCGGTCTCTCAACAGGCCGGTGTTTCATTCAGCACAGGGGAATATGCACAAAGTCTATCGGCAACACATTCGGTGTTCGCTGGTATTGAAACAGGTAGGCCCCTGCCCCAGCCACCGACTTCATTTCAGAGCACATCGAGTCTAGCGCCTTTTGGAACAACTTCTTTTCCTAGGTCACCGCTATTTGAACAACACCTTGTTGGGAGCTTTCGTGCCCCAACCGGAACACCCAGAGTGCCACCCTTTGTTGGTGCGTCACGAGGATCGGGTGGAAGTCCTGTCATTGCTAACACTATGCCAGCTTTGAACACAGGCAGTACGGTTGCTTCAACCGATACTTCAACCAGTAACCTAAGTGGTCTGGGTGTTAGTGCTGAACTCGAACGAGCGTTTAGTTTGGTTGGCCCTCCTCCGAATAGATTCGTGCCACTTACTCTACTAAAGCATTTCGTCAGATCTATCGACAACACATATCAGGCTCATACTGACAAAATGAAAGCAGAGTTTCAGAAATTACGTGATGATGTAATCAGAGCGGTGAAAGGTAAAGGACCGGCTGAATCTTCTACATCTGAACCTCAACCGACTAGAGCCGAACCCGTTCAACAAGATCCAACATCGATCCCGTTAAATCTTGCTCCTGAAGATCTACTCAAGTCAGAGCTGCTTGCACGACTTCTTGCCAAACACGATCCAAGACCAGGCGAGGATGTCGATCTTATTAGCTTGCTTCGTCAACAAACCGCACCTCCACCTCCACCACCGCCTCAAGCTTCATCAACCACCAATCCACTACTTGTTCCCCAATTTGAGCAGCTAAATACCTCAATCTCCAACATGGCAGATTCCTTTTTGGCTGGCTTTCATTCGATTGTCAAAAGGGTCGAAGTAGTCGAACTGGCTTGTGGTGTTCAAGTTGAAACCGCTCAGAAAAGAAGACATGATGATCAGGATGATCCAAATCACCATGAGGGGGAGAGTACAGGTACAGGTACAGGTGTTGGAACAAGTACAGTTGCTGCTTCTGAGAGCACTGCAGTAGAGAAAGAAACTGAGACATCATCCGGTAAAGCGTCTGAGGATACAAGTAAAGGAGCCACTGACTCAGAGAATCTCGATATTCTAGCTGATGTCATAGCTGGGGTTGAAAAGCCTTCGGCTAGTGACAATAGAACAGAAGATGATTGGACGACAGACGTTATAATCATAGATTCAGATGAAGAGCCCGAACGAACAACGGTGCAGATCAAACAAGAAATTGCAAATGTGTTTGATTCTTCTGATACTATGATGGTTGCTCTAGATTCAGAGACTGAAGCTCCAGGATCTTCTATTCAACAAACAGATACTTCAATAACTCCAGCTCAAGCTCAAGTAATTCAACCGCAAGCTCCGATCGTTATCAACCTACAACCTGCTGAACATCTCAGAGATCCAACGCTTCAAGCAGAAATCAGACTTCTCCAAGACATTATCCAGAATGAACCAGGATTTGTGGCGACTGACCTACGAGTCAGAATTATGACTCCCTTTCAGGAAATCTTACGAAGCAATATGTTTGTAAGGGTCATGCAGCCAATCACTTGGGAAAAAGTCTACGGGATTGAAGACTGGCCAGAAAAGCACAGAACTGAATATCTCTATTTCATGAGATATGAATCGCTGAACGCCAATGCAATAAAGTCTGACAAACCGATCAGAAGAGTACTGAAGATAGAATCGCGAAAGCTTTTAAAGGTTTGGTACCCAGTATTTACCGTTCAGAGATCAGATGATTCAGAACTAGTCTTTAATGAGGCAGATTTTCAGAAACTACAGCTCAATGACGTTTGCAACTTGTATGAAATCCTGTCTCGAGATCCTAAAAAGAAGGGAGAATGGTCAGATGCTTATCAAAGTCTGAAGAGGTACATGAAGAACATCCTGAAGTTTTCATATCTTAAGGATTTTCAAATGGCCTTGGAAGCGCGTCAAGAACGAGTCAACATCAGACCTCCGAATCTAGATCTGGCAGATATTCAGAGTGTTCAAGCTTACACCGTGCTGAGCAAACCAGATCTTGGAGTTGTGTTCATTGACTCAGCCTCAGAGAAGAAATTCATGAGAGTCACTGATGCAAATAAATTCAGCGACAGAACTTTCAAGATGATTCAGATTCATCTAGTGAGCAGATTACGATTGGATGCTAAAGGAGAAGAGAAGCTGTCGAAGAAACAAAAGGCGTTGATAAAGGAAGTAATGGATGCCGTCAAATATCGAGTAGACTACCGGAACGCGCTAAGAAGATTCGAGTTGATTTTCGGGCTTCGGAAGACACAAGTGGTTCCAATGAATGTCTAAAGCTTATGGCTCTACATTGGTACAAAGGGGGAGATTGTTAATGTTACATTATCTTGTACCATGTAGTATTATAGTTGAGGGACCAAATGTGACATGTTGTCAAACTTTGAATAGTATATATAGTATACTATCTGTATTTTTAGGTCACAACATAGAATATTCAACATACAAAATACACACGCCTCTATCTTCGCAGCCTCCTTCCACTTTGTAAACCTCTCAACCTTCTGTGAAGTTGTAAGCTGCAAGTTCTTCAATCATATATAGAGGTGTACTTCTTTGATTCATATATCTTGTGTATTTACTCTTATTACTTGTCATTGTGGGATCACAAAATGTCACCAAAATGTTCTTTCATGCATTACTTAAGCCACGTATAAATCAACCCATACACCGAACTATTTGCAATGAAATACTTAGTAACACAAACTTTTTGAAAGAAAAGTTACGCGACACTAGAGTTCCAAACTCATCTTTTCTTAGTCGCCTTATGGCATAAAATTAACTTTTCTCAACAAAACTCGAGTGGGACCAAATGCCCTTTATTGAAAGAACTATGTGCGGTCCCATTACTCCACCATCTCATGGTAAGAATCTTTACTTTATGCTCTTTATTGATGACTTTTCAAGAAAAACTTGGGTATATTTTCTAAAAGAAAAATCCCAAGCTTTTGAAGATTTCAAGAAATTTAAAGCCATGGTAGAAAAGGAGAAAGGTTTAAAAATTAAATCCATGAGATCCGATAGAGGTGGAGAATTTTTATCAAAAGACTTTAACAAATTTTGTGAGGATAATGGGATCCGGAGATTTCTAACGGCTCCTTACTCCCCACAACAAAATGGAGTGGTGGAGAGAAAGAATAGAACCATTCTAAATATGGTCCGAAGCATGCTGAAAAGTAAGAAAATGCCAAAGGAGTTTTGGGCCGAAGCGGTTGAGTGTGCGGTATATCTATTGAACCGGTGTCCGTCAAAGAGTTTAGACAATAATACTCCACAAGAAGCATGGAATGGGTTGAAGCCTACCATCTCTCACCTAAGGGTATTCGGAAGCATAGCATATGTCCATGTTTCGAGCCAAAAGCGATCCAAGCTTGATGATAGAAGTGAGAAGCATGTGTTCGTTGGCTACGACAAGCAGTCGAAAGGTTATAAGCTCTATAATCCAATCACGGGGAAGGTGGTAGTGAGTAGAGACGTAGAGTTCGATGAAGAAGAAGCATGGGATTAGAGCATTAAGGAAAATGAAAGGTATGACTTTCTTCCTATAAATGAGGAAGAATAGACAGGTGGATCAAGTGAAGAAGTCCAACAACCTCAAAGTCCAACTCCAACCCAAGACTCACCTTCAAGTTCAAGTGAAGGAGAACCAAAGACAAGAAGTTTACAAGAGCTCTACGAGGTAACTGACGAGATACCCCTTCTTTGTTTATATGCTGACTGTGAACCTTTAGTTTTTGAAAAGGCTATGAAAAGCAAGAAATGGAGACAAGCCATGGACGAGGAGATAAATTCAATAGAAAAGAATGATACGTGGGAGTTGACAACCCTTCCGAAAGGCCAAAAGGCTATCGGAGTCAAATGGGTATACAAGGCCAAGAAAAACGCCAAAGGCGAAGTGGAGAAGTACAAGGCAAGACTTGTGGCAAAAGGTTGCAAGCAGAAGCATGGAATCGACTACGGAGAGGTATTTGCTCCTGTTGGTCGTTTAGAAACTATTAGAATGATTATTGCTATTACTGCTCAATATAGGTGGAAAATCCACCAAATGGATGTGAAGTCTGCATTTCTAAATGGACTTCTCGAAGAAGAAGTTTATGTAGAGCAACCGGAGGGATATGTTGCCAAAGGGCAAGAAGGTAAAGTGCTAAGGTTGAAGAAGGCCTTATATGGTCTAAAGCAGGCACCACGTGCTTGGAATACTAGAATTGACAAGTATTTCCAGGAACATGGTTTTACAAAATGCCTAAGTGAATATGCACTTTACGTGAAATTTGGAAATGGAAGTATATTGCTCGTCTGCTTGTATGTGGATGATTTGATCTTTACAGGAAATTCTCCAAGTATGATTGATGAACTCAAGAGGTCAATGACAAAAGAGTTTGAGATGACAGACATAGGACTTATGTCTTATTATCTTGGCATTGAGGTGAAGCAAACAGACGAAGGAATTTTCATAAGTCAAGAAGGATATGCCAAGGAGATATTAAAGAAGTTCGGCATGGAGAAATGTAATCCCGTTGACACCCCCATAGAACATAAGGCAAAGCCTTCCAAGCATGACGGATTAGAAGCGGTAGACTCAACTCTATTCAAAAGTATCGTTGGAAGTTTGCGCTATTTGACATGTACAAGACCCGACATACTCTTTGCGGTTGGATTGGTTAGTCGTTTCATGGAAGAGCCTACGACTAAACATTTGGAGATTGTGAAGAGGATCCTCCGTTATATCAAAGGTACTGTAGACTATGGTATGTTTTATTCAACAAGTGAGGACTTCAAGCTGGTTAGATATAGCGACAATGACTGGGCTGGAAACAAAGACGATGGAAGAAGTACAACAGGATTCTTATTCTTTTTGGGTAACAATGCTTTTACATGGTCTTCAAAGAAGCAACCTATTGTTACCTTGTCCAGTTGTGAAGCGGAGTACGTAGCTGCAATATCGTGTGTATGTCACGCAATTTGGCTCAGAAGTATGCTAAAGGAGCTACACATGGAGCAAGAAGATGCGACTGAGATCTACGTGGATAACAAATCAGCAATCGACTTAGCGAAAAATCCAGTCTACCATGATCGTAGTAAGCATATTAACACTCGTTATCATTTTATTAGAGAGTGCATTGCAAGAAAGGATGTTCGAGTGATACATACGAGGTCCGAAAACCAAGTTGCAGATATCTTCACCAAGTCGCTCAATGAGAAAGATTTCTCAAGACAACGAATGATGCTTGGAGTCGGTAAATCAAGTTTAAAGGGGGGTGTTAGATCGTAAACTTGATTTAGTTCAATAAAGATTGAACTATCCATAAAAGCCCGAGTCCATATAGAAGACGCTTCTAGAAAGTCGTAGAAAGGTATGGAAGCTTCTAGAAAGTCGTAGAAAGGTATGGAAGCTTCTAGAAAGTCGTAGAATGGTATATATAGAAGTGTTTAGAAGGTTGTAGTAGATGATATCTAGAAGTATCTAGCTAGTTGTGATAGAATATCTAGAAGAAAAATCTAGAGAGTCATGGAAAATATCTCGATCTAGAATGCTCCATGGACTAGTATATATAGGTGTTTGTGTAATGCATTTGTAACCTAAGAAAATTAAGCAATCTAATACATTGTAAAAGTTCTCTAAGTGTTCCTCTCTTCATCAAATATAAGCCAAAAGGCTCTCGTGTTTTTCCAACAATCTTAAGACTGGGAATGGAGGGAGGGTTTCTACCCTGGTACTACAACATGAATGCCTCAGACTGCGCGGTCACCACTCTAAGCTGCGAATACATGTGATGCAATTGCAATGCTTGTTAGAAATTTTGTGAGGTTGGAAGTTTTCTTCCATCCCACATAGATGAAGATGGGAAACCAAAGGGACCTTATAAGCCTCTTCATTCAACTAAGCTTTGAATGAGTTAATAGATTTATGGTGGGGGTTTCAAAGAAGTGCAATGCACACGCGCGCGTGCGTGGCCGTGGCCGAGGGCACGGGCGCGGTTTTTGCGGAGGGGCGTGTGGAGGCGCACTTTGCACTTCGCATCGGAGCTTAGGAGCCTCGCCCCGAGCTCCCGAGTTTCTTTTTATAGAAACTAAAAGAAGAAAAACGAATATTAGTTTTAATCAGAGGAGATTAGCGACCGTTTAATTAATTGGTTTTATTTAAACACGTTTTTATTTAAACTCGTTTGATTAATCAGTTGGAGATTGAGTCTTCAACAAACTCTGTGGGGCCCGTTTTTTAGGAGCTGTTAAGCCCACGAAAGCTAGGGTTTCACCGGTATAAATACTGGTTGAAACCCTCTCTTTTAATATACCTCAGAAACTGATCTCTCTCTCACGGCTACACTCTCTCTCTCGTTTTTCTTCTTCCGACAGTTTTATTTTGGCAGTTCCCATTCGTCTTTTCATCGACTTTTGCTTTACAATTCGATTATCGAAGTTGTCGATAATCGAAACTACTGCATCAAATCCTGGGCTTTGCGGTTCGAGACTCACAGCTTCCAAGAGTAACCGTATAAAACCTTTAAGGACATGTTTTATAACCGTGCAGTTCATCTACCGTTCGATCGTATAATCAGGTTGGTTTTACATTCTGTAATCGTTATTTGCTTTCGTTCACTAGAGTGAACAATCTGTTTCTACTCCTTTCTTATAACAAATCTATCGCGGAGGATAGAATCGTTCTAGGTTAATTTATTAATCTGTGTTTGATAAATTGTTCAATTAATTATTAATCTCGACAGCTTTTAATTATTAAACTGTGTTTCGTTAATTAATTGAAATTGTCAAAATTTTATTCTTTAGCTTTTGTTTACTGTTGACACAGACTTATATATATATATATATATATATATTGTTTATTTTATCAATAACAATAAATCAGAAGGGAACTTTATAATTAATTCAATATCCTCTCAATATTATGTTTTAATTATAAAAGTGTGAATATTTTACTGATTCTTAAAATATTCAACGATGCTTACAAGTCCAATGTTGTCTCGAATTAGTTTGCATGAAATTCAAGATGTACATGGAACTATGGAAGCGTCAGAGAATCAACAACACTCATCTAAATTAGTCACACTGATTAATTAGAGGGTATATTTTGGAACCTACAAATATTTAAGAGGAGGAGTTAAGATAAACTTGGATGATACAAAGTCAACAACGGAACACTCACATCATTTAATTTCAGCCTTAGATCCTGCTATTTGTTTATTTTTACTTAGTAATCTCTATTAAAAGTTAATTTTACTTATTTCCAATGTATTTTCCCTTATAAAAAGGGTTCTTGAAACCTTGTTTTAGTATATTACGAATTTGAATGATATTATGTTTGAGAACTGTTTTCTCTTATGTTAAAAACTTTCTAACTATCATTTGGAATGGAATCCGATTGTGGGTATCAGTATGTGGGGTGGATTTCTCTTATCGTCAAGGGTGTGAAGTGACGATTTTTGGATTCAAACTAAGCGCACATCAATTCTTGGTTAATTAACTCCTACGATTGGGTTAATTAGCTAAGTTCATATCTTCAAAAATCATTGCTTCCTTAGACTTGCGCCATGTTAGTAACAGAGATGAGGTTTCCCTTCCTAATCTCTTGTGCAAATCTTAACAATGTATGTGGTCAAAATTGAAGGGTTGAGAAAAGAGTTTGAAGCTAAACTTGTTGCAAAGGATGTTGCGATTGAGTTAAAGTTTGTTGAAAAGGATGCTCATGTGGAGTACCTATATATAAAGACAACTTCGGTAAATAGCGGAATTTGAGTGAAAGTTAGAACCTTATGAATTTTTGGAATGGTTTAGTGTTGTTGAAAAGGTATCTCTTTTTTTTGTAATCGTGGTTTTTGGCTCAGCTTATACGTACCGACTAATTCCTCGAGCGATCACGAATGACTTGGAGTCATTACATGTGAACCTAATTACCTAAATGACCACAAGGATTTTGACAGCACCTGGACGGAGTCGGAAGTTAACCAACTGACTACCCTTCCTTCTCTTCTGAGATAGGGAAAAGGAACTGAAAGAGGTCTCTCTTGCCCCTTCAAGTTTACCTACTACGGTACCGGAGTGAATATGATCTCCACCAGACATACGTAACGCTTTAGCAAACCTGGTATGATTTATTCTTGTCGTAGAAGTGTGTCGTCTTTTATTATTTCTAAATCCTATTTAAAATAAAATAATTGATTATTTGCATACAATATTTAATAACTTATCCAATTCAACCGCAAGTATAAATAGTAATTATTGTTTAGTAAGAGCATATAATTTTCTTAAAATAGAGAAACAAAAAAAGTAACATATTTTCTATTCTATAATTTTTATCATCCAATGTAATTTTTAATTTTTCTATATAAAGATAAAATAATTAATAATCTAATCTTATTAGTGGAAATGTTTTTCTTTCCTCAAACCAAGTTTAATTTAGAAAACTTTTTAAAATTGTTTGGAGCTTTCTCTAATTTAATATAGAGATATTTTAGAGCAAAATAGAAAATAAAAAATAGAACAATGTATTAGAATTGGAACAATGTATTAGCATCATCTACTATAAATGATTTTATTTTTGATAAAATCATACTAAATCAAACAAAAGTAATATATCTTATTTAAAAGTATAGAAATGATTTTTTATAGATATTATGAAAAATAAATATTTTATCCATACCAATTTGTATCTAAGAAACCTGCATATTTGAAAAAAAAATATTTGACAATTATATTTTCTAAATAATAAACAATCTTTATTCTTAATAATTAATAGATCTAGTAATAAACTTCTCCATATATTTATATTAAATTAATTAAAAACTAAACACTTATATTACAACAGATAAAACTGAAAATATGAGAGATATTGATGGAGATGATAAAGAGAAAAAGAGAGAGGCGCTTGAGAAGAAAGACCAACAAAAGAAAAAAAAAGCATCATGCTGATGGGAAAAAACAAACTTATAGTATAAAGATAAAGTGGTGTGTGTGACAACCAACCTCTCTCTCTCTCTCTCTCTCCCCCTCCCAAAAAAATAAAATAAAATAAAACCAACCCTAGTTGCTTTTTCTTGGAAATCTCTTTTTGTTCTCTTATCAAAACCCCCCCTTCATTCCCTCCTAAGTCTCTTTCAATTCCCTGCTGCTCCTCTCTCCCTTTGCATCTTCTTCAGGTCCCTCCTCTCTCTCTCTCTCTCTCTCTCTCTATATATATATATATATATCACCATGCATCTATATCTTTCTTTATATGTGTCTGTAAATACGTAGAGCAAAACGATTTGAGGGCTAATTATGTTAAATTTGCAGTGTTCTTGCTTCTAAAGGCTGTGTTCTTTTCTGGGTACAACAAGATTGGCTGAAAACTTGTTTTTCTGCCATTTTCCGTCGAAGAATAACTTGGATATCGAAATATATACACACACACACACACGTATTAATGGCACCAGTATCTTTGCCTCCCGGTTTCCGTTTTCATCCCACCGATGAAGAACTTGTGGCTTACTATCTCAAAAGAAAAATTAATGGCCATGAAATCGAGCTCCAAGTTATCCCTGAGGTTGATCTCTACAAGTGCGAACCATGGGACTTACCAGGTAACTTGAAATGCATAGTTTACAAGATTTAATTAAATCCTTAATTCATTGTGAATAATTAAATATTATTTCAAGTTTTTTTTTACAACATTTACGTATTAAATAATTATATTTAATTTCCAAGGAATTTTTACAAGATTTTTTTGTTCACAAATAATCATTTTCGTCATCTGATAACGCACTCAAGATTTCTAATTCAAAAAAAAAAACATATACCATTTAAAAAAAGCTGGGTATAATTAACATTTGTAGCTAATTTCTATAGGATGTCTAACTTATTTCCTATTAAGCAAAAACTGATCAGGGTTTTTTGTTTACTAAATTGAAAAGGAAAAAAGCAATTTGAA
This sequence comes from Saussurea involucrata, assembly GCA_033807775.1. Taxonomy (NCBI): domain Eukaryota; kingdom Viridiplantae; phylum Streptophyta; class Magnoliopsida; order Asterales; family Asteraceae; genus Saussurea; species Saussurea involucrata. Next base: position 183,737,210 of record CM066319.1, on the reverse strand, counting down.
TGAATGTAGCCTGGACTGGACTATATATAATTTAAGGGAAATGATCAAAGATGATGAGATTCCATCCAAAGGGTGTTTCATTTTATTCTTTCCATTTTCATCTTTATATCTAAAGGTAATATGTGAAGATTAGACCTCTTCAATGTTCTTTGCCAATGCTTCAACTTTGTTCATGATGATTACATGTTTTTTTCAATATATATATATATATATATATATATATATATATATATATATATATATATTCGAAACCTCCATTAATTTTTAGGTCAAAGAGAATAAACCTCGAAAATCCAAATTAACACCTCTAGGTCAAAGATCTTTGGTTTCAGACCAAGATAAAGCAGTTAGCCTTATGAAGATGACACTGTTTAGATTGGGTGACTTGAGTGTATAACTTTAAATGAGATTTTAATTAAATTCATGATTTATTGGGCTCCATATATATATACTCCTTTTTTTTTAAACGGCAATTCATTAAAAAAGATAGCCAGGGGCTAACAAACAAGGGCACTTACATATGACCAAGACAGGCGTCACCCATTCCATATATACTCCTAATTAGATCTCAATCATATAAATTAAATATATATATATATATATATATATCCAAATTAACATAACTTTTTTAACTTGGTTTTAAAGTCCTAAGAAACGCGGAAAACATTTCTTTTCAAGACGCGTACCCTATAAACATCGCAATGCTTTATTTTTGAAAAAGGTTTAACGCAACTCGTTTATATGTTTGTTGTTATATATTATGATCATCACAAAGTTGATGACATTGATTACAAGATTTCTTTATTTTATATACGTTTAACGATATTAAAGGGAATCAAGGGTGGTCCAATCTCTTTTACGTTCCTATTAGAACACAAAATTAAGTGCCAATTAATTAGGTCACAAAAGATTGGAGTCAAAAAAGCAAAGAGAAAAGAGCTTGACTCAATTTTATTTGTTCTTTCAAAGAGAGATGATCACCAACTTTTTCTTTCTTTATTACTTCTTTTCCTTCCTCAAATGAATTTTGATCATTGATCTGACAATTTTAAACAAGTTTAAATAACTTAATCAATCTAGCTGCGCCCGGTACGATAAAAAAACACACACACACATATATATATACCTATAATAGAGTGTGAGAGGGAGAATCAAACGAGAAGACTACGTATTTAAAAGAACACGAGAACCAATAAAATTATATATAATTAAAGTCCTTTTTCGTGAAAAAAGCCATGCAGACTTGAAAGACGTAGACAATTAAAGTCTTTTTTCGCGTGTTAATGTAAAATCATATATGATTTTGTTGGTTCTTGCGTTCTTTTAAATAGGGAATATTCCCGTTTGAACCGATTATATATATATATATATATGTGTGTGTGTGTATATATGTATAAACTTGGGATCATTTGATGCCACTCTACTTTTGTGTGACCCGTGAGACGAGTTGTGAATAGGAAGGTTCATATATGAATTATTACAAAATTTTAAAAAGTTCTTCGTATATGAATTATTACAAAATTTTAAAAAGTTCTATTTTGAAGATGAATATATGAACATACGTTACAGATTATTCATGTGTTCATATATGCATCTTCAAATGAATTTTTCAATAATTCACATATAAACTTTCCTTTCATAGTTGGTCTCACTAGTCACACGAAAACAAGGATGGTCTTATCGGAACCCAACACCCTCTCTCTCTCTGTGTGTGTGTGTATATATATATATATATACACATATATTCATTGTTTTGGTTGTTTTTTCTTTCAAAATCCTCTTATTGAGATTGTGAAATCTTGTTAGGGAAATCATTGTTACCAAGCAAAGACCTAGAATGGTATTTCTTTAGCCCAAGAGATCGTAAATACCCAAATGGATCAAGGACAAATCGTGCCACGAAAAGTGGGTATTGGAAGGCAACAGGAAAAGATCGAAAAGTGAACTCACAATCACGAGCCATGGGGATGAAGAAAACTCTAGTTTACTACCGTGGGAGAGCACCCCATGGTTCTCGTACCGACTGGGTTATGCATGAGTATCGTCTTGATGAAAGAGAATGTGAAACCGCATCGGGCTTGCAGGTACCACAACTCTTCTCTTATTTTTAAATTCCGTTGATTCAGGGACTAAAACTTACCGATCACTTATCCAGTAAAAGATAACGGCGTTAAAATAAATCGGGTTTATAGAACACAAAAAATTCAGTTTTTTAATCGACTGGTTTATGTATAGGATCTAAGTTTACAGGAAACATTACTAGTGTTCTTTGTAAAAGTGTTGCAATAAGTTTATAAGATGTTTTTGGGTGTTTTAACAAGTTTTTTTGAATGCTTTTGGAATAAAACGTTATATTTATTTTTTATACGATATTATTTGAAAAAATGTCTTATAAAACATGTGTTCAATAAAAAGTTGGAGTTGTAGCTAGGAAACTTCTAAAAGGTGTCTTGTATATATTTTTTTTGAAACAACAAACGGGAATTTATTAAGGCTGGCAAGAAGCTAGCACAAGAGGAGAGAAAACATTACAGGGTCCTGATACAATCGTAGGGGTGGAATCTCCAGGTGAGAGGGCTTTTAACACTCCCTTTAAACCTACTCAAAATCCAAAGGAAAGATTTCTCCACGATCAGATCAAGGAGGGAATCTTTACGGGGAGGAGGATTATAAAAAACATGTATGTTTCTAAAACACCAAAGAGTGTAACAGGTAATGAAAAAGACCCCTTCTATAACTCTCTTAACCCGTCTGTCCGTACCGACTGAGTTGATGTCGTTGATCATCGAGGACATCGACTTGATTTCGGAGAAGGAGACCGACCACCAACGCTCAATAAATCTCCATACTTCCAACGCTACACTGCACTAAAAAAGAATGTGAGTGGAGGATTCGATTCCATCGTCGCAAACCGGACATAGAGTAGAATCTAGGTCGATTTTCATCTTGGTAAGGTTGTCTCGAGTCGGTATTCTATCGAGCATTACTCTCCACATAAATATATTGACTTTCGGGGGGATCAGGGGGTTCCAAGGTGTTTCCTTATCTCCGACGCCCAGGTGCTGCTTCTCGATAGAACGTCTCAACGAACCAACGGAGAAGGAACTGTTTGGGATTAAGGTCCAACTCCAGGTGTCTGGTTTATCGGTTATACGAAACTCTTTGATGTCGTCTTTGAGTTGATTAAACTCCACTGCTTCTATGCCGTCCCGGATAGGTCTGCGCCAGTTCCAAGTGTATCCATCCTTTAACATGTGTGCCACTTTTACGTGTTTGTCATTCTCGAGAGTAAAAAGTATTGGGAATCGGGTTGCAAGGGAAGAGGGACCATTCCATCGATCAGTCCAAAAAGCCGTCTTTAACCCGTTTCCAACCTGTTTAATGCACATTTCATCAAAGTTTAAGTTCCATTTTCTTACAGAATGGACCGCCTCTATAACGTTTCCCCATGGACTGGTTCTGTAGAAGTATCCATGTTCCGAGCTTAAGCCTCCCTCTTTACCGTAAATGAACTTTATCACTTTCGTCCAAATTGAGTCGCAATCTACTCTAAATCTCCAGACCCACTTAACAAGAAGGGAGATGTTTGAGGCGTTGATGCTTCCGATACCGAGACCTCCGTCTTCCTTGGCTCTCAGAGTTGTTTTCCAATTCACCCAGTGGATTTTCTTCGTATTTTCATCCGAACTCGATCCCCAAAAAATTTCTCTTCGAATTTTCTCCAAGTGATTTATGACCGACTTGGGAGCTTTGAATAACGACAGATAGTAAGTAGCGAGGCTACCAAGAACCGATTGAATCAGAATGCGTCGTTCTCCTGTCGAGAGAGTTTTCATTTTCCATCTAGACAATCTTTTGTTCAATTTCTCAATAATGGGGGCCCAAGCTTCAGCCCTGTAAGTATGAGCACCCAGCGGAACCCCGAGGTATTTGCTTGGAAGATTGCCAACTTTAGAGTTGAACTCCACGACTGCTCTTTGAGTTAGAATGGTCCCCACTCCAACGCCAATTAATTCACTTTTTGATAGGTTTAAGCGTAGTCTCTGGCTAGCCCTTTAATGAATTGCCGTTTCAAAAAAAAACTTGTTAAAACGTCCAATAATATTATATAAACTTATTTCAACGTCTCTACATAGGATGCACATTGTTTGATCCTATAAGGCTATAACGCAATCTATTAGGACAATTACATGTTTTTTGCATCCTATAATTAAACCCAATTTGTTGTAATGTGGTCTATACCATCAATCTTAACCACGTCATTTTGTTAATTGAGAATCTTACCCGGTAAGTGAGGACGGTGACTCTTACCCGGTTGACGCTTACCAAGTTATAGACACTTATACTATATGCTATTTTAATGACCGAGATTCTTACTGGCCCTTTAATACTAATCGATTATCTTTTTGTAACTAAAAGTTGCAGGATGCTTATTCGTTGTGTCGTGTGTTCAAGAAGAGCTTGAACGATCCAAAGACAACTACCACCGGAGATCATTATGCAACCGCGGCTAGTGATAATTCGTCATGTATCGATCTTTATTCCGAGGGAGGAAGAGTAGGTGAAGATATGGAGACTTGTAATTATCCAACACCTGCACCAATGGCTTCATGTTCATCTACAATCATCCATGGATCAAATGGTATAAGTAGTGATACAAGTCATGATGTCAAATGGACTCAGTACTTATCAGAAGATGCATTCACCTTCACAAATCCATCTTTCACTAACTGTGGCAATCTTCCTTATCCACCATCAAAGGTACAACAAAATCAATTTTACATGATACAAAAAATGTCTAAATGTTTTAATATACCATTCTATATATAAGATTTAAGTTTATAGGATCAAATAATTGTGCAACCTATATAAATTAGTTTCGATAGGATATTATGATGTTAGGACATCTTTATACACAGTGGCAGATTGGGGGTGGTGACAGATTGGCAGATACCGCTAGACAAATATTAGCGCTTTGGTTTGTCCTATCAATTTATCGTAACATATTTATATATAACGACACAATTACACACAATTGTTTGATCATATAAACTTAAAACTTTATTAAACAATAAAACATCCTATATAAAACCAATTTAATTTTTCTTGTAGCATTATATATATATATATATATATATATATTCCAATGCATGCATGCATAATGAATAGTGACCAATGTGCTTTTGAATGTTCTATGATCAGGTTGATATAGCTTTGGAGTGTGCAAGGTTGCAGCATAGGCTATCGTTACCTCCATTGCAGGTACAAGATTTTCGACACCAGGGTACGTCTAACTATATCGAAAACATGCCACAATCAAGCAACGGACCAACAATGGGTTCTCAGCAGGATCTATTACACGAAATCCTTTCGGTGGCTCATGTTTCTAAGGATCTCCTCGATCAGGATGAATGGGTTGGAAGTTTTGCAGCTGGAAATGATAACGATTTTTCGTTTCTGCCTAACACTAGCAATCAAATGGAAGGCATGGGCTCGTTTACGTTCATGGGAGATGAACAAAATGCAAGATCGATCGAGATTGGTGGTCTCGATGAACAAATGAAACCGGATCGAATGGTGGAGAATTTGAGATGGGTCGGAATGTCAAACACGGATCTTGAAATGGTACATACAACATCTTTTTTATGTTCTAATCAAATTGTGTGAGAAAAGAGACCATGCCGTAAATGGGTTGTAGATCGATCAAAGTCCTTTTTAAAGCTTCATGCATACTAGAACAGAGTTGGTTTTATATATAGAACATGTCTAAGTTTCCTAATAGATCATATATAGACTATTTCATATTACTTCAATTTATAAAACCAAACAATTAGATGTCATATATAAATGTGTTACAATAAATTTATATGATACTTTTAGGCTAACGAGTTTTTTAAGGATAATGATATTAAAAAGGTCCCTTAGTCTTCTTATAATTAATCATTTGAAAATTTTGTGTCACATAAAAAAGATGTCTTCATTGAGATGTCTCCTGTATATAAAAAAACTAATACAATATTTTATTTTAAAACTATCCTAAAAAACTTGTTAGAATCCATAAATATAATTGGATCCAACCGTAATACCTTTATATATGATATAAATTATTTGATTTTATAAACTTAAGTTCTATAAAAATAATGTATTAAATAATAAGATATTTAGACATATTCAATATTATTATAAAACAGATTTTCTTATAGTATATGTATGTAGGGTGTGCATGACATGAAGAAGTTATGCATGTTCAAAGTCCTTACAATTGCCCCTATATTTGTTGATATCCACAGGCCTTTTTGAGTGATTACAATAGTCTTCCAGTGGAAAACACATCAAGGTTTCAGAGGGAGGAACAAGAGGTTCAAGGTACAACTGACTAAGCCTTGGTTACTACATTTCCATTCAGCTAGCATTACAACATAATCGGGTTCAAAAATATCTAAATGTTATAATAGACTGTTTTATTTTTAAATTTATCACACCAAATAATTGCATATTATGTAAAATCGTTGCAATAAATAAATATGATGTTTTTTTGGTTTTTTAACTAGTTTTTTTAGAACATTTAAAAAAAATAAAGTATTGTATTGTCTTTTTTTAGTATATTTTGAGAAATAGGATATTTTAATTTCAAATAAAGGCAGTTTAAGAAAAAATAATGACGCATTATATCAAAAGTACGTGTTCTAAACAAATTGTTAAGACGTCCATAAACGTCCTATAAGCTTATTGTAATGTTTTTTTACATATATCGTATAAATTTAATTCCTATAAATCAGTATACTTTTTACATCTTATAAACCCATTTTTGTTGTAGTACAAGAAACCGTTTTTTGTCAAATTTGTTGGTAAAAAGAGGTTAATTTAATAATCCACTTGCAGGAGAAAACATTCATAACAACAACTTCAGCAACAACACAAACGACCCTTTCTCACTCGAACTCCTTAACCAAAATCAGAACAATCTTAGCGACAACGTTTTAGAGGACGACGATTTGGACAACTTCTCAACCGATCCAACCTTCGAAACGTACCGGAAAACCGAAGTGAGTCACGGGCTACTGGTCTCAACACGACAGGTTTCAAGCACATTCTTTCACACGATCGTGCCATCACAAACAGTGAAGGTCCAACTGAACCCAGGAATGGCAACACATGAAACAAAGCAATACAGAAAGTTGTTCAAGCCTTTTGCAAGTTCTTCAAAGCCATTGAAGATGAACATGCAGGAGACAACGAACCCAGTTGTGAACCTGGTTTCTCTGCTCTTAATATGTTGCATATATCTTGGAGATCCATCAATGGCGGAAGAAGAAGATATGATAGATGATATAAAGAAGAAGATGAAGAAGAAAAAGGAAGAAGGAAATGAAGGATCATGGAGCATGTTGAAGAATGTGGTTTCGGAGAAGGTGATATGGCCTGCATGTGTGACTTTGGCTTTAGCAGTTTCTACCATTTGGATGCATCATAAATACTTGCCAAATTTCTCTTGAATACTATGTTTAATTAGTTGATTTCTAGATTATTTTCTAACCACCATGTAGAACGACGTCGTCTGACTAAGCTAGCTAGGGAAAATGCAAAATTAGGTTTAGTTATATTACTTGTAATTTTAATATTTTAAATTTAATATTCATATAAAGAAAATGTTTGTCCTTATATCAGCTTTATTTCTATTTTTTATTTTTTATTTTTTATTATTAGTTTTTCATATGTAAGACTTATGTTCAAGTTTTTAATTGTTGTAACATCCCGAAAACATAACATGCGTTCATTCAGAAATAGGCATTCAAATTACATAATTAAACTTGTCCAAAAACATCCATTCTTCTACACTAATCAAACTTTACAGCGGAAGTCTATAATCCACAGTCGAGAGCTCTATCTATAGGTAAATCAAAACTCTGGAGTCGCTCTAAGCTCCAAATCCTCCATGCCATCCCCTAGTTCTTATTAGAAGAACTCGTAACGCGCTTACCTGAAAATGATTTAGTTTTTGAAAAGCGAGGGTTAGACCAAAAGGTCTAGTGAATTCCCTCCGAACACAACATGTAAAACAGTATGAAAACATTTATAAAAGATTCATCGTAAACCTTAACATATCATCAAGCATGGTACTGCACTGTGTATTGGATCACATAAACATTCCGCGATCGGGGCCCCAGCAGACTCCCCTTTCGCCTCTTCCGGAGCCTACGCACACTCCCCTTCCCGGAGCATACGCAGACTCCCCTCTACCCGGATAGGAGGAAACGAATTCCAACCTACCGGTATGTCATACATATCCAAGGGATCATCAGATCCCGAGGATCTCTCTCTGATCCCACAGTGCAGACTGACTCCACATAGCACATCATTCATTTCATAAAACATGTCACTTTAAATCTTTCTAAATCATCATTCCCATTTCATCATGTCAGATAAGCTTCCTCAGTAAAACATGTAGTTCATGGAAAAACATGCGTGACAGTTACAACAGTTCATGCTCGTAAATGAAACCATAATCAGTTAAAACATTTAACACTTTACGTCGTAAAAAGGTTTAGAGAACTCACCTTTCGTTAGCGTTGCACGCCCTCCTTAAATATCTCCAAGCTAAACCAATCGAACACCTAAGGGCATTAGATTCGCATCAGTTAAACAGTTCAACCCTACTGTCCGGATAACTCTTTCCGGACACAACTGCTTTTCGAATACCCGATACTTTCCGGACACTCAGCCTTTCCGGACACAACTACCCGGACGCTAGTCCTTTCCGGACACAAAACCTATCCGGAAACTCCCTACATCCGGACACTACGAAACACCCGGACACCCCCACTGTCCGGATACTACTGTCCGGACGGGGCGACGTCCGGAAACCTACGGGCTGGATGAAGAACACTAATCCAAACGTGATTAAAAACGTATTTTCTGCTACTAGCTCGATCAGGCAAACCCAAGGGTTCATCTACTAGCCATAAGCACTCATTAATTTCATTTTAAACCATCCAAAACGACACCTAATCAACCAAAACCCAAAATGTTCATAAGAAGAGTTTTTAGGTGGAAATCAAAGCTAACCCAATAGATTTCATCCTCAAATCCTAGACGAAAGAGAATAAGAAACTTGCAATCAACTGAAGAACAATGGATGGGATGATTACCTTCAAGATTCTTCTCCTTAATTAATAGTTCACCCACTCTAGCTCTTCCTCCCTTTCTCTTCGTAGCCGCCAACCACAAGAACCAAATGTTGAGTTCTAAAGTTCAGCCCTAGGAGTTTGTGCCTTTAAATACCTTCTCAAAAATTTACATTTTGACCCTCCAACTATGCTTTCACTCCTAATACAAGAGACACTAAACTTTTACTTTTTCTATGAAAAATCTGGTTGTTACAACACTCCCCCTTAAAAGAATTCCGTCCCCGGAATTCCTTATTGGAGAAGACGCGGGTATCATACCCACACCACAACTGACACTCTCCCACCAAACATTACTTGCCCCTCTCTCCTGACCTTCCCACATGCTGATATCACATTCTCATTACTTACACAACCAAAAAGTTGCACCAAAATTCTAACTTAAGGCATTCAACCAAGTCGTCTTGAAACAACACCAGTGTTCGACGTCACTACACATTCTTTAATCTCCAACTTTTACTTTCTCAGACAGTTCTTTCACACATAAGCAACAACTCACGTTCTTTAAGGATTTCCCATCTATCCCACCACATTGACTAACACATCCATCACCCTCTTTAAACTTCCAGTGATCCCAAAATATGCTTACTTAACGACTCTTACAACTAAAAACACTTGGTTTCTCCTTTGGGTAACCACTCACCACCATTCCGTCATTCTATCCCGAACATAATCATCCCACAACGTCCACTTACACCCTACGTACGCCAACAATCTGGTTAACAAATCACACACCTCATCCGAAATCCCGAAAAAGGCTTCCCTCCAAAGCTTCATTTTTCTAACGTCAAGTTACTACAACACTAACTGGCACATTTATCCTTGCAATTATTGCCACTACATGACCGTACACTCCTCACCCATAACATCACACTGCAGACCAAATCTCTCATGATCATTCACACAACTAGAACTTGCCTTCATATCCTCCCGAATACACAATTGAGTCTATCTCGCTACTTAGTCAATTCCCAACTTGCTGAACTATAACTCACTAGTTCTCAATTAGCTCAAGCACAAACGTTCTAGCTAGCTCTTTACGATCCGAGCCCTTACAAAAACAGGGCACAGCCCCTCACTGAACGATACGATCTACACCCCCACTACGCTCGTGCTACATACTTCATTCTTCTACGAACTCTCCATACCTCGTGAATAGGACGCTTATTCAAAATAATAACTTCTCATCCTCTTAACACCCCTACAAGGTGCTCTATCAACTTTCAACCTCTTGGTTCAAGTCTTCGGACTCGGCCACCTTACTCAACTGTGGACTTCTAACAACAGGCAACCTGTAACTACTTTCTTAACTTATTCTTTAACATGGGTTCCTTACGGAACCTATTCCTTCCAACATATCCTAATCAACTACATAATCCGTCGCCCTTACTTCAAAACTTACTCATGTAGCATCAATATTACAAGCTCACCTCAAAACTCATATCCCACACCGTAGAATTTTCATTTCTGCCTCACAACACTACTCATAACGAGTTACTAAAATCAACACCTTGATGACTTCTAGTCCTTCCCCCGGACACCATCGTCCATCGGCAACTGTATTCCCAGTCACCGAGCAAGGGCACAGACCCTCATACACCCGACACTAGTATCCATTCCCGACTCTTCCACTGTCCAACCCTCCTCTTGAACACATATACCAAAACTACATACGTTCTCCCTTGACTTGTCCAACACCTCTCCGCTCTCGGAGTTCCTCCTTAGCTTAAAATGTAATACTCTACGACCTAGTGGGTTCATAGCCTTCATGCATGGCAATACAGTAACTAAATCTTTTCACACATTTCATCATTTAAAATAAACAACGTTTGGAAAACACTTGGGTACACATGACCCCATTACTCTTATAACTTCAACGCCTTGCACAACGATTCGAGAATCGTTTGCATGCATCTTTCCGTGAATCTTAATCTTACTCAATTCCGAATGATGTTATTACGATAACAATACGTTGAACGAAAATCCTTTTATACGACAAAATTCTGAAAGAAATTACCGACACCAAGTAAACCAGTCGGTTCTCACATTCTTTTGTATGATATCAACAGGTCGGTACTCATTTGATTGTAAAAGTTTTGCTGGCAAACGTTTTCCTTGACCTCTTTGTAATAATTTAACTTATCATTAAAAGTGTGAACTACTTTGCAAATCGTTAAGCTCAAAGTTTCAATGTGCAATGTGAATGAAATCACCTCTTCTTTAAACATACGCGTGCACATTTTGACTCATTTTCGATCAAAATTTATATTTACACATTTAACTTAAATCGTGAAAATTTCATGTTACATAAAAGAACGCCATGCATGAGACTCTACTTGCAATTGAGGGCTACTCACTCTAACAGGGTCAACCGCTTTACTCACGTAATTTATCCTTGACCCTCTACCTTAGACAAAAGATCGTCCTCTCGGTCATGCAATAACTTGTTGTACATGCATTCCACATCTCACTTACTCAACCACTTCATACTATTTTCGCTTTGGTCGACTATCTCACTTTCTACTTCTACATGCTTCAATTCACTATAGGTACCTTATTTCATTTATCCTGTCATTGAAAAGCTCGACTAAGAAGTCAGTGCTCTATTGATACTTTCAAGGTTTTGACACTGTCCTTCCTTACCGTCCCGACAGATCTAACCCCCTGATTCCTAGAACTGTGACTCTCCCGAAACAGGAGTCTTACACAATCTCAACATTCATCCTCTTCGAGTCCACGAAGAGCTACCTCTAGATGACTCATAACATTCTATACAACATTTCTTCTCTTCGATGTATACACACCTCACATCATATATGATCTTACACGACACTCCCCAAACATTGGAGCTCGGTCTATTCCTCAGGGATTTTACTGACCTATTCCTCAACGTTCTCCCAGCCATAGCGCTAAACTGAAAGAAACCGATAATTAATCCTTGCTAGACACGACACAACAAATTTGCTATAAGTAAGGTATTGTAAGCATGCACATGTACCTGTAAGTTCGTAATTACACTGGTCAGGTGTAATCCCAAACTTACCTTACACATTTGTCCTTGGCACCTCATTCCTAAGCGCATTTATAGTGATCGTTCCTAGAGGCAATCCTATGTCTCGACTGTGTTCCTCGTCTTACAGTTTAAGTTTAGGCCCGACTGGTCACCTAAATCCCTTAAACTAAGGCTCTGATACCATTTGTAACATCCCAAAAACATAACATGCATTCATCCAGAAATAGGCATTCAAATTACATAATTAAACTTGTCCAAAAACATTCATTCTTCTACACTAATCAAACTTTACAGCGAAAGTCTATAATCCACAGTCGAGAGCTCTATCTATAGGTAAATCAAAACTCTGGAGTCGCTCTAAGCTCCAAATCCTCCATGCCATCCCCTAGTTCTTATTAGAAGAACTCATAACGCGCTTACCTGAAAATGGTTTAGTTTTTGAAAAGCGAGGGTTAGACCAAAAGGTCTAGTGAATTCCCTCCGAACACAACATGTAAAACAGTATGAAAACATTTATAAAAGATTCATCGTAAACCTTAACATATCATCAAGCATGGTACTGCACTGTGTATTGGATCACATAAACATTCCGCGATCGGGACCCCAGCAGACTCCCCTTTCGCCTCTTCCGGAGCCTACGCACACTCCCCTTCCCAGAGCCTACGCAGACTCCCCCTACCCGGATAGGAGGAAACGAATTCCAACCTACCGGCCTGTCATACATATCCAAGGGATCATCAGATCCCGAGGATCTCTCTCTGATCCCACAGTGCAGACCGACTCCACATAGCACATCATTCATTTCATAAAACATGTCACTTTAAATCTTTCTAAATCATCATTCCCATTTCATCATGTCAGATAAGCTTCCTCAGTAAAACATGTAGTTCATGGAAAAACATGCGTGACAGTTACAACAGTTCATGCTCGTAAATGAAACCATAATCAGTTAAAACATTTAACATTGTACGTCGTAAAAAGGTTTAGGGAACTCACCTTTCGTTAGCGCTGCACACCCTCCTTAAATATCTCCAAGCTAAACCAATCGAACACCTAAGGGCATTAAATTCGCATCAGTTAAACAGTTCAACCCTACTGTCCGGATAACTCTTTCCGGACACAGCTGCTTTTCGGATACCCAATACTTTCCGGACACTCAGCCTTTCCGGACACAACTACCCGGACGCTAGTCCTTTCCGGACACAAAACCTATCCGGAAACTCCCTACATCGGGACACTACGAAACACCCGGACACCCCCACTGTCCGGATACTACTGTCCGGACGGGGCGACGTCCGGAAACCTACGGGCTGGATGAAGAACACTAATCCAAACGTGATTAAAAACGTATTTTCTGCTACTAGCTCGATCAGGCAAACCCAAGGGTTCATCTACTAGCCATAAACACTCATTAATTTCATTTTAAACCATCCAAAACGACACCTAATCAACCAAAACCCAAAATGTTCATAAGAAGGGTTTTTAGGTGGAAATCAAAGCAAACCCAATAGATTTCATCCTCAAATCCTAGTCGAAAGAGAATAAGAAACTTGCAATCAACTGAAGAACAATGGATGGGATGATTACCTTCAAGATTCTTCTCCTTAATTGATAGTTCACCCACTCTAGCTCTTCCTCCCTTTCTCTTCGTAGCCGTCAACCACAAGAACCAAATGCTGGGTTCTAAAGTTCAGCCCTAGGTGTTTGTGCCTTTAAATATCTTCTCAAAAATTTACATTTTGACCCTCCAACTATGCTTTCACTCCTAATACAAGAGGCACTAAACTTTTACTTTTTCTATGAAAAATCCGGTTGTTACAATTGCTAAGACTTTTTATAAATATAATAAATATGAAATTAAAAAATAAAATATGAGAAAGTTAATGATGTTAAAAATAATTAACGATGATGTGAAAATGTATTTAATTCATTAAAATAAAGTATGAGAAAATTAATTATGATGTGACCATGGTTGTACATTGGGTTTCGTTTTTATGTTGTACTAGTGTGTGGCACCGCGCGTTGCGCGGTGATGGAATTTAAAACGTAACTTAGTTAATATGTAACCTAGTTAAATTTAAAACGTAATTTTTTAATTCATCCTCCTAAAGATTTACCATCGGCCAATCAAATAGGATTTGTCTATAAAATAGAAATTACTAAATGTTTCTAATTCATGTAAAGCTAATATATAATACTTAGCCTCGAGAAATGTTCAAAACTTATTTTATTGTCTTTATTGTTCACATTCATTTCCTATTACAAAATATATGCCAAGAAATTGATAATATTTTCAAAGGTGGATCCAATAAATAAATAAAACGTAATTTTTAATTGATTCTCCTAGTAATGTTACCATCGGCCATTTTTTTCAAATAAGATTCATCTATCCAATAAAAAATACTTATTTTTTTAGAAACATCAAATACATAGATTTTCCATTCATGTAAATTCAATATTTAATTCCGTTTTTAAAATGACATTAGAATTTCTTTTTCTGCAATGCACACTTAGCCTTGAATATTATTGAAAGTTATTGGTTGAATATTATCTTCATTTCAATAAAAAGTATTTAGGAAAACAAAAAATAAGATTGTTTATATCACAACACAATACAATTTGTTGATCTTTTATTACATAAAAGAGGTTATATAATTCTTCATACATCAATTTTTCAACAACCATTACAAAATATATTCTACTTGGTTTTCTAGCTTACATAAATTATGAAACATCACATCTTAAAATTACAATTTGGAAACCAAAAGTTTCACACAATAAACATCATATTGAGTATTGACAAAATTCAAGAATCAAAATACTCCAGTCTTCATATTGTCTCCTCCAAAAACTTCAACTTACACTGATTTAAGAAAACCAATCGAAAACAAGGAATCTAAGGAGCCGCTTGAGTTGACAATAAAATCAACTGGAAACCATTAAGCAACCTAAGATAACCCATAAAATTCCATACATAAACAAACACAAAAACTACCAAAAATATTGAAAAAACAAACAAACTGATATATATTGTGTTAACACACACGGAGCAAGTAAAGAAAACTCGAAAGATACATGTACTATAACCTTAGAAAGTTGGACAATAACTTGGTGGGATAAGAATTGCAAACATCTTATATCTCAAGAATTATTAACATGCTTCAATTGACGTCAATAATTATGAATTTGTTTTATATGCAAGATGGAGAGAGGAAACATTCAAGTTATACTTTGAAATTTTACCGAAGACCTTTGAACTTCTTCAAATTTTCTCTTCGTATAATTGCATTATTATCAAAAGAGTAAAAGAGAATGTAAACCCAAAGGAAGTTGACATTTGAAAGGACATGTTGGATTATAAATAGATATTGGCAAATAGCTAAGGAAATAATAAAAAGAAAATACCATAAACTGAGAAAAATAAAATAAAAGGATTGATTCTCATGTTTAGAGGCTTTTGTTAGACACATTTGACAAAAAATGATTTATAATCATTATATATATATATCTATATATTATTTTCATCAATTATTCATATGCAACTTTATCTAAAAAAGGTTTCCTTTAATTTCAAGGAGAACACGTTGTATAGAAATTAAACAAAAGACGAAATACTTTACTTACATCAACAAAACTCATACCATGATTTGTCTTCTGGATGATGTCCCAAATCAACAAAATTGCGAATCGACTCACAAAGTTATAACCAAATAAAAAAGTAGAATTGAGAGATTAAGAGAGTGATTATTATAGAGGTGTACAATGAGGAGAAGATGAAAAAGTTACAACTAAATAGAGAGGAATAATTGAGAGATTAAAAGAGCAATTATTAGAGAGTAGATTAATAGGTTGGAGTATCATAAAATTACCAAAAAATACTACTCATAATAAAACTTACAAATATAAAGACTAAAAAGCATTTATCAAATTAAACAATTAAAAAAACTTATAAACAATTCTACTGTAGCAATATCACTTGTGTTTGAGTTTTACTTATATATATATAATGATTTATAATCTTATAAATTTAATTAAAAAGTTGTTGGATTTATTAAATTAAAAAATGTAAGAGAAATATAAATTATATTTGATAATGTATTTATGTTGTGTAAATAAAAATACTATATGATAATAAAAAGATTAGAGGTTAGATGAAAAGTTAAAATCATTTATTGAGAAGATTTTTATTTAAAAAAATCAAAATTATGAGAAATTAAAAAAAGGTGAATGGAGTTTTCTCATTATGCTACCATTATAAACAATTCTACTATAACAATGTCACGTGTGTTTGAGTTTTACTTATATATATATAATGATTTATAATCTTATAAATTTAATTAAAAAGTTGTCGGATTTATTAAATTAAAAAATGTAAGAAAAATATAAATTATATTTAATAATGTATTTATGTTGTGTAAATAAAAATACTATATAATAATAAAAAAATTAGAGGTTAGATGAAAAGTTAAAATCATTTATTGAGAAGATTTTTATTTAAAAAAAATCAAAATTATGATAAATTAGGAAAAGGTGAATGGAGTTTCTTATTGTGCCACCTAAGCAATCATAGATTTTGCTTTTAGATATATATAGATTAGAGCATCCACAACAATGAAATTTCATTCCAATTGCAAATGGGCCACATCAGCGCCACAGCTTTGCAATTATTTTGAAATTATCCCCCATAATAATGAAATTATCCCCTACAATAATGAAATTTCATCCACTTTCTAAAGTGACACCTCATCATAAAAAACTGTATTTTAATCAAATAACAACAAAACTACAATTAAATACTCTTTACTATAATTTAATATGATATATTTTATTAATTAAATAACTATAGTTAAATACTCTTTACAAAACTACAATTAAATATTCTCCACAAAACATTACAAAACATGATTTGACATAAAACAATTTCTAATTTAGAAATTATTCCCTATAATTTCATATACTATTCACTGTCACATCAGCAAAAAGTACTGATTTGACATTTGCAAATTAACAAAACCAATTTCTAATTTTGCAATCATACTCACAACCACTACAATTTCTAATTTAGCAATCCTATGTGTCACTTTTACAATCCAAATTAAATTGTAAGGAAATCCTTGTTGTGGATGCTCTTAGTGTTTGGCACCATACAACACATGGTGACAAAAAGATATTTTGTTAGGAAACATAGAAAATGGGTATTAGCGAGAGATTGACCACTCGCCCAATCTCTCGTTAATTCCTCGTGAGACTGCACTTGATGAAACATAATTTCATTCTTGATTATACCATTTGGTGGGCATATGATCAAACAAATTCCTATGCATCTCATCAAGAAGTAGGTCAATCCTCTAATCCTATAGTAGATCATAATGAAGGGTATTTCCAAATGTGAAACATGGAAAGAACCAACCCTTAATCCTTCCGTATAGGGATTTTGTGACATGTTACAAGCTTCTGACAGGATTAGAGATTTTTTTGAATGTGAAGTACATGTTATATATCTAAGTGGGTGTCCATTTTTTTCTTTTGAAATTAGGAGCTACGAAGAGATTTTTAAAATGGAAAGTACGTGTTGTATATCTAAGCGGGTTTAAGCGCGACCTTAGTGGCGCCACCGACCGAGTAAGCCTCTGTTTGGACACGACGACTTACCATGGCCTCTGGTCGACTTTTAAAGGCGATTTTAGGATTTGCCCCATTTCCTTTTAACCCAGTTTTAGGAAATGATAGAGGTTTTGATGAATATCTACATGAACTGAAGTAAAAGATATTTACCATCTCCATCTCCATCTCCATCTCCTTCTCTTCCTCACTATTGCTTCTCTTGTAACCTCGTCAACCCTTTTCGGTTCGTTTAAACCCCCGTCATATTTGATCAATCTTCACTGTCTCCATTTCCTTTCCTCCATCACCGTCACTTCTTTTGAAACCCCGACAACCATTAGGTTTTGTTTAAAACCCTATGAAGGGGTGTGCGAAACCCGAATGATCTGAAATCTGAACCCAAACCGAAAATAAGATGTTTGTGTAAAACTCGAAAGCCCCGCTAAGCATCCATGCCTGGTTGAATGGTTAAAGCATCCAATCATAATTGACGAATTTGTAGGTTCAATTCATATTGGATGCACGCCATGGGACCCTCCAATAAGTATATTGGAATTAGCTTTGTATCAATTAAATCTCATCATCCATACATAACGAATATATTCATATCATACTATATGAACAATAAGAATTAGTAGTCTTATACTCTTATTAAGACTAGAACTCATAAGAAATCAAATCGATTTATGGATGAAAGCATTCAGTGATTTTGGTCGGAAATAAGCTGTTGTCTGGTAGTGTAATCAATTAGATAATTAAGGAAACATCCAAATTTAATTAAATAGAATATATCTTATTATTTTAAATCGATAAAAAAAAGACAATCTTGCACTTCCAATTAAAATGATTCTCATGGAAGAAAAACGAGTAAATACAAATTGGTTGGTTAGTAAAAAAAGTCGTCTCTATACATATTATATCAATCATAAAAACCTCTTAAATACGAACGAAAGACCCACCCAAAACGTTAATTGAGATGACCCAATTGATGGTTAAAAGGTGGTTATAACAACATTTTTAAAAAGATAAAAACTGACGCAACGTAGGTTTGCGGACGGATCGACAAACGTCTAAATCTCTTTTGATAACGAGATTATGAAACATAATACTCGAAAAACTAAGAGAAAACTCTTAAAACATAAAGTTTATTGAATCATTGAACTGATTAACAATAAAACCTAACAACCCTATTTATAGTCTAAACATGTTAATATATGGAAATAAATATATCATAATTCTAAACCAACTAGGAAACTAAATAATAATCCTAATCTAGTTATAAAATAAATAAATAATAATTAAAACCAATAGTAATTATCCTAACTTAAAATAATTAAAATAAAGAAGGAAATCTATCCGGTACTTGTATTGGGACTTAAGTCTCGGTGTAACTACCGGTAGGGGCTGTTTGATCCCTTTTCGATGCCAAATTCCGAGCCTCTTTCGGGCTCATTTTCCTTTTCGAGCTCGTTTATCCTTTTTCCAATTATTTTTGAAAACCCTTATTAACTCTCGAATTCTCCCTGTATCAGTCACTCTCACTTGAAAAGAACTCGTCCTCGAGTTCACTTGAAAAATATCTTCATTCGACACGTAGAACATCCGATTCTTCAAAACGTTTGGATTCTCAACTTGGCCTCCAAAATTCAAAAAATTGGACATGTCTTCAAATCCCAACGGATGTTTTCACGATTTCTTCCATACAAGCAATATTTTATCAAACTCGAAAGGGTAAGAGATTAGAGTAACTTTACCGGGAATTGTTTCGGTTTGATCCGGAGCTTTGGGTGTGGGAGCAACAGAAACAAAATCTTCGGGATTAATCTTTTTAACTTCGCGCAACAAAGGTTCTGTTGGCTCGGGAATGTCCTTAATCGGTTCACTTTTGGTTTTTTCGGTGGCTGATTCAAGATCTGGTTCGAATACTTTGGTCTCGGTCAAGATTTCTTGTTGTGGCTCGGTCGCAACGGGGATGAATTTCTCTTCGAACTTGTTTGGTAAGACTTCGTCTTTTTCAGATGGTTTTTCCGGAATGGGTGGTTGTTTGACCAGGGAAGAAACTGGTTGCATAATACGACCGTAGTCGTTGTCGCACAAAACGTTGACCCGTTCCTCGTGCCTATCCCTTCTTCGGCGGTCGTCGTTGCTGAGTTTGGGATATAGTTTGTTAAGAATCCGTTCATAATCTTCCGGTAAGAATCGCTCCATCATAACTTGCTTCATTCTCTTCCAAGATGGAACCAGTCTCTTTCGTTGTCGTTATCTTTGCACGATCAGCTTATCCCACCAAACGGCGGCATCACTCTTTAGACGGAAAGCAACAAACTTTACTTGTTTGTCTTCGGGCACTTCTACAACGTCAAAGAATCGATCGACTTTGATTTGCCAATCTAGGAATTCTTCGAATCTCATAGTTCCGTAGAAAAACGGAATGTTCTTTTTTCATACGATAATCGTGTTTGGTTCTCCTTAGATTCTTCGACTCTCCTCTTCGGATTCGAAAGTCGAGAGATTTACCCGGTTACAGTTGCCATTGCATAGAACCCTAAATCCCTTTTGATAACGAGATTATGAAACATAATACTCAGAAAACTCTTAAAAACATAAAGTTTATTGAATCATTGAACTGATTAACAATAAAACCTAACAACCATATTTATAGTCTAAACATGTTAATATATGGAAATAAATATATCCTAATTCTAAACCAACTAGGAAACTAAATAAAAGGAAACTAAATAATAATCCTAATCTAGTTATAAAATAAATAAATAATAATTAAAACCAATAGTAATTATCCTAACTTAAAATAATTAAAATAAAGAAGGAAATCTATCTGGTACTTGTATTGGGACTTAAGTCTCGGTGTAACTACCGGTAGGGGCTGGTTGATCCTTCTTCGATGCCAAATTCCGAGCCTGTTTCGGGCTCGTTTTCCTTTTCGAGCTCGTTTATCCTTTTTCCAGTTATTTGTGAAAACCCTTATTAACTCTCGAATTCTCCCTGTATCAGTCACCCTCACTTAAAAAGAACTCGTCCTCGAGTTCACTTGAAAAATATCTTCATTCGAACCGTAGAACATCCGATTCTTCAAAACGTTTGGATTCTCAACTTGGCCTCCAAAATTCAAAAAAATTGACATGTCTTCAAATCCCAACGGATGTTTTCGCGATTTCTTCCATACAAGCAATATTTTATCAAACTCGAAAGGGTAAGAGATTAGAGTAACTTTACCGGGAATTGTTTCGGTTTGATCCGGAGCTTTGGGTGTGGGAACAACAGAAACAAAATCTTCGGGATTAATCTTTTTCACTTCGCGCAACAAAGGTTCCGTTGGCTCGGGAATGTCCTTAACCGGTTCACTTTTGGTTTTTTCGGTGGCTGATTCAAGATCTGGTTCGAATACTTTGGCCTCGGTCAAGATTTCTTGTTGTGGCTCGGTCGCAACGGGGATGAATTTCTCTTCGAACTTGTTTGGTAAGACTTCGTCTTTTTCAGATGGTTTTTCCGGAATGGGTGGTTGTTTGACCAGGGAAGAAACTGGTTGCATAATACGGCCGTAGTCGTTGTCGCACAAAACGTTGACCCGTTCCTCGTGCCTATCCCTTCTTCGGCGGTCGTCGTTGCTGAGTTTGGGATATAGTTTGTTAAGAATCCGTTCATAATCTTCCGGTAAGAATCGCTCCATCATAACTTGCTTCATTCTCTTCCAAGATGGAACCAGTCTCTTTCGTTGTCGTTATCTTTGCACGATCAGCTTATCCCACCAAACGGCGGCATCACTCTTTAGACGGAAAGCAACAAACTTTACTTGTTTGTCTTCGGGCACTTCTACAACGTCAAAGAATCGATCGACTTTGATTTGCCAATCTAGGAATTCTTCGAATCTCATAGTTCCGTAGAAAAACGGAATGTTCTTTTTCATACGATAATCGTGTTTGGTTCTCCTTAGATTCTTCGACTCTCCTCTTCGGATTCGAAAGTCGAGAGATTTACCCGGTTACGGTTGCCATTGCATAGAACCCTAAATCCCTTTTGATAACGAGATTATGAAACATAATACTCAGAAAACTCTTAAAAACATAAAGTTTATTGAATCATTGAACTGATTAACAATAAAACCTAACAACCATATTTATAGTCTAAACATGTTAATATATGGAAATAAATATATCATAATTCTAAACCAACTAGGAAACTAAATAAAATAATTAATAAAAGGAAACTAAATAATAATCCTAATCTAGTTATAAAATAAATAAATAATAATTAAAACCAATAGTAATTATCCTAACTTAAAATAATTAAAATAAAGAAGGAAATCTATCTGGTACTTGTATTGGGACTTAAGTCTCGGTGTAACTACCGGTAGGGGCTGTTTGATCCCTTTTCGATGCCAAATTCCGAGCCTCTTTCGGGCTCGTTTTCCTTTTCGAGCTCGTTTATCCTTTTTCCAGTTATTTGTGAAAACCCTTATTAACTCTCGAATTCTCCCTGTATCAGTCACTCTCACTTGAAAAGAACTCGTCCTCGAGTTCACTTGAAAAATATCTTCATTCGACACGTAGAACATCCGATTCTTCAAAACGTTTGGATTCTCAACTTGGCCTCCAAAATTCAAAAAATTGGACATGTCTTCAAATCCCAACGGATGTTTTCACGATTTCTTCCATACAAGCAATATTTTATCAAACTCGAAAGGGTAAGAGATTAGAGTAACTTTACCGGGAATTGTTTCGGTTTGATCCGGAGCTTTGGGTGTGGGAGCAACAGAAACAAAATCTTCGGGATTAATCTTTTTAACTTCGCGCAACAAAGGTTCTGTTGGCTCGGGAATGTCCTTAATCGGTTCACTTTTGGTTTTTTCGGTGGCTGATTCAAGATCTGGTTCGAATACTTTGGTCTCGGTCAAGATTTCTTGTTGTGGCTCGGTCGCAACGGGGATGAATTTCTCTTCGAACTTGTTTGGTAAGACTTCGTCTTTTTCAGATGGTTTTTCCGGAATGGGTGGTTGTTTGACCAGGGAAGAAACTGGTTGCATAATACGACCGTAGTCGTTGTCGCACAAAACGTTGACCCGTTCCTCGTGCCTATCCCTTCTTCGGCGGTCGTCGTTGCTGAGTTTGGGATATAGTTTGTTAAGAATCCGTTCATAATCTTCCGGTAAGAATCGCTCCATCATAACTTGCTTCATTCTCTTCCAAGATGGAACCAGTCTCTTTCGTTGTCGTTATCTTTGCACGATCAGCTTATCCCACCAAACGGCGGCATCACTCTTTAGACGGAAAGCAACAAACTTTACTTGTTTGTCTTCGGGCACTTCTACAACGTCAAAGAATCGATCGACTTTGATTTGCCAATCTAGGAATTCTTCGAATCTCATAGTTCCGTAGAAAAACGGAATGTTCTTTTTTCATACGATAATCGTGTTTGGTTCTCCTTAGATTCTTCGACTCTCCTCTTCGGATTCGAAAGTCGAGAGATTTACCCGGTTACAGTTGCCATTGCATAGAACCCTAAATCCCTTTTGATAACGAGATTATGAAACATAATACTCAGAAAACTCTTAAAAACATAAAGTTTATTGAATCATTGAACTGATTAACAATAAAACCTAACAACCATATTTATAGTCTAAACATGTTAATATATGGAAATAAATATATCCTAATTCTAAACCAACTAGGAAACTAAATAAAAGGAAACTAAATAATAATCCTAATCTAGTTATAAAATAAATAAATAATAATTAAAACCAATAGTAATTATCCTAACTTAAAATAATTAAAATAAAGAAGGAAATCTATCTGGTACTTGTATTGGGACTTAAGTCTCGGTGTAACTACCGGTAGGGGCTGGTTGATCCTTCTTCGATGCCAAATTCCGAGCCTGTTTCGGGCTCGTTTTCCTTTTCGAGCTCGTTTATCCTTTTTCCAGTTATTTGTGAAAACCCTTATTAACTCTCGAATTCTCCCTGTATCAGTCACCCTCACTTAAAAAGAACTCGTCCTCGAGTTCACTTGAAAAATATCTTCATTCGAACCGTAGAACATCCGATTCTTCAAAACGTTTGGATTCTCAACTTGGCCTCCAAAATTCAAAAAAATTGACATGTCTTCAAATCCCAACGGATGTTTTCGCGATTTCTTCCATACAAGCAATATTTTATCAAACTCGAAAGGGTAAGAGATTAGAGTAACTTTACCGGGAATTGTTTCGGTTTGATCCGGAGCTTTGGGTGTGGGAACAACAGAAACAAAATCTTCGGGATTAATCTTTTTCACTTCGCGCAACAAAGGTTCCGTTGGCTCGGGAATGTCCTTAACCGGTTCACTTTTGGTTTTTTCGGTGGCTGATTCAAGATCTGGTTCGAATACTTTGGCCTCGGTCAAGATTTCTTGTTGTGGCTCGGTCGCAACGGGGATGAATTTCTCTTCGAACTTGTTTGGTAAGACTTCGTCTTTTTCAGATGGTTTTTCCGGAATGGGTGGTTGTTTGACCAGGGAAGAAACTGGTTGCATAATACGGCCGTAGTCGTTGTCGCACAAAACGTTGACCCGTTCCTCGTGCCTATCCCTTCTTCGGCGGTCGTCGTTGCTGAGTTTGGGATATAGTTTGTTAAGAATCCGTTCATAATCTTCCGGTAAGAATCGCTCCATCATAACTTGCTTCATTCTCTTCCAAGATGGAACCAGTCTCTTTCGTTGTCGTTATCTTTGCACGATCAGCTTATCCCACCAAACGGCGGCATCACTCTTTAGACGGAAAGCAACAAACTTTACTTGTTTGTCTTCGGGCACTTCTACAACGTCAAAGAATCGATCGACTTTGATTTGCCAATCTAGGAATTCTTCGAATCTCATAGTTCCGTAGAAAAACGGAATGTTCTTTTTCATACGATAATCGTGTTTGGTTCTCCTTAGATTCTTCGACTCTCCTCTTCGGATTCGAAAGTCGAGAGATTTACCCGGTTACGGTTGCCATTGCATAGAACCCTAAATCCCTTTTGATAACGAGATTATGAAACATAATACTCAGAAAACTCTTAAAAACATAAAGTTTATTGAATCATTGAACTGATTAACAATAAAACCTAACAACCATATTTATAGTCTAAACATGTTAATATATGGAAATAAATATATCATAATTCTAAACCAACTAGGAAACTAAATAAAATAATTAATAAAAGGAAACTAAATAATAATCCTAATCTAGTTATAAAATAAATAAATAATAATTAAAACCAATAGTAATTATCCTAACTTAAAATAATTAAAATAAAGAAGGAAATCTATCTGGTACTTGTATTGGGACTTAAGTCTCGGTGTAACTACCGGTAGGGGCTGTTTGATCCTTCTTCGATGCCAAATTCCGAGCCTGTTTCGGGCTCGTTTTCCTTTTCGAGCTCGTTTATCCTTTTTCCAGTTATTTGTGAAAACCCTTATTAACTCTTGAATTCTCCCTGTATCAGTCACCCTCACTTGAAAAGAACTCGTCCTCGAGTTCACTTGAAAAATATCTTCATTCGAACCGTAGAACATCCGATTCTTCAAAACGTTTGGATTCTCAACTTGGCCTCCAAAATTCAAAAAAATTGACATGTCTTCAAATCCCAACGGATGTTTTCGCGATTTCTTCCATACAAGCAATATTTTATCAAACTCGAAAGGGTAAGAGATTAGAGTAACTTTACCGGGAATTGTTTCGGTTTGATCCGGAGCTTTGGGTGTGGGAACAACAGAAACAAAATCTTCGGGATTAATCTTTTTCACTTCGCGCAACAAAGGTTCCGTTGGCTCGGGAATGTCCTTAACCGGTTCACTTTTGGTTTTTTCGGTGGCTGATTCAAGATCTGGTTCGAATACTTTGGTCTCGGTCAAGATTTCTTGTTGTGGCTCGGTCGCAACGGGGATGAATTTCTCTTCGAACTTGTTTGGTAAGACTTCGTCTTTTTCAGATGGTTTTTCAGGAATGGGTGGTTGTTTGACCAGGGAAGAAACTGGTTGCATAATACGACCGTAGTCGTTGTCGCACAAAACGTTGACCCGTTCCTCGTGCCTATCCCTTCTTCGGCGGTCGTCGTTGCTGAGTTTGGGATATAGTTTGTTAAGAATCCGTTCATAATCTTCCGGTAAGAATCGCTCCATCATAACTTGCTTCATTCTCTTCCAAGATGGAACCAGTCTCTTTCGTTGTCGTTATCTTTGCACGATCAACTTATCCCACCAAACGGCGGCATCACTCTTTAGACGGAAAGCAACAAACTTTACTTGTTTGTCTTCGGGCACTTCTACAACGTCAAAGAATCGATCGACTTTAATTTGCCAATCTAGGAATTCTTCGAATCTCATAGTTCCGTAGAAAAACGGAATGTTCTTTTTCATACGATAATCGTGTTTGGTTCTCCTTAGATTCTTCGACTCTCCTCTTCGGATTCGAAAGTCGAGAGATTTACCCGGTTACGGTTGCCATTGCATAGAACCCTAAATCCCTTTTGATAACGAGATTATGAAACATAATACTCAGAAAACTCTTAAAAACATAAAGTTTATTGAATCATTGAACTGATTAACAATAAAACCTAACAACCATATTTATAGTCTAAACATGTTAATATATGGAAATAAATATATCATAATTCTAAACCAACTAGGAAACTAAATAAAATAATTAATAAAAGGAAACTAAATAATAATCCTAATCTAGTTATAAAATAAATAAATAATAATTAAAACCAATAGTAATTATCCTAACTTAAAATAATTAAAATAAAGAAGGAAATCTATCTGGTACTTGTATTGAGACTTAAGTCTCGGTGTAACTACCGGTAGGGGCTGTTTGATCCTTCTTCGATGCCAAATTCCGAGCCTCTTTCGGGCTCGTTTTCCTTTTCGAGCTCCTTTATCCTTTTTCCAGTTATTTGTGAAAACCCTTATTAACTCTTGAATTCTCCCTGTATCAGTCACCCTCACTTGAAAAGAACTCGTCCTCGAGTTCACTTGAAAAATATCTTCATTCGAACCGTAGAACATCCGATTCTTCAAAACGTTTGGATTCTCAACTTGGCCTCCAAAATTCAAAAAAATTGACATGTCTTCAAATCCCAACGGATGTTTTCGCGATTTCTTCCATACAAGCAATATTTTATCAAACTCGAAAGGGTAAGAGATTAGAGTAACTTTACCGGGAATTGTTTCGGTTTGATCCGGAGCTTTGGGTGTGGGAACAACAGAAACAAAATCTTCGGGATTAATCTTTTTCACTTCGCGCAACAAAGGTTCCGTTGGCTCGGGAATGTCCTTAACCGGTTCACTTTTGGTTTTTTCGGTGGCTGATTCAAGATCTGGTTCGAATACTTTGGTCTCGGTCAAGATTTCTTGTTGTGGCTCGGTCGCAACGGGAATGAATTTCTCTTCGAACTTGTTTGGTAAGACTTCGTCTTTTTCAGATGGTTTTTCCGGAATGGGTGGTTGTTTGACCAGGGAAGAAACTGGTTGCATAATACGACCGTAGTCGTTGTCGCACAAAACGTTGACCCGTTCCTCGTGCCTATCCCTTCTTCGGCGGTCGTCGTTGCTGAGTTTGGGATATAGTTTGTTAAGAATCCGTTCATAATCTTCCGGTAAGAATCGCTCCATCATAACTTGCTTCATTCTCTTCCAAGATGGAACCAGTCTCTTTCGTTGTCGTTATCTTTGCACGATCAGCTTATCCCACCAAACGGCGGCATCACTCTTTAGACGAAAAGCAACAAACTTTACTTGTTTGTCTTCGGGCACTTCTACAACGTCAAAGAATCGATCGACTTTGATTTGCCAATCTAGGAATTCTTCGAATCTCATAGTTCCGTAGAAAAACGGAATGTTCTTTTTCATACGATAATCGTGTTTGGTTCTCCTTAGATTCTTCGACTCTCCTCTTCGGATTCGAAAGTCGAGAGATTTACCCGGTTACGGTTGCCATTGCATAGAACCCTAAATCCCTTTTGATAACAAGATTATGAAACATAATACTCAGAAAACTCTTAAAAACATAAAGTTTATTGAATCATTGTACTGATTAACAATAAAACCTAACAACCATATTTATAGTCTAAACATGTTAATATATGGAAATAAATATATCCTAATTCTAAACCAACTAGGAAACTAAATAAAATAATTAATAAAAGGAAACTAAATAATAATCCTAATCTAGTTATAAAATAAATAAATAATAATTAAAACCAATAGTAATTATCCTAACTTAAAATAATTAAAATAAAGAAGGAAATCTATCTGGTACTTGTATTGGGACTTAAGTCTCGGTGTAACTACCGGTAGGGGCTGTTTGATCCTTCTTCGATGCCAAATTTCGAGCCTCTTTCGGGCTCGTTTTCCTTCTCGAGCTCGTTTATCCTTTTTCCAGTTATTTGTGAAAACCCTTATTAACTCTTGAATTCTCCCTGTATCAGTCACCCCCACTTGAAAAGAACTCGTCCTCGAGTTCACTTGAAAAATATCTTCATTCGAACCGTAGAACATCCGATTCTTCAAAACGTTTGGATTCTCAACTTGGCCTCCAAAATTCAAAAAAATTGACATGTCTTCAAATCCCAACGGATGTTTTCGCGATTTCTTCCATACAAGCAATATTTTATCAAACTCGAAAGGGTAAGAGATTAGAGTAACTTTACCGGGAATTGTTCCGGTTTGATCCGGAGCTTTGGGTGTGGGAACAACAGAAACAAAATCTTCGGGATTAATCTTTTTCACTTCGCGCAACAAAGGTTCCGTTGGCTCGGGAATGTCCTTAACCGGTTCACTTTTGGTTTTTTCGGTGGCTGATTCAAGATCTGGTTCGAATACTTTGGTCTCGGTCAAGATTTCTTGTTGTGGCTCGGTCGCAACGGGGATGAATTTCTCTTCGAACTTGTTTGGTAAGACTTCGTCTTTTTCAGATGGTTTTTCCGGAATGGGTGGTTGTTTGACCAGGGAAGAAACTGGTTGCATAATACGACCGTAGTCGTTGTCGCACAAAACGTTGACCCGTTCCTCGTGCCTATCCCTTCTTCGGCGGTCGTCGTTGCTGAGTTTGGGATATAGTTTGTTAAGAATCCGTTCATAATCTTCCGGTAAGAATCGCTCCATCATAACTTGCTTCATTCTCTTCCAAGATGGAACCAGTCTCTTTCGTTGTCGTTATCTTTGCACGATCAGCTTATCCCACCAAACGGCGGCATCACTCTTTAGACGGAAAGCAACAAACTTTACTTGTTTGTCTTCGGGCACTTCTACAACGTCAAAGAATCGATCGACTTTGATTTGCCAATCTAGGAATTCTTCGAATCTCATAGTTCCGTAGAAAAACGGAATGTTCTTTTTCATACGATAATCGTGTTTGGTTCTCCTTAGATTCTTCGACTCTCCTCTTCGGATTCGAAAGTCGAGAGATTTACCCGGTTACGGTTGCCATTGCATAGAACCCTAAATCCCTTTTGATAACGAGATTATGAAACATAATACTCAGAAAACTCTTAAAAACATAAAGTTCATTGAATCATTGAACTGATTAACAATAAAACCTAACAACCATATTTATAGTCTAAACATGTTAATATATGGAAATAAATATATCCTAATTCTAAACCAACTAGGAAACTAAATAAAATAATTAATAAAAGGAAACTAAATAATAATCCTAATCTAGTTATAAAATAAATAAATAATAATTAAAACCAATAGTAATTATCCTAACTTAAAATAATTAAAATAAAGAAGGAAATCTATCTGGTACTTGTATTGGGACTTAAGTCTCGGTGTAACTACCGGTAGGGGCTGTTTGATCCTTCTTCGATGCCAAATTTCGAGCCTCTTTCGGGCTCGTTTTCCTTCTCGAGCTCGTTTATCCTTTTTCCAGTTATTTGTGAAAACCCTTATTAACTCTCGAATTCTCCCTGTATCAGTCACCCTCACTTGAAAAGAACTCGTCCTCGAGTTCACTTGAAAAATATCTTCATTCGAACCGTAGAACATCCGATTCTTCAAAACGTTTGGATTCTCAACTTGGCCTCCAAAATTCAAAAAAATTGACATGTCTTCAAATCCCAACGGATGTTTTCGCGATTTCTTCCATACAAGCAATATTTTATCAAACTCGAAAGGGTAAGAGATTAGAGTAACTTTACCGGGAATTGTTTCGGTTTGATCCGGAGCTTTGGGTGTGGGAACAACAGAAACAAAATCTTCGGGATTAATCTTTTTCACTTCGCGCAACAAAGGTTCCGTTGGCTCGGGAATGTCCTTAACCGGTTCACTTTTGGTTTTTTCGGTGGCTGATTCAAGATCTGGTTCGAATACTTTGGTCTCGGTCAAGATTTCTTGTTGTGGCTCGGTCACAACGGGGATGAATTTCTCTTCGAACTTGTTTGGTAAGACTTCGTCTTTTTCAGATGGTTTTTCCGGAATGGGTGGTTGTTTGACCAGGGAAGAAACTGGTTGCATAATACGGCCGTAGTTGTTGTCGCACAAAACGTTGACCCGTTCCTCGTGCCTATCCCTTCTTCGGTGGTCGTCGTTGCTGAGTTTGGGATATAGTTTGTTAAGAATCCGTTCATAATCTTCCGGTAAGAATCGCTCCATCATAAGTTGCTACATTCTCTTCCAAGATGGAATCAGTCTCTTTCGTTGTCGTTGTCTTTGCCCGATCAGCTTATCCCACCAAACGGCGGCATCACTCTTTAGACGGAAAGCAACAAACTTTACTTGTTTGTCTTCGGGCACTTCTACAATGTCAAAGAATCGATCGACTTTGATTTGCCAATCTAGGAATTCTTCAAATCCCATAGTTCCGTAGAAAAACGGAATGTTCGTTTTCATACGATAATCATGTTTGGTTCTCCTTAGATTCTTCGACTCTCCTTCCTCCTCTTCGGATTCGAAAGTCGAGAGATTTACCCGGTTACGGTTGCCATTGCATAGAACCCTAAATCCCTTTTGATAACGAGATTATGAAACATAATACTCAGAAAACTCTTAAAAACATAAAATTTATTGAATCATTGAATTGATTAACAATAAAACCTAACAACCCTATTTATAGTCTAAACATGTTAATATATGGAAATAAATATATCCTAATTCTAAACCAACTAGAAAACTAAATAAAATAATTAATAAAAGGAAACTAAATAATAATCATAATCTAGTTATAAAATAAATAAATAATAATTAAAACCAATAGTAATTATCCTAACTTAAAATAATTAAAATAAAGAAGGAAATTTATTCGGTACTTGTATTGGGACTTAAGTCTCGGTGTAACTACCGGTAGCGGCTGTTTGATCCTTCTTCGATGCCAAATTCCGAGCCTCTTTCGGGCTCGTTTTCCTTTTCGAGCTCGTTTATCCTTTTTCCAGTTATTTGTGAAAACTCTTATTAACTCTCGAATTCTTCCTGTATCAAAAACACCTCCATTAACGTACATGAAAAGTGTACTCAAGCAATGTGATACATCTCGATTTTATTATTTTCTTTTATTATTTGTTTTATCAAATTTTAAACCTGCTTGTGTGTGGTTTTAAGAAAACGAAAATGTCTTTATGTTTGAATAAAATATAAATTTGAAGACCACATACGAATTAAAAAAAATAGATCGATATTATTATGAAATTAACAATTTAGGGGTTCTTGTTTTCTTTATATGATTCAATTTTTTTATTATAACTTAATTTAGGTTTAATACTGATGTAATTTATTTTAGGGAATTTAATTAAAATACCCAAAGTTTGACTTTGGCTTACCAAAATACTCATTTTCTAAACCATTTTGCAAAAATACCCGCGATCGCGGACCAGGGTCCATTTTGAAAATTCTTATCCCGTGATTTTCAATTGATATTTACACTTTCAACCCCTATACTTATTTACTTACTTTACTTTATACTTTTTACTTTCATAATTTTAATTTTACATTTAACACATATAATCGTTTATTAACTAAAATACGTTAAAAATACGTTTTAATTTTAACAAGTTACACCATTATAATCGTCTCTTCGATACGTTCGAAATGAGCCCAATATTGAATATTTTTTGATTTATTTATTTTAATATATATCATATATACTACATAAAAATATTTTTTATATTTAAAATTCATATTCTTATAGTTAATTATTTAATTTATGGTACTCTTATAGTTAAAATACGTTTTATTTATTTTATTATCGATAGTCCAAGTACAAGTATTAAAAATTGGCGGAGGCTTTGTGATGGACAGACATCGATCATTTTGTGCATACTCTGAAACTGCAAATACTTCAGCTCCAAACACACATGAATCATCATTCGCCAAATACCCATTGTCACAATTCTTAAATGAGTCCAGTAATACCAACTTGTCAAAACCCCATTTCATATTATTCTCGTGAAAGCTTGTCCTATTGCCATTCACGATATCTATAAACACATACAAATAATAATAATTTAAAACGATTTAATGAATTAGTTAATATATGATTATTATATCAATGCGATAGAAGTGTAAAACAAAATTGAAAAAAATAAGAGATGTACCATAAATTAAATAATTAACTATAAGGGTATGAATTTTAAATATAAAAAATATTTTTATGTAGTATATATGATATATAATAAAATAAATAAATCCAAAAATATTCAATATTGGACTCATTTCGAAGGTATCGAAGAGACGAGTACAATGGTGTAACTTGTTAAAATTAAAACGTATTTTTAACGTATTTAGTTAATAAACGATTATATGTGTTAAATGTAAAATTAAAATTATGAAAGTAAAAGATATAAAGTAAAGTAAGTAAATAAGTATAGGGGTTAAAAGTGTAAATATCAATTGAAATTTTCAAAATGGACCTGGTCCGCGATCGCGGACCCAATCGCGGAAAAAATAGGTATTTTTGCAAAATGGTTTAAAAAATGGGTATTTTGGTAAGTCAATTAATTTCCCTTTATTTTAAGTTTAATAATGTAATCTTTTTTTATAATGACAATAATTAGGTATTTTGTTAGAAGTCAATGATTATCATAATCATATTTCTAGACTATTTACATCTAAAATGGGATATTTATTCTATGTTAGAAGTGAGTGATTATCTTAATTATATTTTTAGATTCTTTCTTTTTTTGTTTTTTCTATTATACTTATCGGTTAGTTACATGAATTTAAAGATCTAATTTTAAAAAGTTCTATTTGATGCAGGAAAAATGATTTACAGTACTGAATATAGGAGGCCAAAAACCGGTCACGAAACAGGCCCAAATCGGTCACAGGCCGAAACAGTACCAACATGGACAAGTCCGGTCCACGTCTCACTGAAAATAATGAAGTCCGGTTAAGCCTTCTTGTATCAAATCGGTCATTTGAGAATGAAAAAAAAAATCAATGTTATCGTAATACCCTTTAAAATACACTTTTAAAATACGAGTATTGTGAAAGTTTTGTGTTTTTTACGTTTTGTAAGTTGGTATCATACGGTATACATCATATGACTTCTATATAGTGTTTAGAGGGTTAAAATATGAAGGAAAGAAACGGTCAGGAAATTACTCCAAACGGTCAATAACCCTTGCCTAATGGATATATCACGGATATATTTTTTGAAAACTCCAGGCCAGGCCAGGCCAAGCCCATGAATCAACCCAAAACACCAAACTGTCCCATAACTGGTCCCTGGCCTGGCCGGTTTGGCCATCTCTAGTACAGATTGGCCATCTCTAGCCGACTGAGACGACACAGACATTGTATTTAGTATTTGCAGGTCCCTTGATTAAAGGCAAATAAAAACATAACTACAAACACATGTTCATTGCAAATGTTGAACCACCAACCACCTAACTCAGCTGTCAAAGAGATAACGAACATCTCACCTAACTCCCAAGTTTCACTCCCTCCTCGCGTTTCTATTCCATGACAGGTAGGACGGATCCCCAAGAGGCCTGCGTACCAACGTAAGAATAAAAATATATAAGCACGAAAAAACGGAAAAATAAGCATTTGCTTTAATGAACAACAATAGATTGAAACAAGCCGGATGTACTCGCTCATTGTTATGACTATATTACTGGGTAAGATTCTTAACCCCCCCCCCCAAAAAAAAACAGAAAAAAGGGGCAGGGTACAAAAAAATCAACATATATCATACCCTCCACAGACACCCTATCCCAAATAGGATATACTGAGTTCCCAAACCATTTCTAGTAACCAAATAGATTCCACCATAGCTAATTGAAAATAATTAATAAGGGTATGGATGGAAACCTTGGCTTAAAAATATAGAGAAGGATGAAGTTTAGTGCCATGAACAAGCAGATGCCACCAACAGTAAGGTACGCGATCCCAAGAAACTCGTTTTTTCCACCAATCCAACTTGTCGTCGAAAGAACCAGCTTTTTTTGGCCCCCGAAACTGTACGTGTTATAATTGTTCTCCAAAACAACAGTTATCATATCTTGAGCCTTAAGGTCCGAGCTTATTTTCCCATATAGCTTTCTAAAAGTCGGCAATGCAGCTGTTCTCATCCAGACAATAAGGTCCTCTTGCTCGCTCAGCTATCACATACAACCAC
Organism: Saussurea involucrata; assembly: GCA_033807775.1. Lineage (NCBI taxonomy): Eukaryota > Viridiplantae > Streptophyta > Magnoliopsida > Asterales > Asteraceae > Saussurea > Saussurea involucrata. Next base: position 183,702,824 of record CM066319.1, on the reverse strand, counting down.
AAACTCCATTAGGACAGTTTTACCCTTAATAACAGAGGCAGTAATAAATTTGTCCATCCCATAATTAAGGGTAGAATTGGAAAGTAGATACTTACGGGTACACTTTCATTGAGCTTTCCGCCCCCGATGAGGCTTCCGGCTTGAAAATTTCTGGGATACACATTAGACCCAAATTTATCCTGGGTGTCACTTTTCCAGGCAATGCCCTTCTTATTGATGTCAAGAACTTTATCTTGCATCAATAGGTTGTATGTATCATTGAACAAACTCCATGCAATCAAACCACAAGGAACAATGGGTCCCGCTTTCGATTTGGCCTCCGGTTCACACCCTTTCGTTGAGAACTCATCCCCAGCGGAACGCAGTTGCTTGTCACTTCTACTTTTCACATATCTGAGACCAAAGAATCATCTAATATCACACCATGGTACATGTCAAAATCTTAACCTTTTTTCCAAGATATGAGATATATATATATACACGTATACACACACATACAGAGGGAGGAGGTATAGATAAGAAGAGCAAGAAGGTTGAGAATGTATGAAATAAATGATTGATAAGTGAATCATTGGTAAAAGAAAACGTGACTTCACATATGCATCTTCATATGTGAATAATCAGTAAAAAGGTACGTTAGCCAACACGGGTTCACAAATGCATCTTCAAATGGATTTTTTTCAGGTAAAACCAATGATTCACATATGAATCACTGCATTATCTTCAATTTGACATCCATTTTGATATATTTTTTCATCCGTTTTTTCGTGGTTCTCCGGTTCTTTTTTATTTGGAGGTTTTTGCCCCAATCTCACCCCTATATATATATATATATATATATATATATATCAACTTACCATGATGTACAGGTTGGAATGACCCTTTGGTAACAAAATACCAACTTACCGACGATGGTTCTGGTAGAAGTTATCCAACTGATAATAAACGAAGATGGGGGCCTCCATATTTTTTGGTACCTGCAAATACATGCCGCTAAAGTGAATATTATCATGAAAGAAAGCCATTTTAGAGCCCTAAAGACGAAATAGATTAGCATCAGAAGAGTTGACTAACGGTCACATTCTTGATGCAGGTTTTGTTACTTAGCGGATTCTGAATATAAGAAGTCACATTGTCACGATACATGTCGGGAACACAATCCTGATCATAACGATAAACGATTTCCACCACCTGCATACCCATATAAAGAAAAATGTCATAAAGGTTGGCAGTAGTCGTAAGTAAATATGGCTGAACAGGCTTGTAACTTACTCGCATTGATGCAAACAGAGAAACGAGTCCAATAGGAATGAAGACCAAGGCAATTGCTAGAAACGACGTGATGACCTGAACGAGTGGCAGATGGCATTAACAAAAAAGAAAAAACATTAGCAGATAAACTAGAAAATACAATGGGAGCTTACCCATCCTGGGGTTAAGATTGGTTTCCATGCCGGAAGCTCTTGTTGGGTAAACCTAGAATCTGGTAAACCAAGAAATCAAAAGTAATTCAAGAATTTGATGTTTATTCAATAAATCTATATTTGATATGGCGTCATGAAGGACATATAATTGGCACAATTTAACTTAAAAATACATCCACTAACACAAAATGGGCTTTATGGAACGTCAGATATGTCTAAATGTCCTAATAGACCGTTTTATAAACACTTCATTTCAAGAGTGTCATAGAAAACTTGTCATAAACTTGTTAGGACACCCAAAAACATCATTTCAACTTATTGTAACATATTTACATAGGTTAAGTCCTATAGACCATTCTTCTATTAGGACAATTAGATATATTTGGCATCATATAATATTGATTTTGTTGTAGTGATCGGTCACTTTGAAGTTGGAACAACTCAGATTAGCAACTAATTAGCCACCTAGGAGTTAAGTAGCACTCGCCACTTGTATTAGGAGTTAAGCATTGAAACATGTCCCTAATTTCTACTGTTTTCTTGATCATATTCTGTTCAACTGCGATCTTTGACTCCCCAATCACATAAATTCCCAATTTCCCCAAAACGATTTCAAGATAAACCTGAAGCACCCTACGTTTACAAAACAGCAAAAGAAAAGAATTGACACAATAACCACTTCAATTAAAAAAACCTAAGGAATTATTTGTTCAAAAATCGAAGAAACTTTGTCTAAAATTGTGTAGGCATTAGAAGATCATAATCTCCGATTGAAAAACCCACAAACCCTTGGGCAGTAATTGACAGAGTAACCACTACGAAACAAACACCAAATCACGGGAAATGAAAACAACAACAAGAGCAGTTGAAAACAAATAATGAAAAGTGCATGAATGCAGTGATGAAGACGCTTTTGGAGGGTTTTGTATAAATAAATAAAAAGTAAGGATGCGATGCATGGTGAAATGGAAGGAAGTAGAGAGTAGGGAGGTGGTATGAATGAATACATACATTCGGGTTTCTTGGAATTCCTTTTGGATTTTGAGGCTCCATTGCCATTGGCAACCTCTTGGTTCATCATGCCTGCGTTTGTAATTTGGGGATGAACTGCTTGCCAAAAGGAAATTTGGAAGTGGAAGGCAAAGCAAGAATTGCACGATCTTGACACGTGTTTGTGGAGTTTTTTTTTCTTTTTTATGGTAAAGTGACGTATTCATGCGGTTGGAGCTTTTGTTTTTATTGGATAATATTTTTTTCCCCATTAGAAGTTTAGAACTAGTTATCCTATCCGTGCGATGCGGCGGGAGATAAAATTTATCTTGATGTAACAAAAAGGAATATGTGAAATCGTCCAAACAACGATGTATAAAGTTTATTGTGCAAAAGTAACAATTCTAATAGACAGATGTCAAGGTTTTGAATTGTTGGTCTCAAATTACATGGATAAAATTGGATAAAAATTTTGTTCTAAATAAAATAGACAATTAATATCATCTTCCATCACAAAATAAATCTTATAACAAAGGAAAAAATCTAATAATATACAATCATACATTTATTCACATGTTGCTAAATTTGTAAATTGTAAACTTGTAAATTGTCTTTTATAATAGATGTGTGTGTCGAAGAGAGATCTGCGATGCAACAAAATTGTTCATTCTATGCCCACTTGACTTTCACAATAGTCTAAGATGTTGTGCGGTTGAATTTACATTAAACTATATGGATTATGTTATCTTCATTAATTAATTGTCTATACGATCTAAGATAAGGTTGTTATAAAAATACACAATTTACAATTTTACCACTCCCTTTTTTATTCTTCATCTTTCACATGCACCATCTTTGGTGAGACCGGATCATCAAGTCATCTCGAGAGTCTACGAAGTGAAAAACCAAGAAAATGCAATTAGAAAAATCAAAATCAACACGAAATCAAGATGCATTATAAATACAAACGCCGTAAATTACAATCAAAATCAACCTCAATATTTAACAAATCAATACATTAGATGTGCCCAAAATCACAAAGAAAACCTACAGGTTGGAATATCAAATTTACAATTCAGTTTTCTTTTTCTACTTTAGACGTAGTTCGGATTAGAAAATTGTACATGAACTGAACTCAAATTCAATAATCGGAATAGTGATTTAAAAAAGAAGTAGCTAAAATGTGGTGCGTGGAACCGGCATGAAGCAGAATTCGGGGAATGTAAGTGGGCAGGGGTGGTTGTGTAGCTGTAAGAGTTGTACATATAGCATCAAAAACCATACAACTTAATTTTCAACTTTAACTGCTCTTTCATGCTTATAAATATAGTATAGATATAAGTATTGTAAACGGGTAACTCGATCAAAAATCTTGAACCAAACAAGAACAACGAGCAAGACCAAACAAATCCAGATAATTCAAATTTTCAATTGAAAGAATACAAGTGTTCGACTTAAAATATGTGCATATATCATGAGCACCTTTAATTTTCGGAGAACGACCGCAAAAAACAGTCGAAAATGTTCTTGCCTTTGATTGTATGTCCTAGCCAATGCCAACAAAATGGGTTAAATTCCTCCCATTGGCCTCAAGACCAAACAAAGAGTCTGATTAAGAACAAACAATGGATGATTGCAAATTATACATCATACAATTGTAAAAAAAATCAGAAAACCAATCATATTGACATTCAGTCTAAGTTTATTTATGGAATACCTTTGTTAGACAATTCCAATATGCACTACTCTAACTTCATTTCTTAGTCCAAGAAAAGTAGTGATAGAAACAATGTGTTACTTCTATAAATCATGATAAGAACTCAACATCAAAAAATCATCAAAACTAAAGGAATAACATACATTATATTTTTACTCCAAAATATGTAGAGAGAAAATGAACTCTAAAAAAATTGAAAATTGTTACATTTGGTGGTAGGTTGTTACCTAAATCTTTTTCAGTGATGATGATTATGATTGTGAGTGAAGACAGTTGAAGACTTTCTCAAACCAATACAGCTAGTGCCATCAAATGAGTATATGGGCATGCTTGTGCCAAGGCTTTCCAATAACCAACTCCATAAGACGATTTGGTTGCATTATGGCTCTCCACACACATCTAACGCACCAACTCCCATCGCCTCCCCACCGCCTACAATCCCACACAATAATTCTGATCACCCTACATCCCCTCCCACACCTCCTACCTCTCCTACCATCACGCCATCACCACCTAACCTGACCCCACCTCTCCCTCCACGAACCCGGAAACCCAACTCCAAATACTATGGTGACAACTATGTCAACCACACCACAGTTCATCCCCTCCCTCCCACCATCGAACCAACCTGTGTCTCCCAAGCCATCAAAGACCCTTTATGGAGGAAAGCCATGGACGATGAGTACAACGCTTTACTTCACAACCATACATGGGAACTTGTTCCACCATCGTCACACACACCTATTGGTTGCAAATGGGTATTTCGTGTAAAACGGAAACCCAACGGCTCTATTGACAAGTACAAAGCTCGTCTAGTGGCAAAAGGTTTTCATCAACAACCGGGTAAAGACTACCTTGAAACCTTTAGCCCGGTCACCAAACCGGTCACCATTCGAGTCGTTCTCTCACTTGCCCTTGCCAAAAATTGGAACCTTCGTCAACTCGATGTCAACAACGCCTTTTTACAAGGCACACTACACGAGGATGTGTACATGATTCAACCTCCGGGGTATAAAAACAAACAACTGCCAAATCATATTTGCAAACTTCGGAAGTCCCTTTACGGTCTTAAACAAGCACCACGAGCGTGGTACATGGAACTTAAAACCTTCCTTCTAAGTTCCGGTTTCAAGAAGTCCCAATCGGATGCCTCACTTTTTATCTATAGTCACAAAGGGATAATCATGTATTTCTTAGTGTATGTGGATGACATTGTTTTGACAGGAAATTGCACCAGCTTCATAAACAACTTTGTGGATCTCTTGTCCAAAAGATTTTCCATCAAAGATCTTGGTAATCTTCATCACTTTTTGGGAATAGAAGTCATCTCCACTCCTCAAGGCATGTTCTTATCTCAACACAGACACATCAATGATCTTCTCACCAACTTTCACATGGATGGTGTGAAAGACGTGGTCACTCCGTTAAGCTCATCCGAATCTCTCTCTCCGGAATATGGCTCATCCAAAATTGATCCAACTACTTACCGGAAAATCATTGGCTCTCTCCAATATTTAGCATTCACTCTGTTGGTGCAAGTGTACCACATCTCTATATATTTATATATATTTATTTTGATGATTACAAACACACCGTATTATTGTTTATCTAACAATCCTATCCAAGTGTACAGTTCTTGAAGAACACGAAGATTTTATCTGAAGAGTTCAAGACGGAAGATTTACGTTGTCATTAGTGTTTATAATTTATAATGATAAACACCCTAAAATAATATACCACTTGGATATTTCTAAAAACCATAATTGTTTTTAATTAAATAGGGTTTATTGAGAAAGATTGGTTGCGTCCTGGAAGCTACCTATTTCTGACGCCGGCATACCGCGAAGCTTCAGGCGGTATACCGCGGTGGGTTACTGCACCTCTGATTGATTGAAAGGCTTTTTCTCTGCACGGTATACCGCGAGTCCTAGCCGGTATACCGCGGGTACGTATTCCAGAAGTCAACTTTGCATGAGAGCCGTTGGAGTGTCAGTGTACTATTACTGCACGGTATACCGCGTGCATTTGGCGGTATACCGCGGATTGCATGTTACCGTTGGAAGAGCTGATATATATACATGCATGCTGGTGGAGAAGAAACAACAACCAACACCAACACAACAACTTACTCATCTGATCTCTCTCACTTATTTAACATATATATATTTTATAAAACCTTTTTTATAAAATATCCAAGTGATTATTATACAAGAGTGATTACCCATTGTGAGTTATACTCCTCTTGTAAGTATTTGAATAACGGGTGTGTGATCCTGTTTATCTCATAGCAGAGGCTTGAGAAACTATTACAAATTCCTTTGTATTTGGTTTGTGTTCTACCGTAAAGAATACATTTATTGGATCGTGTCGAGAAGTGTCTCGGCTGCTGGTTTATCACAGTTGGTGGTAAATCAGTAAATCTCTGTGTCAAGTATCTCTATCCCTTATCTCTTTATTTATTCCGCTGTGCTTTTAATTATATCTGTTTATATAATTGTTGTATATTTATTATTTGTATACTCTGATTTATTTATACTGTTTCTGTACTGTATTTATTTGTAAAAGAATTTTTGAAAGTAAAAGATTTTAAATACAACCTTCCCCCCCCCCCCTAGGTTGTCTAACAATAGGTATCAGAGCAGGGCTTTCAAAAATTATCTGTTTAAATTTTTAAAGTTATATCTTTTATTTAATGGCTCAACAAAATACTTGGTTTTCTAAATCTCTTCTTATTGATTTCGAAAATTTTGATCTTTGGGCAAATTCTTTTGAACGTTATGTTCGTGGGATAAATCAAAATATTTGGGATATTATTATTAAAGGAGATTTCAAACCCACAAAATTTCAAAACAACAAAGTTGTTGAAAAACCTAGCTCGGAATGGTCCGACGAAGATAAGGATAATTGTTGTTTAAATTATGAAGCCAAAAATTTTCTCTTTTCGGTTCTTACTAACGATGATATTGAGCGTGTTTATCTCTTTGAAACTGCTCGTGATATTTGGGAGAACTTGAACATCACCTATGGTGGAAACTCAAAAGAAAAGAGAGACGAAACCCGAGATCAAAGAAATGAAGAAACTTGTCTCATCGTCGACTGCGAGAAAGAGGTATGTACTTCATACTCAAGTTATTCTAGTTGTAGTGATAACGATGATGATATTGATATGTTAAATGTCTCTTTTCAAAAATTGATTGTTCTCGTAAATAGTTATAAAAATGAGAATGCTAAATTAAAAGAAGAATTATTATTATGTCAAAATGAGTTGAATAATTGTAAACAAACCATTGCATGTGATAATAAAATCAAAAATGAGTTAAATGATAAAGTTATCACTTTAGAAAAGAAAGCATGCGAAAATATTGTTTGCAAATCTTGCATTGTCTTAAATGATAAAATTGCATGTTTAGAGAAAAGAACATGTGAAAATATTTTATGTACAAAATGCGATATACTTGAAAATGATAATGCATGTTTAAAAGCTAAATGCGATTTATATGAAAAAGATAATCTGTTAGCTAATGCATTTCAAAATAGCAATGATAAAGTGCTTAAAATGCTAAATATGCCTAATCGTATAAATTGTCGTAAAGGCATTGGTTCCGATACATGTGTTGATAAATGTTCGTGTAAACCCATTAAAAGATTTTTTGCATCTCCTAAAGTTGATACGAGAAAACCTCCATATATGTCAAAAATAAAAAATGTGAATTATGGAAGGAAACCGCATGCTCGTATGTATAATGGTAATTTTTCTAGACCTAAAAATAATGCGAATATAAATGCTTCATTTTATGTGTATGATAAATACAATCGCAAAATTAAAATGGTTAGAAAATGGATTCCGAAAGGAATGTTTAATGTTGACAATCCCGGTGGGATGCGTTTATGGTTTTAAACCATTTTTATGGTTTTATATGTTGTCGTATTTTATTTTATGTCGACAACATGTTCTTTATTTATTTTTGCAGTTTATGTTTTATACTAACTGTTAAAAGGACCCATATGAAAAGGGTACCACGAAAATTTTCTTTACCTTTTGTAGGTGTTTCCTGACGAGGAAATAATACGTAATACCTGCCGAGGTTATAATACGTGGTTACCTGCCGAGGTTATAATACGTGGTTACCTGCCGAGGTTATAATACGTGGTTACCTGCCGAGGTTATAATACGTGGTTACCTGCCGAGGTTATAATACGTGGTTTCCTGACGAGGATATAATACGTGTTCCCTGACGAGGTCATAATACGTGGTATTTTTTTGCTCACATAAAATTAACCGAAAAATCGAAGCCTTAAGATCCTTTTTGGTGCAAGTGTTTCTTTTTGGTTATTTTGTTTCATGTCATTTATTATGCTTATTTTATCCCTCAAATTTTATAAAATCATCAATTTAATATCGTTATTAATTTGAGGGGGAGCTTTTTATCTTTTACCCATGAGATTATGCTCTCTCAAATATATGCATATTTTGAGGGGGAGCATCTCTCGAGGGGAAGCATACCGTCTTTCTTGACCCTTTTTGTTTCGACAAACGGGGGAGAGAAACCGCATATGCTCATGCTGAGCGGTTGTGTTTGTCATCATCAAAAAGGGGGAGATTGTTGGTGCAAGTGTACCACATCTCTATATATTTATATATATTTATTTTGATGATTACAAACACACCGTATTATTGTTTATCTAACAATCCTATCCAAGTGTACAGTTCTTGAAGAACACGAAGATTTTATCTGAAGAGTTCAAGACGGAAGATTTACGTTGTCATTAGTGTTTATAATTTATAATGATAAACACCCTAAAATAATATACCACTTGGATATTTCTAAAAACCATAATTGTTTTTAATTAAATAGGGTTTATTGAGAAAGATTGGTTGCGTCCTGGAAGCTACCTATTTCTGACGCCGGCATACCGCGAAGCTTCAGGCGGTATACCGCGGCGGGTTACTGCACCTCTGATTGATTGAAAGGCTTTTTCTCTGCACGGTATACCGCGAGTCCTAGCCGGTATACCGCGGGTACGTATTCCAGAAGTCAACTTTGCATGAGAGCCGTTGGAGTGTCAGTGTACTATTACTGCACGGTATACCGCGTGCATTTGGCGGTATACCGCGGATTGCATGTTACCGTTGGAAGAGCTGATATATATACATGCATGCTGGTGATGAAAAAAAAAACACAAACAAACAGCAACACCAACAACGCCGTAAATTACAATCAAAATCAACCTCAATATTTAACAAATCAATACATTAGATGTGCCCAAAATCACAAAGAAAACCTACAGGTTGGAATATCAAATTTACAATTCAGTTTTCTTTTTCTACTTTAGACGTAGTTCGGATTAGAAAATTGTACATGAACTGAACTCAAATTCAATAATCGGAATAGTGATTTAAAAAAGAAGTAGCTAAAATGTGGTGCGTGGAACCGGCATGAAGCAGAATTCGGGGAATGTAAGTGGGCAGGGGTGGTTGTGTAGCTGTAAGAGTTGTACATATAGCATCAAAAACCATACAACTTAATTTTCAACTTTAACTGCTCTTTCATGCTTATAAATATAGTATAGATATAAGTATTGTAAACGGGTAACTCGATCAAAAATCTTGAACCAAACAAGAACAACGAGCAAGACCAAACAAATCCAGATAATTCAAATTTTCAATTGAAAGAATACAAGTGTTCGACTTAAAATATGTGCATATATCATGAGCACCTTTAATTTTCGGAGAACGACCGCAAAAAACAGTCGAAAATGTTCTTGCCTTTGATTGTATGTCCTAGCCAATGCCAACAAAATGGGTTAAATTCCTCCCATTGGCCTCAAGACCAAACAAAGAGTCTGATTAAGAACAAACAATGGATGATTGCAAATTATACATCATACAATTGTAAAAAAAATCAGAAAACCAATCATATTGACATTCAGTCTAAGTTTATTTATGGAATACCTTTGTTAGACAATTCCAATATGCACTACTCTAACTTCATTTCTTAGTCCAAGAAAAGTAGTGATAGAAACAATGTGTTACTTCTATAAATCATGATAAGAACTCAACATCAAAAAATCATCAAAACTAAAGGAATAACATACATTATATTTTTACTCCAAAATATGTAGAGAGAAAATGAACTCTAAAAAAATTGAAAATTGTTACATTTGGTGGTAGGTTGTTACCTAAATCTTTTTCAGTGATGATGATTATGATTGTGAGTGAAGACAGTTGAAGACTTTCTCAAACCAATACAGCTAGTGCCATCAAATGAGTATATGGGCATGCTTGTGCCAAGGCTTTCCAATAACCAACTCCATAAGACGATTTGGTTGCATTATGGCTCTCCACACACATCTAACGCACCAACTCCCATCGCCTCCCCACCGCCTACAATCCCACACAATAATTCTGATCACCCTACATCCCCTCCCACACCTCCTACCTCTCCTACCATCACGCCATCACCACCTAACCTGACCCCACCTCTCCCTCCACGAACCCGGAAACCCAACTCCAAATACTATGGTGACAACTATGTCAACCACACCACAGTTCATCCCCTCCCTCCCACCATCGAACCAACCTGTGTCTCCCAAGCCATCAAAGACCCTTTATGGAGGAAAGCCATGGACGATGAGTACAACGCTTTACTTCACAACCATACATGGGAACTTGTTCCACCATCGTCACACACACCTATTGGTTGCAAATGGGTATTTCGTGTAAAACGGAAACCCAACGGCTCTATTGACAAGTACAAAGCTCGTCTAGTGGCAAAAGGTTTTCATCAACAACCGGGTAAAGACTACCTTGAAACCTTTAGCCCGGTCACCAAACCGGTCACCATTCGAGTCGTTCTCTCACTTGCCCTTGCCAAAAATTGGAACCTTCGTCAACTCGATGTCAACAACGCCTTTTTACAAGGCACACTACACGAGGATGTGTACATGATTCAACCTCCGGGGTATAAAAACAAACAACTTCCAAATCATATTTGCAAACTTCGGAAGTCCCTTTACGGTCTTAAACAAGCACCACGAGCGTGGTACATGGAACTTAAAACCTTCCTTCTAAGTTCCGGTTTCAAGAAGTCCCAATCGGATGCCTCACTTTTTATCTATAGTCACAAAGGGATAATCATGTATTTCTTAGTGTATGTGGATGACATTGTTTTGACAGGAAATTGCACCAGCTTCATAAACAACTTTGTGGATCTCTTGTCCAAAAGATTTTCCATCAAAGATCTTGGTAATCTTCATCACTTTTTGGGAATAGAAGTCATCTCCACTCCTCAAGGCATGTTCTTATCTCAACACAGACACATCAATGATCTTCTCACCAACTTTCACATGGATGGTGTGAAAGACGTGGTCACTCCGTTAAGCTCATCCGAATCTCTCTCTCCGGAATATGGCTCATCCAAAATTGATCCAACTACTTACCGGAAAATCATTGGCTCTCTCCAATATTTAGCATTCACTCGTTCGGATGTTTGCTTCGCCGTCAACAAACTGTCACAATACATGCATGCTCCCACCACAAAACACATGCAAGCTCTGAAACGGGTCATGCGGTACTTAAAAGGAACGATTCACTATGGGTTGTTTTTAAAGCGAGGAGCACCAGTCAACATTACTGCCTTTGCCGACTCCGACTGGGGTGGCATCAATGATGGGGGCCGGTCCACTTCGGCATATCTCATCTACCTAGGATCAAATATAGTCTCATAGAAGTCCACACGACAAAAAACTGTCTCCCGATCCTCAACGGAAGCCGAATATAAGGCTTTGGCTAATGCTGCAGCAGAAGTCACTTGGGTTGAAAACCTGTTACAGGAACTTCACATCACACCTTCAAAACCACCGAGCATATACTGCGATAACACGGGTGCCACGTATCTGTGTGCTAATCCAGTCTATCACTCAAGAATGAAGCATGTAGCACTAGATTACCACTTCGTTCGGGAAAAGGTTGTTGCCGGACTGCTAAAAGTCTATCACATCAATTCCAACGATCAACCGGCCGATGCTCTAACTAAGCCACTCGCTCGATGACTTTTTCAAAAATTCATATCCAAGATTGGAGTCTCCAATGGAGCCTCCATCTTGCGGGGGCGTATTATGGATACTTCCGTAAATCTCTCCAAAATCACTCAATCATCTCCATAGAAATATTTACCATACTTAGTTAGTCAAGGTGTAATGTATTGCTTAATTTACTCCTGTATATCCTCTCTGTAAAGGCTATATATTGGCCTCATATTCTTCTTGTAATTCAAGTAAAAATCATTACATTATAGTTTACTCCCGTGGGTACCAAATCTATTAAATGAAGCAAAATAGTAGTTAAACCACACAAAAACTAAAATATTGACTTAGATTCCTCTAGTAAAGTAGCATAAGAAAACTAAAACATGACTTAAATATGTTGATTATTAATGACAAGGTGCCTGTTGCATTTCATTATACCCAAGCAACTTTTAACAATATGCTCAACCATTCCTAGCTATATTCTGCAGAAAAATTAAAGCATTACATATATATGTAATAATCCCACAAAAAGCGAGGCACTTTACTAAATCCTTGGTGCTTGTCGATTCCTACTAAAAGAGAGTAACCAAGTAGGACTCACCCGAGCTTCAACTTAAGAAGCATTTTAGTTCTTAAATATAACAACCTCAAACAAAATCACCGCATTAGCTTATTTCTGGAAAAGTTCATTGATAAAATACAATAAAAAATCCTTAACGAACTAAACTCTAAAAAGAGGACGATTCGAAAACCAAAAGCTCTCTACCCATTATAAATAAGAGGTGACGTATACATAATTATTTAATCTTCAATCAACTGTAAAACAGGGGTAAGAATCATCAGGGAGAAGAGGATTCAAATCACCTCAAGACTACAAAACTGAAAGATGGAGAATAATGGCAAACAGGGCTGTAGTATTTAAAATAATATTGAGTATTGATATAGAATGAGGTTAGTTTGGACATTATCTAGATGTTTTACATATTTTAGGATATCCCAAAAATGAACATCTTCTTTTAAGTATAGCCTCATTCAACCTATTAAGAACCCATGTTGAGGCACACAAAGATACCAGATGCAATGAGGTGCACCCGTCATTAATAGAAGAATATATCTCAAATGAAACACGAACTAAAAAAAACCCAACCAAAATACAAGAACCATATAAATATTGTATACCTTGGAGAGATCAAACCCAAATTCACCGGTTTGCGTCATTCCTTGAAGATGTTGAATCGGAGTCTTAGAATCGATGTCCTTGCTTGGTGAGTTGAATCACATTAACTGATTTGGAAATATAGAACACTTTGAGTGAAGAATAATATAATCGATTTAACAACTATATAAAATTTGAATCGATCGCTAGCGAGATGCAGAATAATCGTAACAATGGCTATATTACCCGAGGTACCATTCTCTTACCAAAAAATACAAAATATATAACAAGCGAAATACTTTACTTTTTATCTCATCCCTTTCACTGACCATTGAGAGCTCTGTTAGTGAAAAAACACAAATAGGAATCAAATGAAATCAGATAAGATGGAGATGAAGCACACTGATTGAGACCTTGAAATCGAATCGAGATGCAGACCTAGTTATTTTAGGAAATCAAAAGTCGAACAGGTAAGACCTTTGTGCAAAAATCAAATGAATCGATGGTGAGAAATCATACCTCAGAACCTTTGGTGATTCGAAGTAAGCGTGAAACCAGCAAAATCAAAATTAAGAGTTAAGCCAAAATCGTGAAACTGAAATCGAAAATCCAAGAAACCATAAAGCCAAACCAAAATCGAGAAACAACATGTAGAAAACTAACATGAGAAACCCTAATTGATGAAACGAAGAAATCCAACCTGGTTTATAAGAAATCAAAATGAGTGTGTAGAAATCGCAGGTGGAGAAAAAGTAGAAATCGCAGATTAGGGTTTGGTTTTTCTTGAGAAATCGTGTGTTCTCTTTGTAGGGATGAAGATGAAGGAGTGGGAGAGAAATTGGAAGGTGATCGTGGAGAAGAGAAAGGGGGAGAAGAACGTGGCTGTTGAAAAACTGAATGTTGAAAAACGGTTGCCACTATTCTTTTTTATAAGTAGAATAGATAAGAACTTATATACAACTTATTTTCTTAGGTGCCGTTTGGTTCACAGAATCTGGTGGAATTGGAATGTCATATTCTTTTGATCAGATTTCATTCAAGTGTTTGGTTCAATCTTTTGTACAAAAAGAATCTTTAAAATTCCAATGAATTCCATGAATTAGGCATTTTTCATTCCATCACATAAACAAGGTATTTTGAAGGAATGGAATTGAATATTTTCATAATACCAAAATTACCCCTTCCCTAGTTTTATCATTTTCAGCCGACACAAACCCATCTGTTAACTCACTTCTCTCTCGTTTTCTTCTCCATCGCAAAGGACCTTCTCCATCGCTGTAACAACCGGGTTTCTTGTGCAACTATGAAAGTTTAGTGTTCATTGTGCAAGGTATGAAAGTTAAGGCAAGGGACTATTCTGCAATTTATGAAAGGTATTTATGGACTCAATACCCTAGGGCAGCCTCTATTATTCCAAAATCAGTATTTGGGTTTTGTGGTTGGTGGCTAAGAGAGAAAAGGAAAAAGAGAAGAGTTTTGGGAAGAAATCAAAAAAGAGAAGAATCAAAGAAGAAATCAGTGAGGTAACTTGTAACAACCCGGATTTCCAACATACAAATAACATATATTTCACCACAAAATAATACATCATATTTCATTTACGGTCCCTTATCTTAACAAAGTAGGTGTTTCAGTACAAACTTTTTCGTTCATAACAAAGTACAAAATATCATAACAGATACAAAACATATCTTGAATCTTCATAATCATATATCTTCCAAAAGCTAGACATGATTAACCTATCATTTGTCTTTACTTGCTCCACGACCTGGAATACATATTTTAAAACAAAAATGAGGGTTAGACCTTGAGGTCTAGTGAGAAAATCCTCGTTAGTTAAAAATCATCTTTTACTATCATTCAATACACATAATGCACATAATAAAAATACCAAATATGACTCATGAATCATGTATCTTTTCATCTCTTTCTCTTTCTCTTTCTCTTTCTCTTTCTCTTGGCCATATTAATTGGTAGCAAGCCAATTAATTAATTTACACCGCTGTACTAAATACAGCCAACACCGCTGTACTAAATACAGCCAACTTTCACCGGTCCTAAGCCCGGCCAACTAGCACCCATACAATGTAATACTCATATAAACACTATATGCACAATATTACACTCATTCACATATATGTATTCCATTTGAAAACATTTTAGATAAAAACTCACTTGATTCGTTTAATTTCCAAGATCCTCCCACACTATTACCAAGCACTCCAAATTCTTCAGTCCCGTTTCACGGAATCTGTACCACATAAATACAAATATTTCTTTTAAAGACTAATATCTCTAAAAATCCTGAAATCCTCGACTCAAGTCGCAATCTACTATTGAAATACCCCATGTCGCAATACACTACACTAAGTCGCAACCAACTACTGCGACACAGTACCAAGTCGCAATCAACTACTGCGACTTCTCCCTCATGTCGCAACCAACTGTTGCGACAATCCCCTCAAGTCGCAACCAACCTTTGCGACATGGCACCAAGTCGCAATACACTGTTGCGACTTCATGAGCAAGTCGCAACTCAAGGTTGCGACATTCATGAAGATCATAAATTCAACCATGTCGCAACCCACTGTTGCGACTTCAATGAATGTCTCAGTCCACTGTGTTCATCTAAACCCAGAAATCTAATCTTTTAAGCTATGCATGTTACTGAAATTATGCAGATATGTTTAAGACTATTAACATAACCTAACCATATGCTCAGATTTCCCAACTCATCCATAAATCATCAAAACCCATCAAAACTTACATAAAACTTTATCTAAACAAAAGGGTAGATTAAGAGGTTACATACCTTTAATCTTCACAAGTTGAACCTTCTAATTTCAGCAACAAATCTACAGCTTCCTTTTTCTTCTTAATTTTTCTCTCTTTTCTCTCCTCTCTCTTTTTGCCGTAAAACACCACACACACACAACACTTTTGGGTTTTGCTAGAATGTTTCTAAAAGAGACATCTCATCTAGCCTAAAAGTATGAGTCGGTTTGGGTGAAGAAGATCTTCACTCTTACCAAATGAACCCCATACTTTCCTCTTATGGCAACTTTAACCCTTAAACTTTCAAATAATAATTATAACTTACCCCTTAACTTCTACTCCATAAAATACTAAATAAAGTCTTTAAAATTCATAACTATCCTAAATCCATTTTAACTATAATACTATAATTTAAACAATTAAATAAAATACCTGGTTATTACAACATCTCCCCCTTAAAAGAATTTCGTCCCGGAATTCAGTTAAGCGAAAAGATGAGGGTATTTGGTTCTCATTTCTGACTCTGATTCCCACGTAGCATCCTGGCCCCTATGATGTCGCCACTGAACTTTCACTTGTCTTATCTCCTTATTCCGTAGAACTTTGACTTTTCGGTCAACAATCGCTTCAGGTTCCTCCACATAATTCAGCTTTTCATCAACTCGTATATCTGGTAGAGACACTGCCTGATCTGGTGTAACCAAACACTTTCGAAAATTCGACACTTTTTATAGTTAAATTCATCAATGATTCAAGGATAAGCTGATGAAACAACATTGAAGAAAGCTGAAGCAATTCAGCGTATTGAAGACCTGTGTATAGACATAGTTTGACATAGTCAACAAAACTGAGTTCCATAAATACTCTTGTGCTAATGAATCACGCTTGTTGAATAAGTGTTTACTTACTCTCACCAACTAAGCATGTTTCCACGTATGGTAGTACCTGACATGTTAGTAAAAATAGGATTCCCTTACTTACTTTATTATACTCAGGGTCAGAAAAGTACATTGTTCACCCAATGCCGACATGTGATTTGACATGACAAGGATAAGTGTGTCTGTCCAAGCAACCAGATGTTGGCAACCATAACCTTTTCCCTCTTTGATATACGTCGAATGATAGAAAGTCTAGTATTTTATCTTTTCTTGAAAGATCCGAATGAATTATAGAACTGTATCCATCTTTCTTACAATGGAAATATGTATTCATTGTTTTATTTTATATTTATAGGTGTAGCAATGGTGGGATTGGTGGTTTTTGTAACACCCTAAAATCAAGGCTAATTTGAACCTCAATTTGTAACAAGTTATGACAAAATAACATCCAAACTTTTATATAAGAAGAGAATTAACTATGAGGTTTCGTAATTACAAACATGGAATTCTCCCAATAACTTATTAATCTAATCATGTCCACTACAATTAGATTAACTAAGTTATCTAAGCAATCCATCAAGAAGCCTCAATGCATTAGCTAACTCATCCGCTTATCTCTTAAGTTGGATACTGCAAAAAGCTCTCGACCCACATCCCATTTACTTCCCTGAGCCTGTACCTGGTAAGAAAATTTAATTTGAAACGATTAGGCTTACGCCTAGTGAGAACATCCAATTTCAAATTAAAAACGTTAACAGTTTGAAAATATCCAATACATATAAAGAAACCTGTTCTCCACCATTCTTACCATACACGTGCTCATCTCAATGATAGGATCATACCCAATCCCATGAATATGACTAACATTCAGTAAGTCATATTATCACAATCAAGAGCCTACTACGAATCATTATAGATTCTAGACTATTGCTTTTATCCAAGAAATTACAAATTGCTTTACGTCTATTTCTTGGCCTGAAGTAGAGATTACAAGTTACTTTATGCCTATCTCTGGTCTTCCCCTAGAAATCAGGAATTACAATTTGCTTTATGTCTATTCCTCGATTTCTATACTATGAAATAGAAATTACAATTTCCTTTATGCCTATTTCTCATTTCATAACACCCTTACGAAATGGGAATTACAATTTACTTTATGCCTATTCCTCATTTCAGGTCAACGGGAATTGCAAATTACTTTATGCCTATTCCTCGTTACAATACATAACAGTGCCTATGGATCCATTACACATACTACACAACCACATAGTATCAACTAAAACAATCTTTAAGCCTAACATACTACCATCCAACTTTAAGTATGTTCAAGCTACTAGAATTGTGTTTCAATTTCTTAATCTCACCCTGTCCAGAAGTTAACAAGACTTCAAGTTATCTGATACACATAACTTACCGGGTACACACAACTTACCGGGTATCTGCATCTTATCGGCATACAAAGCTTACCGGGTGTACAACACTTACCGGATAACTACTATTTACCGGGTAACTACAACTTACCGGGTAACTACAACTTACCGGGTACATAACAGTCCGGATGATATCCGGTAACTAACTCATCCGGTAACTACAGAATAAAATAGAACTTACCGGTAACTTTGGTTGTCCGGATACCTTCATACAGAGGTTACCGGGTACTATCATTTTACCCGGTAACTTCGGCCTGCAGCCTAAAATTACAATCCAAATCCATGTATGTTCCATTCAGCTTGTTTTAAACACGTTCATTCAGTCCCAAAACAATTTATACACATGTCTTAATGTTTAATTTGACAGAAAACAAGGATTTAGACAAAAATGAATGAACTCACCTTTAAAGAAGATAAACCCACTTTTCTGCACAATCTGATTCCAAATCAAAACAGCACCTAGATGAAATCAGATTAAGATATAGATACCATCTTGCTACTGGAATCAAACTTACAAAAACCCTTTGCATACTTACCAAGATTTCAGCTTAATCTCTTCTTTTTCTTTCTTCCTTTCTTCTTCTTTCTCTCTTCTTTCTCTCTATTCTTTCTCTCTGCCTTTTGCCGACTCCAACAACTGAATTGAGATAATATCTCAATTCAGTCTAACCCATCCCTAAAGTATCCTCAACTTTCCAAAATAACCCAATACACCCTCAAGTTTCAACTTTCCAAATTAACATCAAACTTTGGTTACTTAACTTTTAACCCCATTGATTTATATAATTGCGAAATAGCACAAAACTTAAAACCCAATTACAAATCAACTTTATTCATATTAAAACATAATATAACGAAAAATTTGAGGTGTTACAATACTCCCCAACTTGAAAATGATTTCGTCCCCGAAATCAAAGCTAGGTAAACAAGTGAGGATATCTAGTCTTCATATCTTCTTCCGACTCTAACGTCACGTTAGCACCTCGATGATGTTTCCATTGTACCTTTAACATAACTACTTCCTTATTATTTCGTAACTTTCTAACTGATCTGTCTAAAATTGCTTCCGGTTCTTCCACACATCGGCTCTTTTCATCCACCCTTACACCAGTAAGTGGAATCACATCGTTCTCTTCGGCTAAACATTTCCGAAGATAGCAAACATGGAAAGTATTATGGATTCCTTCCAATTCTGGTGGAAGATCCAACTGATATGCTTGCAAACTAACTCTTTTAGTTATAGTGAAAGTTCCTAGAAAACGAGGACTTAACTTTCCACGTTTACCAAACCATATCACACCTTTCCATGGGGATACCTTAATCATTACGCGCTCCCCAACTTGGAATTCTTTTGGTCTTCTTTTCGGATCAGCATAACTCTTTTGTCGATCTTGAGCTGCTTTCATATGCTTCCTAACCTCTTTCACTTTGTCGGCCGTTTGTTGTACAAGTTCAGGACCAGCAAATTGCTTTTCTCCAGCTTCTAACCAACACACCGGAGTTCTACATTTCCGACCATACAAAGCTTCGAAATGTGCTCTTCCAATACTGGAATGGTAACTATTGTTATACGCGAATTCTACTAACGGTAGATGCGTATCCCAGTTACCTCCAAAGTCTAACACACACGACCTGAGCATATCTTCCAAAGTTTGAATGGTTCTTTCACGTTGCCCATCAGTTTGTGGATGATAAACAGTGCTCAAATTGACCCTCGTACCCAACTCTTCTTGTAATGACTGCCAAAACCTCGAGGTAAACCGACTATCACGATCAGAAACTATAGACACCGGTATACCATGCTTTGACACCACTTCATCAATATATAACTTCGCCAGTTTTTCTATCGGTGACGCTTCTTTCATAGCTAGAAAATAAGCACTCTTAGTCAAGCGATCCACGATTACCCATATAGTATCGTTACCCTTTTGCGTTCTCGGTAACATTGTCACGAAATCCATGGTAATCTTGTCCCATTTCCATTCCAGAATCTCCAAAGACTGAAAACTTTCGTAAGGCTTTTGATGTTCCGCTTTTACTAACGAACATGTCGTACACTTTTCTACTATTCGTGCCACATCTACTTTCGTAGCTAGCCACCAATAGTGTAACT
The DNA here is from genome assembly GCA_033807775.1 of Saussurea involucrata. Taxonomy (NCBI): domain Eukaryota; kingdom Viridiplantae; phylum Streptophyta; class Magnoliopsida; order Asterales; family Asteraceae; genus Saussurea; species Saussurea involucrata. The sequence goes on along the minus strand of CM066319.1, from coordinate 183,682,313 downwards.
TCAGATCCCTATACATCTTAGTACTCCCAGGATGTATAGACTACTTAGATTTATGGGCGTCTTCGAGAATCAACTCTCGATTTCCTCCAATCTTTGGTACCCAAACACGGCCTTGGAACAACTTAATTCCACGGCTATCTTCAGTCAGTTGAAGATGCTGCTTGCTCATGACTTCATCTTTCAGATTTCCTTCCAATAAAGCTTTCGCTTGTGCCTCCTTTATTCTTCCAATCAAACTTGACGTCACGTCAATCCAAGCGTTAGTCGTTTTCAAACATCCACTGTATTTTTTTCTACTTAAAGCATCAGCTACAACATTTGCCTTACCGGGATGATAATGCAATTCACAGTCATAGTCTTTGAGTAGTTATAACCAACGCCTTTGCCTCATGTTCAATTCTTTCTGATCAAAGACATGTTGTAAACTCTTATGATCAATGAAGAGAGTACACTTTGTTCCATACAGATAATGACGCCATAGTTTTAATGCAAACACGGCCGCCGCTAATTCCAAATCATGGGTAGGATAATTCTTCTCATGTTCTTTGAGTTGTCTTGATGCGTAAGCAATCACCTTGCCGCGTTGCATCAACACACACCCCAAACCCATCTTTGAAGCGTCGCTATATACGACCAAATCTTTCGTTCCTTCTGGTAATGCAAGAATAGGAGCTTCACACAACTTCTGACGTAAAGTTCTGAAAGCTGATTCTTGCTTCTCAGTCCAAACAAACTTTACATTCTTCCGAGTCAACACGGTCAAAGCAGAAGCAATCTTTGAGAAGTCTTTAATAAATCTCCGATAATAACCTGCTAGACCCAAGAAACTTCTTATTTCAGACGCACTCTTCGGTGTCTCCCAGTTAGTCATTGCTTCTATCTTTGCTGGATCTACTTTGACTCCTTCCGAAGTTATCACGTGTCCTAGAAATTGTACCTCTTTTAACCAGAATTCACACTTTGAAAATTTCGCGTACAATTTCTTTTTCCTCAGAACTTCTAAGACTTCACGAAGGTGGCACTCGTGATCATTTTCATTCTTTGAATAGACAAGTATGTCATCAATGAATACGATGACCGAATTATCTAAAAATGGTCGACATACTCTGTTCATCAGATCCATGAACACGACTGGAGCATTTGTCAACCCGAACGGCATTACAAGAAATTCATAATGTCCGTACCTCGTTCTGAAAGCCGTCTTGGGGATATCTTCATCTCTTACTCGAACTTGATGGTACCCTGACCTTAAATCAATCTTTGAAAAGCATCCCGCACCTTGGAGTTGATCGAACAGGTCATCAATCCTGGGAAGCGGATACTTGTTCTTAATTGTCACTTTATTCACCTCACGATAGTCGATGCACATTCTCATAGTGCCATCATTTTTCTTAACAAACAATACCGGAGCTCCCCAAGGTGAAGAACTTGGTCTAATAAAACCCTAATCCAACAACTCCTAAAGTTGAGTCATCATCTCTTTCATTTCGGCTGGCGCTAGGCGATACGGTGCACGCGCTATTGGTGCCGATCCAGGGATAAGATCAATACGAAACTCTACCTGCCGTTCAGTTGGTAGGCCAGGAAGATCTTCAGGAAATACGTCCGGGAATTCACGTACCACCTTAATATCCTCCACTTGTTTCTTTTCTGACTTTACATCTAAAACATACGCTAGATAGGATGAACATCCTTTTATCAAGCATTTACGCGCTTTTGCAACAGAAATTAACGGAACTTCCCCTTTTTGCTTTTCCCCAAAGATGAGTACATCATCCTTATCGGCCATCAGAATCCGGATTAATTTCTTTGCACAAAGTATCTCGGCCTGGTTGACTGTCAGCCAGTCCATACCCACAATCACATCGAATCCTCCAATTTCCATCAACAACAAGTCGATCGGAAATTTTGTCTCTCCTACTGAAATAAGACAACCCTCCAGTCTTTCGCGAACCAAGACTTGACCCCCGTTAGCTACCTCAACTACTAAGGCATCTTCCAAGGTAGTGACAGGCATAGCTAACTTTTGATAAAACGATTTGGACACAAACGACAAATTTGCACCACAGTCAAATAAAATGCGCGCAGGAATAGAATTTATGAGAAATGTACCCGAAACGACATCTTTGGACTCCTTCGCCTCTTCCGTCGTCATATGAAATGCCAGGCCCGTTGGTTTAGGAACATCTGGTTTCTTTCCTTGATCTCCGCCCTTCTTTAACTTCGGACAATCTCTTCGGAAGTGTCCAGGTTGTTTACACTCAAAACAGATTGGTCCTTGAATAGGACAGTTAGCCGCTATATGCCCAGGCTTCCCGCATTTGAAGCATTCATTCCCGACTATCCGACACTGCCCAAAATGTTTACTTCGGCATTTCGAACACCAACTTGGTTCCCGGCGATACTCATAACGAACGTTCTTGCCAAATGATTTGAATTTCTGAGAAGACTCCGACCGGCCTTCCCACTTTCGTTTCTCTCCCACGTGTGTCTTTTCTTCTTTATCCTTAGCATACACTTCCTCTATAATCTTAGCTTCTTCGATCGTCTCCCTCAACGTCGAAGCTTTTGAACTCCGCACATGCGACATCATATCCGCTGGCAAACCCTTCAAATAAGCTTTAACTTTATCCTTCTCAGTTGGAGCCACATGCCCCACCAAATTCAGCTTCTCCATAAAGGATTCAGTATACTTTATAATAGTAGAAGTACCCTTCTTCAAATTCCGAAATTCTTCCTCAATCCTATCCATTTCATTTTCATTGCAGTATTCTTCCAGAATCTTTTTCTTGAATGACTCCCAAGTCATAGTAGTCAAGACTGGAGCCGCAATTGTAGTCGTCACTACATTCCACCAAGTCAGGGCATTACCTCTTAACATTTGAGACGCAAATCTGACATTTGACTTCTCATCACATTCACAAGCCCTGAAAAGCTTGTTCCATTTCTCTTAGCCAATTCATATACGCCACTGGATTATCTGCTACGGTAAACTCGGGTGGTTTACAACTTAGAAACGTTTTATAAGAGCAGACTTTTTCCACCCTCTTGTCCGTATCCATCACAGGATTACGAATTGGATTTATTATGCCAGTATCAGTTTCCGCTCTTCGTAATTCCGAACTTCGATCGTTCAACGCTTTTATAAACATTTCGGCTTGTTTTTCCATCGTTGTATTCATCATTCTTGTCATGTTTTCCATCATACGAGACTCCACCGTCGATTTCGGCGTTTCCTGGTTGGCGGTACTGGTACCCGTTCTGTGTACCCGACTGTCCGCTCCACCCATAGAAGGTAGCCTCAGTGGGCTTTCATGTGTTTCACCTATTTCAGGTCGCTTTTCTCCTGACCAATCAATCACGGACCTATCCATCGAAGAAATAGGGGACCTCGGTGGCGTTCACCATCGTTCTGACATAACATAAAGAAATAACCATAAGAAATGGTTACACATATCTAGACATACGAAACGTACTTTATCGATCATTAATCACTGTAACAATGTAGAAATAAGCATGTTTGCGTAACAATATATTAATAATAACAGTAGCTAATTGAAACTGTGAATATACTAAACATGAGAATCCTCATTACCATTGTTACAGTACTAATTTCACGTATTTCCGTCGACTCTAAGACTATCCCGTCTTAGTACTTCTACCCATTTCTCACATATCATAACTTAATTCATCTCAGCTTAAGTCTAGGTATCTCACTAGCATACCTAGTTCACTTAAACTAATGCTATGATACCATATTGTAACACCCTAAAATCAGGGCTAATTTGAACCTCAATTTGTAACAAGTTATGACAAAATAACATCCAAACTTTTATATAAGAAGAGAATTAACTATGAGGTTTCGTAATTACAAACATGGAATTCTCCCAATAACTTATTAATCTAATCATGTCCACTACAATTAGATTAACTAAGTTATCTAAGCAATCCATCAAGAAGCCTCAATGCATTAGCTAACTCCTCCGCTTATCTCTTAAGATGGATACTTCAAAAGCTCTCAACCCACATCCCATTTACTTCCCTAAGCCTGTACCTGGTAAGAAAATTTAATTTGAAACGATTAGGCTTACGCCTAGTGAGAACATCCAATTTCAAATTTAAAACGTTAACAGTTTGAAAATATCCAATACATATAAACAAACCTGTTCTCTACCATTCTTACCATACACATGCTCATCTCAATGATAGGATCATACCCAATCCCATGAATATGACTAACATTCAGTAAGTCATATTATCACAATCAAGAGCCTACTACGAATCATTATAGATTCTAGACTATTGCTCTTATCCAAGAAATTACAAATTGCTTTACGTCTATTTCTTGGCCTGAAGTAGAGATTACAAGTTACTTTATGCCTATCTCTGGTCTTCCCCTAGAAATCAGGAATTACAATTTACTTTATGTCTATTCCTCGATTTCTATACTATGAAATAGAAATTACAATTTCCTTTATGCCTATTTCTCATTTCATAACACCTTTACGAAATGGGAATTACAATTTACTTTATGCCTATTCCTCATTTCAGGTCAACGGGAATTGCAAATTACTTTATGCCTATTCCTCGTTACAATACATAACAGTGCTTATGGATCCATTACACATACTACACAACCGCATAGTATCAACTAAAACAATCTTTAAGCCTAACATACTACCATCCAACTTTAAGTATGTTCAAGCTACTAGAATTGTGTTTCAATTTCTTAATCTCACCCGGTCTAGAAGTTAACAAGACTTCAAGTTATCTGATACACATGACTTACCGGGTACACACAACTTACCGGGTATCTGCATCTTATCGGCATACAAAGCTTACCGGGTGTACAACACTTACCGGATAACTACTATTTACCGGGTAACTACAACTTACCGGGTACATAATAGTCCGGATGATATCCGGTAACTAACTCATCCGGTAACTACAGAATAAAATAGAACTTACCGGTAACTTTGGTTGTCCGGATACCTTCATACAGAGGTTACCGGGTACTATCATTTTACCCGGTAACTTCGGCCTGCAGCCTAAAATTACAATCCAAATCCATGTATGTTCCATTCAGCTTGTTTTAAACACATTCATTCAGTCCCAAAACAATTTATACACATGTCTTAATGTTTAATTTGACAGAAAACAAGGATTTAGACAAAAATGAATGAACTCACCTTTAAAGAAGATAAACCCACTTTTCTGCACAATCTGATTCCAAATCAAAACAGCACCTAGATGAAATCAGATTAAGATATAGATACCATCTTGCTACTGGAATCAAACTTACAAATACCCTTTGCATACTTACCAAGATTTCAGCTTAATCTCTTCTTTTTCTTTCTTCCTTTCTTCTTCTTTCTCTCTATTCTTTCTCTCTGCCTTTTGCCGACTCCAACAACTGAATTGAGATAATATCTCAATTCAGTCTAACCCATCCCTAAAGTATCCTCAACTTTCCAAAATAACCCAATACACCCTCAAGTTTCAACTTTCCAAATTAACATCAAACTTTGGTTACTTAACTTTTAACCCCATTGATTTATATAATTGCGAAATAGCACAAAACTTAAAACCCAATTACAAATCAACTTTATTCATATTAAAACATAATATAACGAAAAATTCGAGGTGTTACAGTTTTAAACCCATATGACTTCACAAGGCTCACATAGTTGTACTTACCACATGAGGGATCTATAGGTGGTAAACAAATGGTCAATTTAGAAGGATAAACTTTGTCTTCTATACCAAGGATGAGACTCATGGAGAAATAACACCAAAAGAGTTGAAGAATGTAGGAGAGAAATCAATAATTTTTTATTCGAAAACATTATAGAAAGCTCCCACTAGTTCTTGAGGCACAACTGTTCTCAGAGGCACATTCTTTTAGTCTCTCCCATCTATTAGAAACACAACATAGGGCGTGACTTCGAGCCACAACAAAAGGTCATTTGTTCAAGCTCGATCGAGGTGGTGTGCTAGTAGGTTTAGTTCATTTATTAGAGTTTGAAAAAACAAAAAAAGAAAGCAGTATAAATAAAAGTCTTCGAAGGAAAAATGGTTCTAAAACAGGTAATAAGAGATAGAGTAAACTACATTTTGGTCCTGTGGTTTTGTGTTTATAACATATTTGGTCTCTACAGCTTAAAAATTACACTTTAGCCGCTACAATATGCCATTTGGTCCGGATTTGTTCCCTCATCGTTAAGTCCGTTTAAAAACTCAGTTAACTAAGGGGTGCTTTAGTCTTTTTATACCTTTTTTTGTCTTTTTCTGCTAAAATAAAGTAAAATAAAATATTTGATATTATATAATACATATATATATATATATATATATATATATATATATATATATATCCTCTTGAACCAACCTCCTCCCCACCTGAACCACCTCGTCGGCCCTCTCCACTAAATACTAGCCTCCGCCCCTTTCCATTGCAGCTCCGCCTCTCACCGACGTTAGGTTGTAAGTTTCTTTAGGTTTCACTGATTTTCATTCCTTCCTTCTAGATAAGAGCTTCATAGGAAATAACAAGAGTTGTACGATATTTGAGCAAGACGAATCGCTTCTTCATCCACCGAAGCTGGAATTGGTTGCTGAGACCTTCGTTTCGGCGCAGAATGTAACACCCGGAAAATCCTTGTGAGTAATAATAGTCCTAATATTTCTTTATATTTTGACTTCTTAAATTATAATTGATTTTCTAAGTAATTTTCGTAATTGTTACTTGTTATTTGAGAACTTCCGATAGAAATCGGTAAGTTTATTCCTTAAGGAAATTAATGAAAAATAGATGATAAAGTTAAATATTAGATTTTATGGATTAGTTGGATGGGTAATTTGAATACGAGTCCAACGGTTCTTTCCGGAGCAAAAACGGAGTTCTAACGAAGAAGTTACGGCCAAATTAGTGGAAAACGAGAAACAAGCAAACAGAGGTTGGCGCGGATGGTGGCGCCGATGCACTGGCGCGGGCGCTGGCGCCGAGCACCTGACGTGCTAAAAAGAGGTTAAAACCCACCTCTTAGCCTTAGTCATTATCCATTTCATTTGGAGTTCGGGAATCAGGGTTTTCTCCTTCTTCTCAGGCGATTTTCATCTAAAGCATAAGGTAAATTCACATCTCTTAATCATACTTCAATCCAAGCAATTAGTAGATGAATCTTATCAATCAAACTTCAATTAGGGCTTTGCTTTCTTCATCTTCTCTATTTGGAGTATTTGGGTTCAAGTCTTCAAGTTAGGGTTATACCAATTGAAGAATTAAGGTGAGTAACTTGTATCTAATTGATTGTATTATACTTATCTACCCTTCTTTATCTTGATTTGGTATGATTAATGAGAAATCTTGATGAATAAGCTCTTAATGGTTGAGAGGGAAAACAAGAAGACTTCAAGTAAGTCATGGTGGATTAATTGTATTTATGGCTTAGTATGTCATGTTAAATGTCGATGCTAAGAGTTTGGCTTTGATTATACATCAATAGGATGTGATTTTGATGAGGGCTTAATAGATGTCTTAATGAGGAATTGATGGCTTAATGGTCAAATTGGACTTATTATTAAGTTGTAAACATGGTGGTTTATTATTGAATTCATATAGAGTATGATGTATTACATATGGTTGTATATGAACTACATGGTAGTAGTATTGCTTATGAGAAATGGTTAGACCATTGATATGTGTTAAATAAGCTTGATATCATATAGATTATGATGTATTACATATGGTTGTATATGACTACATGGGAGTAGTATTGTTGATGATAAATGGTTAGACCATTGTTAAAGTGCTAAATATGCTTGATATTATTTAGAATATGATTTATTACATGTGGATGTATATGAACTACGTGGAAGTAGAATTGATCATATTAAATGGTTGGACCATTGTTATGTTAAATGGTTGGACCATTGTTATGCTAAATGGTTGGACCATTGTTATATTAAATGGTTGGACCATTTCTATATGCTGAATATGCTTGAATATTATTAGGATTAACATATTTGGTATTCACATAATTGGAGGAGCACCTAGTATGCATTGGAGGATATATCCTTACATACCGTGGGGTAAATGTAATGGATTCATACCTTCGGATACCGTGGGGTTTTTCCGTCGTGTTATGTCTTGTGACTCTACCGTGGGGTACCGATCATTGGATATCTTCGATTATGATGTAACTGGTAGCGATATGGGCCTTCTCCATGGAATCCAATTTGTGAATTTATCGAATTGTTATTCCTGCATGCTATGATTATGCTCTATGTATTATGTGTAAATCTCACTTAGGCTTTTAAAGCCTAACACTTGTTGTGAGTTTTATGTATTACAGATTTTAGTGGTTCCGGACGAGAAGGTCTAGAACGGGGTTGCGAGCATGGGATCATTGTTAGAGAGATAAAGATTGGAAGATTGATGATAGAGCTTTCCGGCACTCTTTTGATATTTGATTGCTATAGTAGTGATCAAATGAGCTAGTGGTTTAATAGTAGCTATAATTAGCTAAATCTTTGTATTAGTGGTTATGTAATGATTTAAGTATGCTTTTACTCTAGTTTTGAGTACCACTCTTCCGTTTTATGGAAGTTTTTGTTAACCCCTGATTTGGGGTGTTACAAGTTGGTATCAGAGCAATAGTTTAAGTGAACTAAGTATGCTGAAGAGATGCTTAGACTTAAGCTGAGATGAAATAAGTTATGACTTGTGAGATTTGGGTAGAAATACTAGGACGGGATAGTCTTAGAGTCAACGGAAATACGTGAAATTAGTACTGTGATAATAGTAACGAGGATTCTCATGTATGATATGTTCACAATTTCAATTAGCTACTGGTATTATGAATATATTATTACGCGAGCATGCTTATTTCTAAGATTATTACGGTGACTAACGATCGGTAAAGTACGTTTTGTATAAGGGTATGTGCATAACTATTTTCTTATGATTATCCCTTTAGGTTATAGTAAAACGATGGTGATTATGCCACCAAAATCCTTTGGAGGACAGATCGGTAAATGATTGGGGGTTGGAAGAACAACCTGGAAATTTGGCGGGACTCGTGAACGTCCGCCAAGGTAACCTTTAATAGGTGACTGATGCGCGTAAAAATAGAATATGAAACGTTTGACCAAGACGAAATTAGTATGACTTGGTTGATATGTGAATAGCGGAATGCATGAATAGCAAACGTCATAAGGCCGAAAGGACGACCACCGGTCGGAGGTAAAATGTCAATGATAAGTTACTTAAGTAAGACGATTGACCTCGTTGAGTAAGTAGCCTTCAATTGCGAGTAAAGTTTTTATGCATGGTGTCCTAGAGTATGCTACATGAAATTTCATGATTTCAAACCAATTGCATAAATAACAGTTTTAGTCAAGGTTGAGTTAGTATGTGCAAGTGATTATTTAAAGAAAAGGCAATCCTATTTACGTTGCACAGCTAAATTTAGGAGTTGTTACAAAATATTTCTTACTTTACATGAAAAGATTTTTATTTTATTTTCGTCGTAACAACTTTATTTTGGTTGAGAAAGATTGAGTTTACGGAAATTTATTATGCAAACAATTCTCGAGATAGTTGTGCAGTACTTTGGAGTCTTGAGAATGTTGGGGTCATGTGTACCCAAGTTGTTCCAAAAGTGGTTATTTCAAATGAGAAAATGTGTGAATTGAGTTATGTATCAAGTTGTCATGCATGAAGGCTATGAACTCGCTAGGTCGTAGAGTATTACACTTTAAGTTAAGAAAGAACTCCAAGATTTGAGAAGTGTGGAATAAGTCTTGGGAAGATGTTTGTAATTTTGGTAATTGTGTTCAAAAGGAAGGTGAACAATGGGAGAGTTGAAAGTGGACTTAGAGTCGGTTTTAAGAAGGTTTATACCCTTGTTTGGTAACTAGAAATACAGTTGGCAAGGGACGGTTGTGTCCGGAGGAAAGATTAGCAGTCATCAGGGTGATGGAATTAGCAAATTGCTATGAGTAGTGTGGTGAGACAGAAAGGAAATACCCTTGACGTTAAATAAGAATTTATGGTGATCTTGTGATATTAGTATTGCACGAATAAGTCTGAAATGAAGACGATGAGATGTAAATTGTATTATGTTATGTTGAAAGGATTAGGCTCAGTCCTTGTTAATGAATGGATTAAAGAAGTATCGATAGGTCGACTATAGACATTAAAGTCGGCAGTTGTGTAAGATGTAAGAGACCTTTTGCCTGTCATTGGGTGCGGTCTGGGTGCGTCCCGCGTATGCCTGTGCGGGTAGGAACAAAACCGTGAGCGGTACCAGCATGCTGTTATGCAGAGGGTATCCGCAAAGCGGGCAATATAGTGTATGGTGCGGTACCGGCATGCTGTTATGCAGAGGGTATGCGCAGAGCGGTGATGCTCGTCTTGTGAAACACCCATGTGGGATTTAGAGTGATTGAAGAATAAATCACTGATGATAGAAGTCTCGAATTTTTGTTGCGTAAGCGAAAGATAAGGAGGTGGATGTGCACATGTAAGTTGAGAGATTTTGGCAAAACTTTGTTTTGGGGCCGATGGCCAATTAAGAGATTACAAGGGGTAAAGATTTGGGTATCAATGTATTTTGGTTTATGTACTCGTGTGCGTGGCACTGTCTTAACCAAATGTTTATTTTAGCCTTAAAGACTTTAATGTTATTCAAATGAGTCTTTTGAATGTTTGTCAGCTTTAATGAGACGAGATGGAGTCTTAGTTGTATTATATACTAGACTGCATTTTTTTGAATAAGTATCGATCTTAAGTGTAAAGACTGTTTGATCTTTCGCGTTTCTAATACCTTAGGAACTAACGAACCTTGGCGAGGTATATACATTGTGAAGTATATAAGAATTGCATATACCAATATAGACCGACTTCGTTGGGAAGGTAACAATGAAGGAGTCATGGATTTATTATGCCTCGGAACGTATGTTGCATAATGATCATTGATCCTTGAAGTAGATTGCTAGGTTTTGAACTTAGTTGAGTTTCAAGAGTATTGACCCGATTTAATAAGCTCGTTGTAGGCTTGGGTTGGGGTTACATGGATTGTATTAAAATAGAAGTTAGCATGATGTGAAGGTGTTGGGTATTCTTTTGGATTTAATTGTTGTTAAGTCTCAAATGAGAAGAATAAAAGCTGAAGGACCTCTTTGTAAGAGTGTTAAGATTATGAAAGACGGTTGTGTTATAGAAGTGCTTTACTTGCGATGTGGATGGGCTACAAAGGAGAAAGTTTTAAGCACAAATGAAGTCAGGTATGGAAAATGTTGAACTGTGAAGGATTGTATTTGTTTTAGTAGTGGTTTGGAATCACAAGGAGTTAGTATGAACGAATAAGTTCAAGTTATTTAGCAAATCGAAAGTAGTAGTTCAACTAAAGTTGGGGAGGAGTTATTTAGTGAAATAAACTCAGTGAAAAGGGGTATGAATGATTGTGAGAAACCTGGTCTGTAGTGAAAGACTGTATGTGAAGAATGTACGAGTGAGTACAGGTATCAACTGCCAAGATAAGTGTGTCAACTAGTATGTAAAGTTGATATCTGATGGAAGTCTTTTCGGAGATTCCAGATGAATAGTACTAGTTGTCATTGAAGCCGTTGGATTATGTGGTGATAAGATGATGTAGTAATTTGGCTATAAGTGGAATAGAATGCCGAGCGGTAGTGTAAGTTATCCAAAGAAATTGTGGTTGTGGGAGTCGTTAAATGAGTTTATGATTTTGAATCATAGGAAGAAATGATAGAAAGGTCAGACCTAAGAATGTAGTTATACTACACGTTCGATGGAATTATCATCTTTGAGATATAATATCTTAGTGCTTGGTTGCAATGTGATCGTGTAGTAAGATACTGATGCGAGGAAATGGTAATACTTTATACTGAAGAAACGTATGGGTCATAGATGTAGTGATGGGTGCCGTAGATATAGAAGTATTTAAAAGTGGTGAGTATGCTCAATTTAAAGTGAGTATGGATTTTCAAGCAGTATACGTTAATGTTATTTTGAGACCTGGAGATTGAGATGTGGATGATGACGGTATTGAAGACCAAGCAATAGTCGGATAAAGGTTTAATGGTAAACGGTTACTTTAAGGAGGCTTACAAATCTAAGTTGGGGAGCGGATAATGAGGAAAGAAGTAAGGTTCCGGAAATATGAAAGATGAATCCTTGTTCCTTCTAGATTTTTTTATTTGTGAATGGAACTCATGTGTGGGTTTGGTTAGAGTGCAAAGGTTGGTGATAATTAGGTGTCAACTTTTGGGGCTTAAGGCCAAACATCTTTAGTGTAATCGGGGAATTGTAGCCGATTTAAAAAAAAAAAAAAAAAGAATGATGGTGATGGTAGTAGTAACCTTAAGATACTCATTTGTGATGAGTGGTTTTAGTGAACTAATCTTTGTGTATGGTTAATGAACCTGTCTGTTTGATGATTAATTATTGAGATGGATTTTGGAGTCTATTAGAGCTCTTTGGATGTGAATGGCCGTTAACGATAGGGACAATTGAAATTAGAGATTTGGTTGGTCTCAGTATTAATTGAGCCTTAAATTGATTTAGAGTTTGAAACTGAAATCAAGATGTATAGAACATTTTAAGGTTGGGAGACGACTGAAGTCGTATGGTTGGGAGTTTCTCTATGGTTGGAACGTTTATCCGTACATAAGTACAACGTATGTGTAGGGGTTTTGTTAATAAACAATTGTTCGAGGAATTATCTTTAAAGACCGTGTGGATGGAATTTAGATTCCCGTTAGGAATTGATTGAATTTTGGTCGACAGTGAGTCGGTTGACTTTGGGTTGTAAAGAATATAGATTTCGAGGACGAAATCGTTTTAAGGTTGGGAGAATTGTAACACCCGGAAAATCCTTGTGAGTAATAATAGTCCTAATATTTCTTTATATTTTGACTTCTTAAATTATAATTGATTTTCTAAGTAATTTTCGTAATTGTTACTTGTTATTTGAGAACTTCCGATAGAAATCGGTAAGTTTATTCCTTAAGGAAATTAATGAAAAATAGATGATAAAGTTAAATATTAGATTTTATGGATTAGTTGGATGGGTAATTTGAATACGAGTCCAACGGTTCTTTCCGGAGCAAAAACGGAGTTCTAACGAAGAAGTTACGGCCAAATTAGTGGAAAACGAGAAACAAGCAAACAGAGGTTGGCGCGGATGGTGGCGCCGATGCACTGGCGCGGGCGCTGGCGCCGAGCACCTGACGTGCTAAAAAGAGGTTAAAACCCACCTCTTAGCCTTAGTCATTATCCATTTCATTTGGAGTTCGGGAATCAGGGTTTTCTCCTTCTTCTCAGGCGATTTTCATCTAAAGCATAAGGTAAATTCACATCTCTTAATCATACTTCAATCCAAGCAATTAGTAGATGAATCTTATCAATCAAACTTCAATTAGGGCTTTGCTTTCTTCATCTTCTCTATTTGGAGTATTTGGGTTCAAGTCTTCAAGTTAGGGTTATACCAATTGAAGAATTAAGGTGAGTAACTTGTATCTAATTGATTGTATTATACTTATCTACCCTTCTTTATCTTGATTTGGTATGATTAATGAGAAATCTTGATGAATAAGCTCTTAATGGTTGAGAGGGAAAACAAGAAGACTTCAAGTAAGTCATGGTGGATTAATTGTATTTATGGCTTAGTATGTCATGTTAAATGTCGATGCTAAGAGTTTGGCTTTGATTATACATCAATAGGATGTGATTTTGATGAGGGCTTAATAGATGTCTTAATGAGGAATTGATGGCTTAATGGTCAAATTGGACTTATTATTAAGTTGTAAACATGGTGGTTTATTATTGAATTCATATAGAGTATGATGTATTACATATGGTTGTATATGAACTACATGGTAGTAGTATTGCTTATGAGAAATGGTTAGACCATTGATATGTGTTAAATAAGCTTGATATCATATAGATTATGATGTATTACATATGGTTGTATATGACTACATGGGAGTAGTATTGTTGATGATAAATGGTTAGACCATTGTTAAAGTGCTAAATATGCTTGATATTATTTAGAATATGATTTATTACATGTGGATGTATATGAACTACGTGGAAGTAGAATTGATCATATTAAATGGTTGGACCATTGTTATGTTAAATGGTTGGACCATTGTTATGCTAAATGGTTGGACCATTGTTATATTAAATGGTTGGACCATTTCTATATGCTGAATATGCTTGAATATTATTAGGATTAACATATTTGGTATTCACATAATTGGAGGAGCACCTAGTATGCATTGGAGGATATATCCTTACATACCGTGGGGTAAATGTAATGGATTCATACCTTCGGATACCGTGGGGTTTTTCCGTCGTGTTATGTCTTGTGACTCTACCGTGGGGTACCGATCATTGGATATCTTCGATTATGATGTAACTGGTAGCGATATGGGCCTTCTCCATGGAATCCAATTTGTGAATTTATCGAATTGTTATTCCTGCATGCTATGATTATGCTCTATGTATTATATGTAAATCTCACTTAGGCTTTTAAAGCCTAACACTTGTTGTGTGTTTTATGTATTACAGATTTTAGTGGTTCCGGACGAGAAGGTCTAGAACGGGGTTGCGAGCATGGGATCATTGTTAGAGAGATAAAGATTGGAAGATTTATGATAGAGCTTTCCGGCACTCTTTTGATATTTGATTGCTATAGTAGTGATCAAATGAGCTAGTGGTTTAATAGTAGCTATAATTAGCTAAATCTTTGTATTAGTGGTTATGTAATGATTTAAGTATGCTTTTACTCTAGTTTTGAGTACCACTCTTCCGTTTTATGGAAGTTTTTGTTAACCCCTGATTTGGGGTGTTACACAGAACACCTCCGCTACAGCTCATGCGCCTCTCAAATGTCTTGAATGTTTTGCTCCCATATGTCTAATATGACTCAGGGGAGTATAGCCTAGTTACTTATTGTTGTCTGGATTCTAATAGGAGTTTAAAACTTCTAACATTTATTTTTTGAGACATACTTCTAGAGCTAAGCAAACTGTTGTGCTATGGATTCCAGAAAACTATATATGAATTTGATGTTAAATGCCAAATATGTATTTCAACCTGCACATATAGAATACAGACATATATATATAGATATACGAGATGTTTGATGAAGCTTGTGAAATACTGCAAATATACAACACATACATATATATAAACACGCTGCACATATAGAATACAGACATATATATAGATATACGAGATGGTAATCGGAGCAGGTGGCGGAGAAGACCGTCGGAGATGCGACGGTCCCTGTGTCGTGTGCGTATGTTCGTCGGAGAAGAAGACGGAGACAAAGAGGGAGGGAGAAGAAGACTGTTCGAAAAAAGAGAAAGGGGAGCAGGATGGGGAGGGTGGAGACTGCCTGACGTGGTGGTGTTGTTGCCGGAGGAGGGTGCCGGACTGCCGGAGAAGATGCAACGGGTTTGTGTCATATGTATATGTATATATGCATATATTTATATAGAATATTAATATATATTAGACAAAATTACAATTTGGTCCCTATAGTTTTAAAAGAATTGTATAACTTCTCCCTCTAAAAGAAAAGGACGAAGATACCCGTTAACTAAACTGAGTTTTTAAACGGACTTAACGATGAGGGACCAAATCCAGACCAAATGGCATATTGTAGTGGCTAAAGTGTAATTTTTAAACTGTAGGGACCAAATGTGTTATAATCACTAAACCACAAGGACCAAAAGTGTAGTTTACTCTAAGAGATAGTAACACCCTCAAATTTGGAACGACCAACTAAATAAAAATTTCAATAAATAACCCAACAAGATAAAATCATTTCTACAATTCACTCCTTAATATACCTCGGAATTTAAACATTAATTCCCAAATAGAATAACTTAAACGGGTGTTACTTAACACAACACAAGTTGCTAATTCCAAGTACGTGCGGAAGACTTCACTACTCAAGTTACCTCTCGTGCACTCTACTATCACTCGCCACTTCACAATGTAGCTAGAGCTACCCCAACCCGAGCCTGTTGCACATGCCGACAAATAAAAAGGGTTAGGCTTACGCCTAGTGAGTTCAAACATTTTATCATGACTGTATAAAAACATAAATCAGGGATTAGTGGTTTTAGTCATGATTCAACAAATCTTTAATGAAAGTTTGCGACAAAGGTTATCCTTTCCAAAGAGTTCTCAAAATAGACATAAATGACTCATTTTCCAACGCACCCAAATCCATGGGAATCTTCCCCAAAAGTGTAAAGCGTTTTCCAAAAATGAGTTACGAACCCCAACCCACTCAAATACGTGAATAAATCTAGTTTTAGGCAAAACCTTCAAATACGGTTGACAATACATACTCAACCCGTAAAACATGGAAACCATCCATTTAAATATATTCTTTCGTTGGAAACTTAATACGAAGCAAAACTCACGCAACGTAAAATGTATTAAAATCCAAATACCATAGAATAAAACTCCAGCAGTTAAAACGTCCAATAAGAATGTAACATAAATCCGTCCATCAATCATGGAAAACAATCCATATGCATGTAATATAACCTCAACAATGTGAATAGATAAATTACCCAAAATCAACACCCTTCGGTGACAGGGGAGACCCGATCTCATCAGATATGGCAAACACATAAATTAAACCACGATTAAATAAATGTAAGTAAGCTTCTTGGATGTGGAAAACGGATGACATCAACCATACTAGGTCTTTAGTAAATCCTTGGCATCAATCATACTAGATCTTTAGCCCATCTTAGACATCAACCATACTAGGTCTTTAGTCCATCTCAGACATCAACCATACTAGGTCTTTAGTCCGTCTTCGGCATCAACCATACTAGGTCTTTAGCCCCTCTTAGACATCAACCATACTAGGTCTTTATTCCAAGCCCTCAAGTTCAACCATACTAGGTCTTTACCTTGGAAAACCCACCATCCAATACAAGCTTACTCAACTTAAAAATTCATACATGACCTCAAAAGAATAACTAATGCATTCAAACTCATGTAAATCTCAAACATAATGCAACTCATGCAATGCAAACCCCAAGCCCACGTCGAGCTTAATAAAACCGGGCGAATGCCATCAAGACTCAATCGAGTCCAAAACCGAGCCCTCTGCTCAAAGATCTAATGATCATTTATCAACATCAAATCATGCAAATGAAATGCAATTAAGCATATAACACATCATAGACTCCACCCCGAGCATGTAAATATCAATCATGTGCAATAAAATGCATCTAAACATCATTTAGGTAAACAAGTACCACAAAACTGTTATTAACCCGAAACCTAACACGGTTAAGCAAAAAGGGTTTTCCCAAAGGACTCACACCCTTATAATTCTCAAAATGACACATAACACTTAAAAGTGCATTTCCCAAATTGTTTATTAAAATCAAATACGCTATCATGATTAAACCATCAAATAAACCTCATTTTGAGCAATTAATCTTTTAAAGACAAAATATGGTTTCTAACCATCCAATTATCCAAAAGCCCCAAATATGGGTGTTTTAAACATTTATGAAGATAAACACTTCGAAAGAGTTAAACTATCCAAATAACTCAACCATACACATTTTCAAGTAAAACACACAAATATTTGTAAAATACTCATTTTGGCATGTACAAAGTTTTCGCAAAGTAACTTGAACTCACCTTGCTAGATTTAGCTAAATCTAGTATTTCTCCAACGTAAGCTCCTTTGATGAAGTTTGTATCCTCAAGCCAAAACTCCCAAAAACCTAGATTTATGAATTTCCAACCATCAATACTCAAGTTTAACCATAAGAAATCATCATCCATCCAAATATGTACCAAAATACCCACCTATACCAAACCCTAACTTCATAGGTGACGAGATTTGGAGATTCTCATAATCAACTACCACCAACATCACCCAAAACACTTCAATATGGAAGAGAAAGTGAAAGATAACTACAATTTAGCTAGAGATTACCTTAATCACTTGAATCCTCCAAAAAGAGAGCTCCTAGACTCCCAAAAGCTTCAAGATTCCAAGTGCTCAACAATGGTGGAAATGGGTTGGTTTAAGTGAAGAAGATGAAGAAGAGAGGGAAGGATTTGTGGTTGATTTGGGGAAAGGAAATCGATTTGGGTGAGAGGGGTAGGAAAATCTCCTGGAGAAAGAGAGAAATCGATCTTGGATGATAAATGAGAGAGAAGCTAGCTGAACCCCTTTAAAACCCGATCTGAAACAGCAAACCAGCACCCCGACGCGACATTGACACCGCGACTATGCCCAGGGCATTGTCGCGTGGCATTGTCGCGACCCATGTACCAGTTTCTGTTTGAAATGCTCAGATCGACCTCCACCGCGACAATGACACCGCGACAATGACATGGTCATAGTCGCACAAGTCGTACCGAACCCCGAAACTCGACTTTTTCGACGCCAAAACTCCCGATACTCTTAGAGACTTTACGTAATGTCTTCCAAACATAAATCCCACCATTTCAAGATGCAAAACATTTGGGTGATATTTACTTACCGAAATTACGGGTGTTACAATCCTCCCAACCTTAGAACGATTTCGTCCTCGAAATCTATATCCTTTACAACCCAAAGCTAATCGACTCAATGTCGACCACAAATCGTCAATTCCTAACTGGAATCTAAATTTCTCACACAACCATAAAGACAGTTCCTCGAACCAATTTCTTACCAACGAAACCCCTTAAAGTACACGTTACTTATGTCCGGAAGAACACTCTAACCACTGGAATAACTCCTCGTTAAACGACTTTGGTTGTCTCCCAACCTTAAAGTGTTCCATCTTCCTCAATTTTAGTTTAAACTCTAAATCACTTCACGGTTTGTTCACTAACGAACCCAACAGAATCATCAACTCCGACAATTCCTACTATTAACCGTCGATTAACTTCAACGGGTTCTAATAGACTCCAAAATTCGTCTCACATGAATTATCAACCGACAGGTTCATCACCCACGCACGAAGGTTATTCTACCAAAATCATTCCTCACAATCGAGCATCTTACGGTTACTACCACCATCACCATCATTCTTTTAAATTTTAGCCTACAATTCCCCGATTATACTAACGGTTTTCGGCCTCAAACCCACAAAGGTTGATACCGAGTTATACCACCAAGCTTTAAACTCTAATAGGACCCCACACATGAGTTCCGTTTACCGAGTATTTCAAAAAACTAAGGTTGTCAACATAACGGCCATACCAACCTTGAAATGCGTCACTGCACTTCTAACCCTCCAATTACCATAAAATTATTGACTTCACTATCAATATCATCCGGCCTATAATCGCACTACGTGCCCGAACGCCCAACTCTTCACAGTCGAGGTTCTACACACTTACTTTCAATCGGGTTGCTCGACTTTTCCCAAGGTCCTAATGAGTTCAAGGTTTTCAAGCGAATATTTTTAACAAATATACAAATCAACAAAACTTTTCACAGAAATCTCAACGCAAGAATTTTCATATCAAATAACTCATACGCATAGAAAACTACTATTCTCAAATCGGTAGTTACGCAAAACGGACACGCTCGTCCCACATAAGAAATCATGTTGAAAACCATTTAATTGCAGTTCAGTTTACTCACAATACGCAAAAACGTAATAAACGACTTCTTTAAAATGAACTGCCATGGTTCTAGTATGGATTGACTCATGTCATGCATGTAAGGTGACTGCTCGACTTTAAACGGAGAGCAACACAAGGTGTGCACGTATTTCAAAAGAAACCCAAACGGCATTTGACTCCAAAATTCCCTTGTTAACCATAATATGGCATGAAACAAAGTTTGCTAACCAAAATTTGCGTGCGTCAGTTCATTGTACAAAACAAGGAATCGATTTATAATTACACCTCAGTCAAAACACAAAAAGACTTGTATAAATTCTAAATTTAAATACAAAATCGATCCATTCCCATTATTTGAGAATATCGACTAAAACAACATAAAGCATCAAATTGGGGGTAGACACGCAAGCTTGTAACACCTCCAATAGTAATTTTCTTGAAACCAACTAATCATGCATCAAATGATTCGCGACCAAATTCCAAAAGATGGAATTCTTTAAATCAATTTCTCAAAATTCCCATTCGGTCCTAAAACAACATTTGAGTAAAACGTTTCTGACCAAAACTTGTACACAATAGTGCGTTTCCCAAAGCATAGGAAGAAGTAAGTGTTAATAAAAGGTAGACACCCCAAAAGATTTCTACCGATTTCAAATCTTTAATTGCACCAACGGTGCGTGCCAATGTTCAAAACACAAGAAACCACACGCACCATAGTTTTACACAACCATTTTCTAAAATCTTCATCACGAAGCATTTTCCTCAAAGTTTCGTACTTGGGACATAAAACGTCAAAACGTAAATGCTTAAAATGTATTTGTCAAAAATACTTAAGATACACATTTTCTCCAAACCAAGAAGGTTTTCAATTTTTCCAAGATGATCGGCAAATCAAAATTGACCAAATGTCAACGACTCTCACATTTGTATTTTCAAAACGTAAATATTGCGAACTATGCATGATTTCCACAACGCCAAAACACTCTTTGCCCAAATGGTCATCATCTATACAATGGGTTAACAGATAACTTCGCTCATGATTCGTTTAACAAAATGTCAAGAAACAATGGTTACCAAGCTATGCATACCCCTAAGTCGATATAGCGCATTTACATAAAATGGAAATAAAACATTTAACTGACCGAAAGCGCACCAAGCAAGTCATTACGAAATGTCGCCAAAATGTTCTTTAATGCATCACTTAAGCACACGTATAAATCAATCCATACACTGAACTAGTTGCACGAAATACTTAATAACACAAACTTTTGATAGAAAAGTTACACGACACTAGAGTTCCAAACTTATCTCTTTTTAGTCGCCTTACGGCATAAAATTAACCTTTCTTAATAAAACTCGAGTGGGACAGAATACCCACATAATTTATAAACCTTTCACGTAAGTAATTAAAGCATGCACCTTGTGAAATTCTACTCACACGACTCAACATGTCGTAAAACAAAACTCCATGAACCTCAATGGACTCAATGACTCCAAGTCAATAAAACGATACTAAATATTATGCTTTCAAAGCCAAATTGCTATAAGTTAAATCATAAATGAGACGCCAAAATCCCAAAATCCCCTTCTAGGATAATACCATATAAACAGCATTGTTTAACAAACTCATATTAAACAAATTCTCCAAAATAATTTACACAGACATCATGGAAGATAACTTTTCGTCCCAACTCTAACATATGTGGAGGAGATCCAATGTTAAAGTCACAAGCCGTAGTTACTTGCCCAACATCTTAAAATATGATTATCATTATATCCAAAACAATGTTGAACAACAATGAAATAAAGCAAAACAAATTCCGGCTGAGTTTGCAACTCCCGAAATGAAACGATTTCATGCACGTTCAAAATCATGATTTTGAAATCTTGTGTGTGTGCTAAACATTTCTCAAAATTGTAACACAATCCATTTATGGATTCGAAACACAAGAAATAGTAAATGTAATTCATTTTCAAAACAAACTTTGTGCATGACATGGTCGGCATTCAACATCTCAACTCATACCCCTCCATAATCCTCCGGTCCACTATTGTCATCCGGATATTCAAACCTCTTAAGGCAAGTTGGGAATTACATCAATTGACCTTACGGTTTTTCCTCAAATCAAAGTCGACTCAACAAGCCTATGGTTCTAGTCCAACCATCGATCTTGACCCGAAACGGTCTACTTAAAGCAACATCATGCTTATCGTCACTCCAAGTGACTAATACTAGAATCGTCCATCTATTCCAACGACTACTAGCTTAGAACCTCCTTTACTACCCCAACGATCATCACATGAAAGCAATTCAAGTATGCACATGTACTAGTAGGTTCACCATGACACTGGCCATGTGTCACTATGAACGCACCGTACATGATTATCCTTGCTATTCTCGACGTGATTCCCGTTTCTAACAACATCCATTGACCTCGAAACATCCTATCTTAAATTGCCTAAAGGTGAATTTCACTCTCATTTACTTAAACAAACGCTAGTTTGAGTCTAGATATCTAAAATCAACACCTAAATCTCTCAAACTTAGGCTCTGATACAAACTTGTAACACCCTCAAATTTGGAACGAGCAACTAAATAAAAATTTCAATAAATAACCCAACAAGATAAAATCATTTCTACAATTCACTCCTTAATATACCTCGGAATTTAAACATTAATTCCCAAATAGAATAACTTAAACGGGTGTTACTTAACACAACACAAGTTGCTAATTCCAAGTACGTGCGGAAGACTTCGCCACTCAAGTTACCTCTCGTGCATTCTACTATCACTCGCCACTTCACAATGTAGCTAGAGTTACCCCAACCTGAGCCTGTTGCACATGCTGACAAATAAAAAGGGTTAGGCTTACGCCTAGTGAGTTCAAGCATTTTATCATGACTGTATAAAAACATAAATCAGGGATTAGTGGTTTTAGTCATGATTCAACAAATCTTTAATGAAAGTTTGCGACAAAGGTTATCCTTTCCAAAGAGTTCTCAAAATAGACATAAATGACTCATTTTCCAACGCACCCAAATCCATGGGAATCTTCCCCAAAAGTGTAAAGCGTTTTCCAAAAATGAGTTACGAACCCCAACCCACTCAAATACGTGAATAAATCTAGTTTTAGGCAAAACCTTCAAATACGGTTGACAATACATACTCAACCCGTAAAACATGGAAACCATCCATTTAAATACGAAGAGATTCTCGGCCGCTCAATAGACGGACGAACTCTCTTTCTTTTTTACGCAATATCTTGAAGTAGCAGAGTGACTACTGATTTCTACTCGTAGTTCCTCTCTTGTTAGTGTACTCGTGATAGAGTACTCGTGCAAGAGCGCTTACAGCAGCTCGTAGCTCTTATATGCATGGGGGTGACGATATATTGATTGCACGAGCTAGCCAGTCCTTTTATTGCTTCCATCCGCCTATTACTATTAGGTTAGGTGGGCCGATCTTAGGCTTGACAGCTCGAACAGTTGGAAACTTAATACGAAGCAAAACTCACGCAACGTAAAATGTATTAAAATCCAAATACCATAGAATAAAACTCCAGCAGTTAAAACGTCCAATAAGAATGTAACATAAATCCGTCCATCAATCATGGAAAACAATCCATATGCATGTAATATAACCTCAACAATGTGAATAGATAAATTACCCAAAATCAACACCCTTCGGTGACGGGGGAGACCCGATCTCATCAGATGTGGCAAACACATAAATTAAACCACGATTAAATAAATGTAAGTAAGCTTCTTGGATGTGGAAAACGGATGACATCAACCATACTAGGTCTTTAGTAAATCATTGGCATCAATCATACTAGATCTTTAGCCCATCTTAGACATCAACCATACTAGGTCTTTAGTCCATCTCAGACATCAACCATACTAGGTCTTTAGTCCGTCTTCGGCATCAACCATACTAGGTCTTTAGTCCGTCTTCGGCATCAACCATACTAGGTCTTTAGCCCCTCTTAGACATCAACCATACTAGGTCTTTAGTCCAAGCCCTCAAGTTCAACCATACTAGGTCTTTACCTTGGAAACCCCACCATCCAAAACAAGCTTACTTAACTTAAAAATTCATACATGACCTCAAAAGAATAACTAATGCATTCAAACTCATGTAAATCTCAAACATAATGCAACTCATGCAATGCAAACCCCAAGCCCACGTCGAGCTTAATAAAACCGGGCGAATGCCATCAAGACTCAATCGAGTCCAAAACTGAGCCCTCTGCTCAAAGATCTAATGATCATTTATCAACATCAAATCATGCAAATGAAATGCAATTAAGCATATAACACATCCTAGACTCCACCCCGAGCATGTAAATATCAATCATGTGCAATAAAATGCATCTAAACATCATTTAGGTAAACAAGTACCACAAAACTGTTATTAACCCGAAACCTAACACGGTTAAGCAAAAAGGGTTTTCCCAAAGGACTCACACCCTTATAATTCTCAAAATGACACATAACACTTAAAAGTGAATTTCCCAAATGGTTTATTAAAATCAAATACACTATCATGATTAAACCATCAAATAAACCTCATTTTGAGCAATTAATCTTTTAAAGACAAAATATGGTTTCTAACCATCCAATTATCCAAAAGCCCCAAATATGGGTGTTTTAAACATTTATGAAGATAAACACTTCGAAAGAGTTAAACTATCCAAATAACTCAACCATAAACATTTTCAAGTAAAACACACAAATATTTGTAAAATACTCATTTTGGCATGTACAAAGTTTTCGCAAAGTAACTTGAACTCACCTTGCTAGATTTAACTAAATCTAGTATTTCTCCAACGTAAGCTCCTTTGATGAAGTTTGTATCCTCAAGCCAAAACTCCCAAAAACCTATATTTTTGAATTTCCAACCATCAATACTCAAGTTTAACCATAAGAAATCATCATCCATCCAAATATGTACCAAAATACCCACCTATACCAAACCCTAACTTCATAGGTGACGAGATTTGGAGATTCTCATAATCAACTACCACCAACATCACCCAAAACACTTCAATATGGAAGAGAAAGTGAAAGATAACTACAATTTAGCTAGAGATTACCTTAATCACTTGAATCCTCCAAAAAGAGAGCTCCTAGACTCCCAAAAGCTTCAAGCTTCCAAGTGCTCAACAATGGTGGAAATGGGTTGGTTTAAGTGAAGAAGATGAAGAAGAGAGGGAAGGATTTGTGGTTGATTTGGGGAAAGGAAATCGATTTGGGTGAGAGGGGGAGGAAAATCGCCTGGAGAAAGAGAGAAATCGATCTTGGATGATAAATGAGAGAGAAGCTAGTTGAACCCCTTTAAAACCCGATCTGAAACAGCAACCCAGCACCCGGGCGCGACATTGACACCGCGACTATGCCCAGGGCATTGTCGCGTGGCATTGTCGCGACCCATGTACCAGTTTCTGTTTGAAATGCTCAGATCGACCTCCACCGCGACAATGACACCGCGACAATGACATGGTCATAGTCGCTGGTCATAGTCGCACAAGTCGTACCGAACCCCGAAACTCGACTTTTTCGACGCCAAAACTCCCGATACTCTTAGAGACTTTACGTAATGTCTTCCAAACATAAATCCCACCATTTTCAAGATGCAAAACATTTGGGTGATATTTACTTACCGAAATTACGGGTGTTACAGATAACATAAAAGGATGCACACTAAAAGTCTAAATTAGTATAAAATGAGGTTATGGTAATTAGGATGGTTGGATATGCAAATTTTCATGCTTTTGATTTATAAGTTTAGGTATAGGTCATTTATCAAAGTATCAAGAAAGAAATAAAATAAGGAAAAAGTTTTGAAGAAATAAAGGAGGATGAAGAGATTTAAACGTCAATCCTTACAATCTAGAAAATATGGTGGGATCATACCCTCAAAACTTCTTTTGTTATTTTTCTAAGAGTAAAGTTCATTTTTCGTCCATGACATTTGTCTATTTTAATGGTTTTTATCCCTCGCCTTTTTTGAACATATTTGTTCCTCATGTTTGTCAATTCCCAATAGATTTTTTCCCTCGTCTTAACGGCCGTTAAAAGTTTCTAATAGTTCACTTTAATGAGAGGTATTTTAGTCATTTTACTTTTTTTCTTAATTTTCTTGTTTTTACCGGAAAAAAAATCAAACTTTAGGGGCCTGTTGTGTAACTAACTATAATATATATATAGGCTCCATAAAATGCAAACCTTGCATTTGTTGCACACCTTACAAACCACAGTCTGCATATGTGCACAACCGGTCTGCATATGTGCACAATGCGGATATACATATGCATATGCATACGTGCAAGAATATACATATAATGGACATACATTCATATGAGATATTGCATATATGCATCTCAGATTTTGCATATATGCACATTGGTTTGTAAGGGTGCAACAAATACATGGTTTGTATTTGATTTGCACTATATATATATATATATATACATGAGTGGTTTATTTTGCGACCCACTAAAAGGTTACAAACCCATGCAACACTCATCTAAACCATTCATTTAGCCCATTCATTGTGTAAACATTAGATTGATTATTGGACTGCATCAGTGATTAGTGGTTTCATGCAATAATTATACTTGCAATGCATAATACTTCATTAAATGCCATGAAATGCATACTGTTTCATGAAAGTTTCACCTTCATCTGATACATCACATGAACCGTTATGTGCATTCACATATTTTGCAGAAACTCGATGAAGTTCATTGAAATCATGTAAATTCAATAAGAGAATCAATAAGAATCCAAATGCAATGGACGATTTAGATTAATGTTGCACAAGTTGTAACCTTTTACTGGTTGCAAAAGACTCGCGACCTATATATATATATATATATATTGATATATATGTATGCGTGTAGAGGCCCCTTATAATGCAAACCTTACAATTGTTGCACCCCTTACAAACCCATCATAGCCGTTGATTTGTTAATCCAATGATGTAGATTCATTTGGGTAGAAATTGTAATTTCCTAAAACATAGTTACCACAAATGAAATAAAAACACACACTTAAAGGGTAAAATAGGGAAACTACAACTGTAATAGATAAAGACGTGCTTCATTGATACCGATGCAGATACTAGATAAACACAAATTCATCCCTGTAAATTCGCTTTATTCCGATTTAGGGTTTTACATCGCAAAAAAGTCGCTAGGCTCCGATTTCATCCCTGGAAAGTCGATAAAGACGTACTTCATTTTTATGTTTCGAAGCGTATATGCAGTAGTGAGTTCGATTTCATCACTGGAAAGCCGCTAGGCTCCGATTTTAGGGTTTTACATCGCAAAAAAGTCGCGATTCGTGATAAGTGTGGGTTTCCTCTTTCACATATGCAGATACGTGTGGGTTTCCTCTTGCACATATGCAGATACGGATACACAAATATAACTCGACATTATAATCTCACCAGAATCATGGTCATCGGAAAATTTAGGATCAAAATCCACGTTATCGCCTACTTCAACATCCGTATCATGGGATTTGTAACTTCTTTCTCCAACCTCAAAATCGGAAAACACGTCGCTCACTTGAATCTCGTTAAAACGACTTTCCTCGTGCATCTTCGACACTTGAACATCCTTCGTTTGAATATCGTTAAGACTGCAGTCTTCCTGAACATCCACCGATGCATCGTTTTCAGTTTGCTTTTGATTAAAGATATTGCCATCTATGTAAACCTTCATAGATGTCAACGTCGTATTCGGTTGAAAACCTTGAAAAAATCTGGACTGCACAATGGTATAATAGATACCAATGTTGGAAACCAAACTAATTCTAGAGTATGCTGGACGATGAAGAAGAATGAATAATAGGATAATTACAAATTCTATGATAAATCTAATGATTTGCTAAATTTTAGGTAAATAAAATCATATTCAAATCAGTTAGACAATTATCCAAATAAAAGAAAATCAGTATTTGATCACATTTACTAAATTAACCCTTGTTTATAATTTTTATTTTTAATAAATAATAAATGACATGGAAATATGATTGGTAGAGATTAGTTTGTAAAGGGGTGCAACATATGATTAGTGTGCATTTGATTTGCCCTATATATATATATATAGAGAGAGAGATAGAGAGAGATTAGTTTATAATTCACTCGACGTTTCATGTGTCAAACCTGAAGAAATGTTTGGCCAAGGCTGATGTGGCTATTCCATTGGAAGAGGTCTGTATAGACGAAAAAATTGAGGTACGAAGAAGAGCCAATAGAGATTGTGGACAGTAAGGTTCGGAAAACGAGGAATAGGGAGGTCAGACTGGTCAAGGTCCAGTGGAGATATCACAAGGGACGGGAGGCGACGTGGGAAGTGGAATCAGATATGATGTCCAAGTACCCTCACCTCTTTGAGAATGGAATTCCGGGGATGGAATTCTTTTGAGGGGGGAGTGTTGTAGTAACCGTGTCCAAAAAGGAAGGGTTTCAAGTTTTTGTGGTGGAAGTTTATTATAAGGAAGTTGAGGGGAGCATTTTGTAAATGTAGGATAAGATATAAACTGGACACAAAACCCTAGGAGAGTCTTTTTCTCCTGAATTGTTGTGGTTGGCGGCTGATTGGAAGAGAAAAGAGGAGAGAAAGAGATTTTGGAGTTCTTGGGCATTTTAGGAGAAGAAGAGTCATCCAGCTTGGAAATCAAAGAAAAAGGGTGTGTTGGGGATTCGTTCTCAGCAAAGAATCAAGCAGGTAATTTCCTTTCTCTACCTTTCAGCTGTGGATTTGTTGATTAAAGATTGAATACCAATGTGGGTTTTGTGTTAATGTTGGGCTTGAAGCTTAATGAGAAATATTAGGCATTCTACTGTGTTATTACTGTCAAGATTTCAGTAATTGTTGAGTTTAGTGACCGTGGTGTAGATGTTAATCTTCATCTGTGAGTTTTCGGCCGTTTCTGGGATTTATCGGACCAAGTAAGGGACAGGTCGACGTTCGGATACCTTCCTGGACGTCCGGACACCCCGATCTGTTGAAGGTTTCCGGGTAAGTATCTGTTATGCGTGTGGGTGTCCGGATAGGGGTGTTGTCCGGATAGGGGTGTTTTTCGGATAGGAGTGTTGTCCAGATAAGGTGTTGTCTGGATAAGAGGGTGTGTCCGGAAAGTGTGTGTCCGGAAAGTTTAGTGTGCCCGGATAGTTGGTCAACCAACTTATAAACTTATCCTTTCGCTCAGGTAGATCGTTTGGAAGTGCGGGTCAAAGTAGGAAAGGAACGTAAGCATATCAGGTGAGTTTTTCTAACTAAAGCTTGATGGTACTTGCTCATTTACTTGTACATGTGTGTTCGCTTAATGAATGTTGCATATCAATTTCTCATGCATGGCGTGTTGTATATGGGGGGGGGGGTGTCCCATACGTTATGGTGTGATGCCTATGGGGGGGTGTCCCATATGTTATGGCATGAGGCTTATGGGGGGTGTGGCCCATATGTTATAGTGTGATGTTTATGGGGGGGGGGGGGTGTCCCATATGTTGGTTGCCAAACTTTCTATTGATTTATGCTTCACAAAACACTTTAATTGCTATATGTGATGTGGATGGAATTGAGGGACCTCACTAGACCTTGTGGTCTAACCCTCGCATTTTTTCAAAACTGAAACCCTTTTCAGGTAAGCAGGCTAAGGGCGTTTCCTCTAGTAGTAAAGAGAAGGCGTGAGAGCGGTCGTGGCTTGCATTAGTGGACGTCCTTTTTTTAATTCCAGTATTTAGATATTCTCAGTTGTAATTAGGGTTGTTCCGCAAACCCAGATTTTGAATTTTGATAGTGTGAACCTTGGGCCAAGTTTTGGCGATTTAATATTAATTAACGTCTTGTTTTGGCATGGTTTGGAGTGGGTTGTTACAGTTGGTATCAGCGCCATAGTTTAAGGGATTTAGGTGACCGGATGGGCCTAAACTTAAACTGTAGGAGTACAACTGAGAATGTAGGAGGGCCTAGGAAGACCTCACTAGGGAGTGTGAATAATAGGGTGGTGAGAACTATCATGTAAGGTATGTTCGGGATTACACCTGGCCAGTGTAATTGTGAATTTACAGGTACATGACGGTGATCACTCTTGCCTTGATTATTTTGGGACGGTTGTTAATCTATATTTTGTGTAATGTATCAGCAGTCGAGAATGTCGGAACGAAGCTTGAGGAGTAGGACTGTACCGTTGGTGGAAACCGTGCCTACAGCGGGGGAAATCCGCGTGGAGGAGATTCTGGAGGATGGATCGGTGAGTCCTCCGAGGCAACCGGCTACCCGCGGGAGAGGCGGAGGCCGTGGAAGGGGTCGGGGAAAAGCACCTCGACGAGCTGCTACCCAGACTAGGGGAACTGGGATGGTGACCAGAGGTAAGAAGAAAGTGTCGACCGTCCGTCGGGCTAAGAGTGCGGAGGCGCCGAAGGTGCGTAAGCCGACCCAATCTGAGAGTACCGCTTCAGAGAAAGAGAGTCCGAGTCTAGATCGCAACCAGACTTTTGTGACGGAAGAGAAGTTTACTGCTGAAATGGGTAAACTGCAAGAAACTTTGCAGGCATTGCTGAAGCATCGTACTGGGTCGACATCGGAAGGGCGGACTGAAAGTGTGAAAGAGACTGAGACTGAAGCATCCAAATTACCTACAACTGAGGTGGGAAGTCACTCTCACATGACCCCAATTGTGGCAAGAGAGTCAAAGTCTGATAAGGGGTGTACCTTCAAAACCTTTGTGTCTTGCAAGCCTCCATCTTTCAGTGGAGAGAGTAACCTGGTTTTGGCAATGAGGTGGATTCGAGAGATGGAGCTGGCGTTTGACACAAATAAGTGTGCCGAAGGAGATAAAGTGTTGTTTGCCATGTCAATGCTGAAGGTCGACGCCATCTTTTGGTGGGACGTGGAAACAAGAGGTAAGGGTTCGGAAGTGGCAAAGACAACGTCATGGGAAACGTTCACTAGGAGATTTACTGCCCAATTCTGCCCTCTGGCAGCACGAAAGAAATTGGAAGAAGAGTTTATGGGGCTCGAGCAGGGGTCGATGACCGTGCAAGAGTACACTTCAAAGTTTATTGAGAAAGCACGTTTCGCAGAAGTACATGTGCCTACTGAGGAAAGACGGGTTGAAAGGTATGTCTGGGGTCTGAAGAGCAGTATAAGAGAGTTGGTGCAGAATCGTGGCCCCGCGACGTTTCAAGCGGCGGTCGATGTGGCAGAGTTAACTGAGAAGGAAAAGAACCGACAGTTGTCGGAAAGGAGTGTGGATAAGAAGAGGTGGGATGGACCCGTTCGGGATGTGAAGAGATCTAAGACCTCTAGACCCGATTTGCGGGGGGCCAAGGTTCAGTGACAGACCGTGTGGGAAGTGTAACAAAGTGCACCGTGGAGATTGTTTTGAACCTGATGGTTGTTATAAGTGTGGAAAACTGGGGCACATGGCGCGAGAATGTTCTAGCCTGAGAACGTGTTATCAGTGTGGCTCTCCAGATCATATCAAACCTGATTGCCCACAGTTGAGGAAGGGATCTTCTGGTGGTTCTGGAGGGGGTCAAGGAGGAAGAGGTGGAGAAAAGAAAGTGGAACCAGGCCGAGTGAGGGCTAGAGCTTTTCACATGTCAACGGAAGAGGCAGTTGATGAGCCTGACGTGGTATCAGGTACATTTCTTGTTAATTCGAAGCTTGCTAAAGTGTTGTTTGATTCGGGTGCAAACAGTTCGTTTGTATCGCCGATCTTTGCTCGGTGTCTGTCTGTGACGCCTAAGCGGTTAGAGTGTGGTATCGAGGTAGAGATTGCAGATGACATATGTGTCTTGGTGGGGGAGGTGTTCGAGGGGTGTAGTATGGAAGTAGAGGGTCATACTTTTCCCTTGCGTTTATACCCGATGGGTATGGGAGAATTTGATGTCGTGGTGGGGATGGATTGGTTGGCTAGCAATAATGCTAGCATCGTGTGCAATAAGAAGATGATTCGTATCGCCTTGCCGGATAAGTCCGAAGTAGTGATCTACGGGGATAGGCGGGAACGTAAGTCCTGCCTTATCACGGTGATGAAGACGAGGCATTGTTTAGAAAAGGGGTGTCGGGGTTTTCTAGCGTATGTATTAGACGCTAAGAAGGAGAAGAAGGGTTTAGAAGACGTCCCAGTGGTGAG
The DNA here is from genome assembly GCA_033807775.1 of Saussurea involucrata. Taxonomy (NCBI): domain Eukaryota; kingdom Viridiplantae; phylum Streptophyta; class Magnoliopsida; order Asterales; family Asteraceae; genus Saussurea; species Saussurea involucrata. The sequence goes on along the minus strand of CM066319.1, from coordinate 183,650,512 downwards.
TGAGTTTCCGGAGGTATTTCCGGATGACCTGACGGGTTTACCCCCGGATCGCCAGGTTGAGTTTAGAATTGAATTGATGTCGGGCGCAGCACCGATAGCGCGTGCACCGTATCGGTTGGCGCCGTCAGAGATGAAGGAAATGATGACGCAGTTACAGGAGTTGTTGGATAAGGGGTTCATACGCCCTAGTTCATCACCCTGGGGAGCGCCGATGTTGTTCGTCAAGAAGAAAGATGGATCGATGCAAATGTGCATTGATTATCGTGAGCTCAACAAGGTAACGATCAAGAATAAGTATCCGCTTCCGAGGATCGATGATTTGTTTGATCAGTTGCAAGGGGCGAAATTCTTCTCGAAGATAGACTTGAGGTCTGGATATCATCAGTTGAAAGTAAGGGATGAGGATGTGCCGAAGACGGCTTTTCATACAAGGTACGGGCACTATGAATTTCTAGTCATGCCCTTTGGGTTGACTAATGCTCCGGCGGTATTCATGGATCTGATGAATCGGGTGTGCAGTGCGCTGTTAGACAAGTGCGTGATTGTATTCATCGACGACATCCTCATTTATTCCAAATCTCGGAGTGAGCACGAGGAACATCTCCGCTTGGTGCTGGACCTGTTGCGACGAGAGAGGTTGTTTGCAAAATTCTCTAAGTGCGAGTTCTGGCTTAAAGAAGTTCAATTCTTAGGACACGTGGTGTCGGAAGATGGTGTCAAGGTGGACCCGGCCAAGGTGGAGGCCATTAGAGAGTGGGAGACCCTGAGATCGCCATCCGAGGTGAGAAGTTTTCTTGGGTTAGTAGGATACTACCGGAAGTTCATCCAGGATTTTTCCCGGATAGCTACGCCGTTGACTGCTTTGACCAAGAAGAATTCCAAGTTTGAATGGACGAAGGTCCAGGAGGAAGCGTTCAGTATATTGAAAGACAAGTTGAGTAGTGCTCCGGTTCTGTCCTTGCCTAATGGGACCGAAGGATTTGTAATCTAGAGTGATGCATCCAAGTTGGGGCTAGGGTGTGTTCTGATGCAAGATGGAAGGGTGATCGCCTATGCATCCCGTCAGTTGAAGGAGCACGAGAAGAATTATCCCACGCACGATATGGAGTTAGCGCGGCGGTGGTTTTCTCGCTAAACATTTGGAGACACTACCTGTACGGGGTTAAGTGTCAGATTTATTCTGATCATAAGAGTCTCCAGCATTTGTTTGATCAAAAGGAGCTGAATATGAGACAGCGTCGTTGGGTGGAGTTGTTGAGTGATTATGATTGCGAGATCCTTTACCATCCAGGTAAAGCGAACGTCGTGGTCGACGCCTTGAGTCGGAAAGAAAGGAGAGAACCAACGAAAGTGGTGGCCTTTCGAGTAGAAGTGGTTCCTAACCTACTGGACGAGATTAAGAAGTTTCAAGAAGAAGCCCTAGTGGAGGAGAAGTGGAAAGGTGAGAGGATCGTCGGCTATGTGACATCCTTAAAGTGTAGCAAGAGTGGGGTGAAGTGTTTTAAGGACCGGGTGTGGATTCCAAAGTTGGGAGGTTTGCGTGAGCGAATATTGGTGGAAGCGCATAAGTCGCGATATTCGGTTCACCCGGGGACGAATAAGATGTACCGAGACCTGAGGCAACTATATTGGTGGCCGGGGTTGAAGAAAGATGTCGCGTACTTTGTGGAGCGATGTGTGACTTGTTTGAAGGTCAAGGCAGAACACCAAAGGCCGTATGGAGAAATGCAGCCCTTAGAGATATCAGTGTGGAAGTGGGACTGTATTACCATGGACTTTGTAACAAAGTTGCCGAGGACCCCGAAGGGGCATGATGCTATATGGGTGATAGTTGACCGTCTCACCAAGTCGGCTCACTTTCTACCCATTCGGGAGAGCGACTCGTTGGAGAAGTTGGCCAGATTGTATATCATCGAGATAGTGACGAGGCATGGAGTGCCGTCGTCCATTGTCTCCGATCGCGATAGTCGTTTCACGTCGTCGTTTTGGAGGAGTCTGCAAAGGGAGTTAGGCACGCGGCTCTGTTTGAGCACCGCATACCACCCCCAGACGGATGGACAAAGCGAGAGGACTATCCAGACCTTGGAGGATATGTTGCGTGCGTGTGTGATAGATTTCAAGGGTTCGTGGGAATCCCACCTACCATTGATCGAGTTCTCGTATAACAACAACTATCACTCCAGTCTACAAGCAGCTCCGTTTGAAGCGTTGTATGGGCGTAAGTGTAGGACGCCGTTGTGTTGGAATGAAGTGGGAGAGAAGCAGTTGGCAGGACCGGAAATCGTGCAATTAACTGCCGACAAGATCAGTGTGATCAGGGAAAGATTGAAGGTGGCTCAGGATCGTCAAAGAGCGTACGCGAATAAAAGAAGAAAACCAATTGAGTTCAGGGAAGGGGATAAAGTGATGCTCAAGGTGTCCCCGTGGAAGGGAGTTGTCCGATTTGGAAAAAGGGGGAAACTAAAACCTAGATACGTTGGGCCTTTCGCCATCACCAAGCGTGTGGGAGAGGTGGCGTACATGTTGGAATTGCCGGAAGCGTTGAGCAGAATTCACTCGACGTTTCATGTGTCAAACCTGAAGAAATGTTTGGCCAAGGCTGATGTGGCTATTCCATTGGAAGAGGTCTGTATAGACGAAAAATTTGAGGTACGAAGAAGAGCCAATAGAGATTGTGGACAGTAAGGTTCGGAAAACGAGGAATAGGGAGGTCAGACTGGTCAACGTCCAGTGGAGATATCACAAGGGACGGGAGGCGACGTGGGAAGTGGAATCAGATATGATGTCCAAGTACCCCCACCTCTTTGAGAATGGAATTCCGGGGACGGAATTCTTTTGAGGGGGGAGTGTTGTAGTAACCGTGTCCAAAAAGGAAGGGTTCCAAGTTTTTGTGGTGGATGTTTATTATAAGGAAGTTGAGGGGAGCATTTTGTAAATGTGGGATAAGGTATAAACTGGACACAAAACCCTAGGAGAGTCTTTTTCTCCTGAATTGTTGTGGTTGGCGGCTGGTTGGAAGAGAAAAGAGGAGAGAAAGAGATTTTGGAGTTCTTGGGCATTTTGGGAGAAGAAGAGTCATCCAGCTTGGAAATCAAAGAAAAAGGGTGTGTTGGGGATTCGTTCTCAGCACAGAATCAAGCAGGTAATTTTCTTTCTCTACCTTTCAGCTGTGGATTTGTTGATTAAAGATTGAATACCAATGTGGGTTTTGTGTTAATGTTGGGCTTGAAGCTTAATGAGAAATATTAGGCATTCTACTGTGTTATTACTGTCAAGATTTCAGTAATTGTTGAGTTTAGTGACCGTGGTGTAGATGTTAATCTTCATCTGTGAGTTTTCGGCCGTTTCTGGGATTTATCGGACCAAGTAAGGGACAGGTCGACGTCCGGATACCTTCCTGGACGTCCAGACACCCCGATCTGTTGAAGGTTTCCGGGTAAGTATCTGTTATGCGTGTGGGTGTCCGGATAGGGGTGTTGTCCGGATAGGAGTGTTGTCCGGATAGGGGTGTTGTCCGGATAGGGGTGTTGTCCAGATAAGGTGTTGTCCGGATAAGAGGGTGTGTCCGGAAAGTGTGTGTCCATAAAGTTTAGTGTGCACGGATAGTTGGTCAACCAACTTATAAACTTATCCTTTCGCTCAGGTAGATCGTTTGGAAGTGCGGGTCAGAGTAGGAAAGGAACGTAAGCATATCAAGTGAGTTTTTCTAACTAAAGCTTGATGGTACTTGCTCATTTACTTGTACATGTGTGTTCGCTTAATGAATGTTGCATATCAATTTCTCATGCATGGCGTGATGTATATGGGGGGGGTGTCCCATACGTTATGGTGTGATGCCTATGGGGGGGGGGTGTCCCATATGTTATGGCATGAGGCTTATGGGGGGTGTGGCCCATATGTTATAGTGTGATGTTTATGGGGGGGTGTCCCATATGTTGGTTGCCAAACTTTCTATTGATTTATGCTTCGCAAAACTCTTTAATTGCTATATGTGATGTGGATGGAATTGAGGGACCTCACTAGACCTTGTGGTCTAACCCTCGCATTTTTTTCAAAACTGAAACCCTTTTCAGGTAAGCAGGCTAAGGGCGTTTCCTCTAGTAGTAAAGAGAAGGCGTGAGAGCGGGCGTGGCTTGCATTAGTGGACGTCCT